>JAKFHU010002088.1:81277500-81742726 GCA_023783475.1 Daubentonia madagascariensis
TCTTTTGGGTATTTGATGGTTACACAATGGTGAATCCAATATATTTCTTAATCTCTTGGGATTCTCAAAAATACAGTGCAGTACACAATACGACAAGAGATTCTTGGATATATAATCCTCAGACTTTTAAAAATGTTTTATTACTTCTTTCCAGAAGTAAAACTTGATATTTTTGTGTTTTATTATCCATAAGAAGATTATTTATTTGTTTTGAGTTTTTTTTTTCAACTATACAACTCCCCTTACTTCACAACTTGCCTGAGAGGAAAATGGTCTGAAGAATGTAAGCAACTTCCTAAAGGAGTAGATACAACTGAATATATAATGATCTTCTTTACCATTTTATTTCTTTTTAAAATGTTGAGTACATTTCAGCACACATGTATTAATATTAAGTATCTACTTTGTGCTTAGTACAATTCTTGGCACTGAAACTATTGAATGTATAAGACTTAGTGTCTGCCCTAAAGGAGCTTGTAAACTACAGCGGGAGAAAAACATTAAGAGATACATGTAATATAGCAATGGAAATAACATTTTACCACAGCAGTGAGAAGGTTAAGTTATGGTATATACCTAGGAGTGGAATTGCTTGGTCATGAGATGTACGTATCTTCAAATTCATTGCTGTTAAAAATTCTTATAACAGCTCATGGTCCAAAAGCAAAGAGAAAATCAGTTCTAATTATATTGAGATATATATTGATGTAACTCCAGAAATAAGAAAATACTAATGAAAAACCCACCAAGAATATGACAGAAAAGTATTTGTACATATAAAATTTTAAGAACTTAGAAAATAAAATAATAGAATCGAGTAGAATTTCCTTATTTCACTCTGGTGCTAGCTATCCTGGCCTCGTTCTGTTCTCAAAATGCTCCAAACACATCCCTGCCTCAGTGTCTACAAGGCTAAGGTCATGGAGTCTGAAGCCAAACTCTCTGGGCCGGAAACAGTTTTTGTTTTTTATCTCTAAAATAGAGGTATTTATAGTACCAAACTCCTGTAGTGTAGTAGTAGTGAAATGAGTTAATACTGAGCGAGCCCTCAGAGCCCTGCATGGCACATATTGGACACTCAATAAATGTCAGTCAATACAGAACTCCAGTGTGGAAATATGGTTAAGATTATGCGTTCTAGAGTGAGATTATCTGATTCCTGCCCTTTTGAGACAAGTAAGTCAGTGCCTCTAGACCTCAATTTTCTTACCTGGGAAATCGGATACATAATAGCACCTGCAACCTAGGGCTGTTGACAGAGGTGAATGAAATAATATAGGTAAAATATATAGAACAATGCATGACACATACTAAGTGCTAAATATTTGGTTAATATTATTACCATTGTTGTAGCCATTGTTATTTTAGCCCTTCTATCTCCCTTTAAATATCCTTCTGTTCCTTTTGAAATATCTGTTTCATTCTTACCTTCCAAATCTGAGTTCAGATATAGTTTCTTCATGCCAAGAATACATGTGTTGTTAGGGCTACAGAAGGCAGGGTTTTGGATGAGTGTTTTAAAAAGGATTTCATTGCTGTCAAAGGGGGACAAATCTGAAAATTTCACACTTATTTTGAAGTTGGTGTTTTATTTCGAATATTATGTGAGTGAATGACCCATAGAATGCAGTGCTTAATGCTGAAATTAGCTCTGCGGATGACCTGATTAAACGTGTATCTCCCCCATTGTCCATTGTGCCTTACAAAATCGTTTCTTATTTTGACAACCGTTTTATTTCCTCCTTATCATTTTCTTCTGCAAAATTATCTTTCTTAATAGGTAACATTTTTATTGTTTGTCTCCTCCCTAGTATATGAGTTCACCAAGAGAAGAATTTTACCTGCTTTTTTATGTCACTTGATCTACATGCCTTCTAAAGTAACTGAAATAGCATAGGCACACAATAATTACTTTTAATCATTTTAGGGCCACTTTAGATTTATAGAAAAATTGCATAGATAGTACCAGAGTCCCATATGCTCCACACTCAGTTTCCTTTATTGCTAATATCTTATATCGCAAATTTGTTAAAATTAATAAGCCCATATTAATACATTATAATTAGCTAAAGTCCATATTCAAATTTTCTCAGGTTTAACCTATTATCGTTTTACTGTTCCAGGATCTCATCAGGTATTCTATGTTACGTTTAGTCTTCACGTCTCTTCAGGTGCCTCTTGGCTGTGAAATTTTCTCAGGCTTTTCTTGTTTTGGGTGACCTTGACAATTTTGAGGAGTTTTTGGTCAAATATTTCCCAGAATGTCCCTCAACTTGGATTTTTTTGATGTGTTTTTTATGATTAGATTTGGGTAATAGGATTTTGGGAGGAAGACCACGAAGGTAAAATGCCATTTTATCTTCCAGACTGTTTGCTGCCAGCATATAGAAATGCTGCTGATTTTTGTGTATTGATTTTGCATTCTACAACTTTACTGAATTTGTTTGTCAGGTCTAATAGGTTTTTCGTGAAATCTTTAGGTTTTTCTAAATATAAGATCATATAGTCTGCAAACAGGATAATTTGACCTTTTCCAATTTGGATGCCCTTTATTTTTTTCTCATCCATATACAAAAATATAAACCCAGACACAGACTTTACACCTTTCACAAAAATTACAAAACATATAGGTCTAAATTTAAAATGCAAAATTACAAAACTTCTGGATGAAAACATAGGAGGAAATCTTTGTGACTTTTGGAGTGGTGGTGATTTTTAGATACAACTCCAAAAGCCTAATCCATGAAGTCAAAATTGACTTGGGCTTTATTATTCTTCACTATAAACTCATTCTTTTTTATCTTCCTTTCTGTACTATATTCTTTGAAACTTAAAGTGTAGGGAGGTATGTTCCATATGTTTCAGGGAAGGATTTCCAAGTAAATTATTTGGAATTCTTCTGCACAGGAGATATGTCTCGTTCCCCCCAAATATTTATGTATTTAATTATTTATTTATTAAATTATTAAGTCAATGTGGACTTATGCATATTTATTTTTTATTTTGGATTATAAACCAAAACTATGCTATTTATCCTGATTGATTGTTCCAGCTTTGGCTATTGGATCACTTTCAATTGGCTCATGTGTCATAACACTACCTTTTAATTTTTATTATGATTCTCTTTAGCCCTTTCTTGCTTTTTGGCACTACGTGATACTCTAGGCTCATCTTGCATATTTCCTGCCCTAGTCCCCAAATCAATCACTTCTCTAAAGCAGCCTTTTCCTTTTATTGGAGAATTGTAATGCAAACCAAGATCCAGCTCTAGATGTGCTTGATACTACTGGGGTATCATTGCTTGTAGTCCTTCTCACCTGACAGAACAAGGAAATACATGTGCATACACTAACCAAGTGTATTATATACAGGTATCTATAAATAATTTTATGTATGATCATCTGCATCTATATTAAGTAACCATGACTCCATATTTATGCCTCTGACTCAAATCCATAACCAAATGGATCATTCTGTCCTCAATCATTGCTTATTTATAACCTCCCACTCCAACACTGAGAAACCTGCCTCCCACCACGTGCCATTCATTCATTTATCCTTTCAGTTCCAGCATACCTGTATAGACATGTCAGAATTGTTAAACTATGCCCATATCATAAACAGCTTTATCAACCAGAATATAGTGCCTATGTAGTTTCTTTTAGTACTGCAGACTACTCATTTCCAAAATTACTTAGGTCAACACCTTTTCTATCCACCTCATTTGGTTAGCTTTTTACATATCTTTGAAATACTGTTAGATTATTTTATCACATTCTATATTCCATCCTGATATGTCACAACCTTCTGAATGAGTTTTTGAAATCGCTTCACACATTGCAGCTTACTCTTTGTGCTGTCAAGTTCTTTGGGTTTTGACCAATGGAGAGCGTCATGGATCTATCATTACAATATCATAAAGAATAGTTTTATTTCCCTAAAAATGTCCCTTGTCCTTCACCTCTTTAAGCTTCCCCTTCTCCCCTGAACCACTAACAACCACAGAACTTTGCCTTTCCCAGAATGTTATATAATTGGAATCATATACTATGGTATGCAGCATTTTCAGACTAGCTTCTTTCACTCAGCAATATGCATTGAAGATTTATTCACATCTTTGCATGAATTCAGAGTTCATTTCTTTTTATGCTGAATAATATTTCATTACATGGATATACCACCGTTTGTTATCCACTCACTTATTGAAGAACATCTTGATGGTTTCCAGTTTGGGGTGATTAAGAATAAAGCTGCAGGAAACATTAGCATGCAGCTTTTTATATGACCATAATGTTTCAAATTATTTGGGTAAATACCTAGGAGCACTACTGCTGGATTATATGGTGAGACAATGTTTATAGCTTTACAATTAACTGCCAAACTGTCTTCCAAGGCGGCTGTACAATTTTGAATGTGAATTCTCATCCACAACCAATGAGAACTCCTGTTGCTCTACATTCTCACCAGCAATTGGCAATGACAGATGTTGGATTTTAGCTGTTCTAATAGGTGTGCAGTTATATCTTGTTGTTCAAATGTACATTTCCTGAATTAAAAATGATGTTGAATCTTCTTTCATATGTGTATTTGCCATCCGTATATGTTCTTTGGTGATGTGTCTGTTCAGATCATTTACTCATTTTTAAATGGGGTTGTTTCTTTTAATGCTAACTTGGATTTTTGTAGTTTTTTAAAAGTACGTGTTTTTTAAAAATCAAACTTATGTTTTGCAAGTATCTTCTCCCAGCTTGTGGTGGCTTGTCTTTTGATTTTCTTAGCAGAGTCTCCCACAGAGTAGAAGTTTTTAATTTTAATAAAGCCCAAATCAATTTTGACTTCATGGATTAGGCTTTTGGCATTGTATCTAACAATCATCATCAATCCAAAGGTCACAGAGATTTCCTCCTATGTTTTCTTCCAGAAGTTCTGTTGCATTTTACATTTAGATCTACATGCTTTGAGGTAATTTTTGTGAAAAGTATAAGATCTGTGTCTGGGTTCAAATTTTTACATATGGACATCTAATTATTACAACATTTGTTGAAAATACTATCCTTTCTGTATGGAATTGCCTTTGTTTCTTCATCAGTGATCAAATAATTATATTGTGTGCATCTATTTCTGGGCTCTCTATTTTGTCCCATTGATCTATGTGTCTCTTCTTTTGCCAGTACCACACTGTCTTGATCAGTAAAGCATTGTAGTCAGTCTTGATATCAACTTGTTTGAGTCTTCTAATTATTTTTCTTTTTCAATTTTGTGCTGAATATTCTAGGTCTTTTGCCTTTCATATAAAACTTTTGAATACATTTGTTGATATCTACAAAATAGCTTGCTGAGATTTTGATTGTGAGAGCACTGAATCTATAGATTAGGAGGGGAGGAATTGACATTTTAACATTTAGTTTACTAATCCATGAACATATTTCCAGTTGTTATATCTCCATTTACTTAGATACTCTTTGATTTATTTTATCAGTGTTTTGTAATTTTTATGCATGTAGCTCCTGTACTTTTTTTCTTTGCAAAATTTATACCTAAGTATTTTATTTATGGGGGAGCTATTATAAAGAGGTACATTTTAAATTTCAAATTCCAATAGTTTATTTTTGGTCTGTAGGAAAGTAATTGATGATTGTGTATCACCATTGTATCTGGCAACTTGGTTATAATCTCTTTTTACTGGAAAAAACATTGTGCTTATTTGTTTTTGTTTTCTTATATGGTAGCAGAGATTAATAGAAAATATAACTAGGAAGCAATTCTATTTTAAATCAGAATCAAATTATAGAAAATACATACTAATGACCAGAAATAATAAAGATCTACAAGAAATGGAAAATAAAAACAAAGAATATATAAATCAGAGATCATGAAGCTACAAGCCCTTTTTTTGAAAGACTTATTTGACCAGCAGTGTTAAAAAAAAAAGACAATGGATTTGAATATAATACACATATACACAGTGCACACAGTATTTTTTCACAAGCTACCACTTCTTATTTTTTTATTCCTGGTCACTTTTGGTTTTTTTTTTCTATTTCCTTTGGCACTAGAGAAGTAGGTATTTAATATTCCTGCTATAAATATTTTCTAGATGTATTAACTATTGAAAAAATTGGGTAATATATCATTTGAAGAAAGAAGTCTATTTTAGAAAAAATAATTCTCCTCCTAGTTAATCTATAAATTTAATATAATCAGTAATGTGTAAATCCTAAATGTAATAACTCTAATATAATCTCAATCAAAACTCAAACATGGTTTTTCCATGGTACTTTACAAGCTGACCCTAAACTCCATGTGGATGAGAAAAACATTCAAGAATAGTTATGGCAATTTTAAAGGTGGCTAATGTGATAGAATTTTTACTAGCAGAAGAAACCATGGTATAAATTAACAGAAGTGAATGTAATGTAGTAATAACATAGCCAAAAAACTGACATTCATATAACAAATATGCTATTTCAAATATGTTGGAGAAAGAATGTCTTTTTCAATAAAATTCGTTATCATTTATTATGTAATTGATAAAATACAACTACTGTATTCATAAAGATAAAGTTGTTTACCGAACAGTTTAAATGTAAGAACATCACCACAATTCATAACTCTAAGAAACTAAAAACAAATATTTGAATAAAATTTAGGAGAATATATTAGCAAGCTTAGAATGGAGATGGTAGATTTAAACCCAAAATAGAATAAAGATTCCACAATTTGTTAGTATTATTATATTAAAATTTAAACATTGAATTAACAAACAATAATGGATAAGTTGGGAAAACATATTTCCAATATATATAAGTGACAAGGAATTAATATCTAAAATATTTGAACAATTTCTCAAAAAATCCATTGAAAAATATTATGAAACCTTGATATATAAAAATAAGGTAAAATGTTTATATACATATAATATCAATTGACATAACAGGGAATACAAGCTTTGATTTCATTCTCTATAATTTGTTTAATAGAATATTACCATGCATATTCAAACAATATTTTTGTGATTTTAATTTTCTTCTTGATAATTTTTTTGTACTCTTGAAATGTTCTAAAATATGAAAGTTATTTTTATAATGAGGAAAAATGTATTGTATAAAAATAAAGAGAAAAATCTCTGGCATATAAAAAACATGAGTATAGATTCTGATTTTATTACTTCCTAGCTGTTTAATGTTGGGAAAACTAATTAGACTCTTTACCCTGAGTTTCCTTATTTCTAAAATGGATGTAGTCCAAAGGAAAAGAAGTTATTATATCAGACACCTGCACCCAAATGTTTCTTGCAGTTCAATTCACAATTGCAGTGACATGGAATCAACCTAAGTGCCCATCAAATGGTGAGTGGATAAAGAAAATGTGGTGTGTGTGTATATGTCTAAATGTATAAAAAATATATAATATATAATATGTATAATTTTTTATCCCCACTCCTTTCTTATATATATATATAAAAGTGTTGTGTGTATATATATATTATATACACACATATACACATTTATATATATTTAATAGAATATTAAATATGTATATATAAAGCTCAGGGTAAAGAGTCTAATTAGTTTTCCCAACATTAAACAGCTAGGAAGTAATAAAATCAGAATTCATATTCATGTTTTTTATATGCCAGAGTTTTTTTCTTTATTTATTTTTATACAATACATTTTTCCTCATTATAAAAATTACAGCTTTCATATTTTAGAACATTTCAAGAACTCAAAAAAATTATCAAGAAGAAAATTAGAATCACAAAAATATTATTTGAATATGCATAATATTCTTTTAAATATATGTAAATGCATATATGTAATATGTGTGTATATATATCTACACACACATTTTTTATATATATATATGTGTATATATATACCATAGAGTACTACTCAGCCATAAAAAGGAACGAAATAATGTCTTTTGCAGCAACTTGGATGGAACTGGAAACCATTATCCTAAGTGAAGTATCTCAGAAATGGAAAAACAAACCCCACATGTTCTCGCTTATAAGTGGGAGCTAAATTATGGGTATACATGGTCAGCCATAAAGTAGTCTAATGGACACTGAAAACTAAGAATGGGGGGATAAGAGGGGAGTGAGGGATAAAAAATTACCTATTAGGTACCCAATTCAGTACACTCTCTTGGTGATAGGTACACTAGAAGCTCTGATTGCAGCATTATACAATTCATCCATGTAACAAAAAACACTTGCACCCCCTAAACTTATTGAACCAAAAAGAAAATTTTAAAAAATGGAGATAATAATATCTATCTCATCAGCCTATGATTCAGATTGATATTAAATAATGTAATTAACATATAGACATTTAAAAACAGCATTTTGTTTTCCTTCTCCTAAATTAGATATCCAAATTTTGACTAGTGTGTGTGTTCAGGTCCAGGTTACATACCTTCAGATCAGCATTAACTTCCCCTTAACCTTTATTCTTTCCCATTGAGAGTGAGTTCACTGTTTTCACAAGATAAACAAAGGTCAGGCACCTGTTAACCTTTTTAAGTTTCCTTCAGATCGTTTCCACATGGTAGAAGAGAAAACAAATACAAAACATCTGAGTCAGATTTTCTTCTTCCACAGTTGTCTCTTTCTAAGCAAAACAGTTCTGTTTATTTTATTTTTGGTTGATTCATTGTTTATATATAATTCTCCAATAACGTCAGTTCATTTTTTTTTTTTTACTGATGAGAAAAGAAGCACAATCTCCATACTCTTCAATTATTAAAAATACTTAAAAATGTAAAGAAGAAATTAAAAATTTCATTATCTTACTCACAATTGGACAATGTTTGTCCAATTTGTATGGCTTCTTTTCAAGAATTAATTTTCAGGGCATATATTCATAGAAATACACACACACATATGTATATATATGTATATATGTGTGTGTGTATGATATGCCTATATGTGCTATTGAGAAATCATTTTTTATTAAAAGATAAATGTCTGGAATCATGTCAATTTTTTTCTTTAATTTAGTTTGTGACAGTTAATCATTTGGACTTTTGCATTGAGTTGGATAGATGATTTTTACAAAACTTATTTCCTAAAAGAATTATCCATATTTTTCTGAGTAGTGATGGCATTCATGTTGATTTGATAGGCTACTTACCTTTAATAGTGTTATATGCAAGATAAATACCCAGGCTACCAAATATAAATATATATATGTGACTGTCAGGATGTTTACATTTCAGTCTTGCCATATTTCCTCTCATGAGTTCATGCTTCTTTAAAATTTTAATGAAATTTAATCTTCTACAAGCTGTATTCATTTTGTTCCTCTAACTAAATATTCCTTTTCCTTTCCACATTGTTCCAAAGGTGTATTTTAACAGTGCAAATTGATAAATCTCTTGAATTTTGAAAAATTAGTATCTTAATTTTTCTACACTTAAAAAGTTTTGCACATATATTCTATGAACAAGATCATTTTCTTAGAAATCCACAGTACAGTAACCAAGGTCAGGTAATTTAACATTGATACCTTATTATTGTCTAAACCATAGTCTATAATCAAATTTGTTAATTATCTAAAAATTTTCCTTAATATCTCTATTATCCTGATACAGGAACTGATCTAGACTCACACATTACGTGCAATTGAAATGACTCTTTAATCTCTTTTATACTGGTCATTTTTATCTTTCCTAATGTTGACACTTTTAATAGTATATGAAAATTATTTTATATATCAACCCTCAGGTTGAATTTGTCTGATATTATCTTATGTTTAGGTTCAAACTATGTAGTTTGGCAGGAAAACTACAAGAGTGATATTTTGTTCTTCTCAATGCATTATATCAGGAAGCATGTGATGTTGATTTGTCCCAATGCTGGTGGGTATAACTTTTATCACTTCATGGAATCCCTACCAGTTTTCTCCACTGTAAATTTAATATTTTTTCCTTGCAATTATTAAGTGCTTAAGAGATACTTTGAGAGTATGAAAATGATTTTCTAACTATATCATTCCTTTTATATTGATTAATTAATGTTTTATTATAAGCAAGTGCTGCTTGTTCTTACCCAACTAATTGATAACTAATAAAGTATATAAGTGAGCATATATTAAATCCTGGACATCCAGTTTAATCAATGGGTTATAATCTATTATTATCATTATTTCACTAAGATTCAAATTGTTCAACATTTGGCTCCTGTATTTTACGATGTTCCTGTTATGCCAAAAACATTTCTTTGCTTTCTGGAGAACAAGATCTTTCAATGTTTTCTTGGGTCTTTTTGCTCCAGTCTCTAAAAAAGCATTTTCTCCAAAGTACTGAGTCTTTTCGGTGTAGACTGGTAGACTGGTATTTGGAAGCAAAGAGCCAGGTGCAAGTTTCCAACTCAAAAATGTAGGGTACATTCTACTATTCTACCTTCTATATTTGTAACTCCCTCCTCCAACAGCTTAAAACTACAACAATTAACATCATCAGCATCATCATTGTAAAATAAAATACTAAACGAACACTAGTGGGGCTCAAGAGTAGATCTGAATAGACAGAAGAAAGAATCAGTGAACCTGAAGATAGGAAAATAGAAATTATTAAGTTTGGGAAAGGAAGGAAAAAGAATGAAGAAAAGTGAACAGAGCGTAAGATACTGTTGAGGCACCACCAGGTGGACAAATACCCACACTGAGAATCCCTACAGTAGCAGAGAGAGAAAATGAAGCAGGGAGGTTATTGGAAGAATAATGGCCCAAACCAATCCAGATTTGATGAAAATCGTGGATGTACAAATCCAAGACACAGAACAAACTTCAGTGAGGACAAACCTAAGGAGATCTACAATGAAACACATTATAATTAAATTTTTAAAAGAGAAAGACAAAGATAATTTTGAAAACAGCTAGAGAGAAGCAACTTGTCACAGATGAGGGAGCCTCAATAAAATTATCAGCCAATTTCTTATCAGAAAACTTAGAGACCGGAAAGCAGTTGGATGATATTATTAAAGTGCTAAAAAAATATTAAAGAGTCAACTAAGTATTATACATCTGACAAAACTGTCCTTCAAAAATGAGGAAGAAATAAAGACATTCTGAGAAAAACAAAATCTGAGAAAGTCCACAACCCCAACACCTACCCTATAAGAAATGCTGAAGGGAATCCTTCAGGTTAAGAAACAGTTCATTAGACAATAACTCAATGCTGTATAAAGATATGAAGATCTCCAGTAAAGGGAAATAAATGGGCAAATATAAAAGCCAATACTATTGTAATTTTGGTTTATAATTCCACTTATTTAAGCTTTACAAAATTTAAAAGACAAATGCAAAACAGTATTGCTCTATGTTATTAGGCAAACAAAGTAGAAAAATGTAATTTGTGTCATCTAACATAAAGGGGGCGTGTTATATAGGAGTTGGGTTTTTGTATGTGTTTGAAGTTAGTTTCATGTAAGTTCATACTAGATTGTTATATCTACAGGATATTATATATTGTCCCCATTCTAACCACACACACACACACACACAAACTCTATAAAATATACAAGAAAAGGAAATGAGAAATGAATCAAAACATGTCATCAGAAAAAAATCAACTGAAAAAAAAAAAACAAAAAAGGAAACCTTGGTGGAGAAATGAGGGACCAAAATCTATAATACATACAAAAAACAAATACCAAAATGAGAGAAATTAGTCCTTTTTTTACCAGAATTACTTTAAATGTAAATGAATTTAACTTTCAGAACAAAAGGTAGAGACTGACACAATGGATTAAAAACCATGACCCAACTGTAGGTTGTCTTTACAGAGTAATTTAGATCTAAGACATACATAGGTGGAAGGTGAAAAAGGATGGGAAAAGTTATTCCAGCAAATAACCGAAAAAGAACTGGAGACCAATATCACACAAAATAGACTTTAAGTAAAAAACAACAACAATAAAAAACTGTTACAAGAAACAAAGAAGGACATTACATATTGATAAAAGATTAATTCAGCAAGAAGAAATATATTTATTTAAATATATTTGTGTGTGTATATATATACATAAAGCAAACATTGACAGAATTGAGAAAAGACTAAACACTTGTACCATCAATAGTTGGAGGACTCTACTTCTTATTTTCAATAATGGATAGAACCAAACATAAGTTCAGCAAGGACGTAGAGGCCTTAAGCAACACTGTAATAGACACGTACAGAACACTCCACTCAAGCACATCAGAAAGCACAGTTTTCTCAAGCATCCACGGAACATTTTCAAGGACAGACAATATGTTAGGCCACAGAACAATTCTCCATAAATTTGAAAAGATTGAAATCATACAAACTATCTTTTCTGATCATAATGGAATGAAACTAGGAATCAATAAAATAAATACAACAATTTTTCAAACATGGAAATTATCACACCTTTTAAACAACTAATGTGCCAAAGAAGAAATTACAAGAGAAATAAGAACATATTTTGGGACAAATGAAGGTGAACAGACAACATACTAAAGTTACTAGAGGCAGCAAAAGCAGTGATAATAGAGAAGTTTATAGCTTTGAATGCATACGTTAAACAAGAAAATATATCTCAAGTCAATAACCTAACTGTATAACTTAAGGAAGTAGAAAATATATAGCAAACGCAATCAAAAGTTAACAAAGGGACGGAAATAATAAAGATTAAAGTGTAGGCAAAAAAAATAGAGAAGAGAAAAATAATTTAAAAATCAACAAAACCAAATATTGGTTATTTCAAAAGATCAACAAAAGTGACAAACCTTTAGCTAGGAAAAAATTTTTAAAAGGGAGAAGATTCATATTACTAAAATCAGGAAAAAATATGGGGACATTACTAAAATTTTGCAAAAACAAGCAAAGATTATAAGAGAATACTCTGAGCAGTTGTATGCCTGCAGAATGGATACTTTAGATGAAATGGACAGATTCCTATAAATGTACAATCTACCAAAGCTGATTTAAGAAGAAATTTAAAAAATCTGGACATACTTATGCTAGAAAGGAGATGGAATCAGTAATCACAAACCTCCAAACAAAGAGAAGTCTAGGACCAAATGACCTTACTGGTGAATTCTACTAAACATCTACAGCAGAAATAACACCAATCCTTTTGAAACTATTCCAAAAAAATAGAAGAGGAGGGCACACTTCCTAACTCATTTTATGAGGCCAGCATTACCCTAATACCAAAGCCAGACAAAGAAAAGAAAATTACAGAATATCCCACATGCATATTGATATCATAATCCTCAACAAAATACTAGCAAACCAACTTCAGCAGCATATTAGAAGGATTATAAACCACAACCAATTGGGATTTATTCCTGGAATGGAAAGATGGTTCAAAATATCAAATACAAAAATTAATTAATATAATATACTACATTAATAAAATGAAGGGAGGAAAAGAACACATGATAGTCTCAATTGAAACACAAAAAAAATTGACTAAATTCAACATTATTTCATGAAAAAAATCACTCAATAAAGTAGGAATAGAACAAAATGTCCTCAACATGATAAATACCTATATTAAGAAAACACAGCTAACTTCATACTCAGCGGTGAAAGAGTGAAATAGTTTCCCCAAAGATCAACATCAAGACATGGATGACCAATTTTGCCATTCTATTCAACATAGTTTTGGAAATTCCAGCTAGAATAATTCGCCCAGGAAAAGACATAAAAGGCAATTTAATTGAAAAGAAATAAGTAAAATGATCTGCTTTCACACATGACATTATTTATATGCAGAAAACCCTGAGCATTCCAAAATAAAACTGTTAGAGCTAATAAACAAATTCACCAAGTTTCAGATCACAAAATCCACCCACAAAAATCTTTTCATATCTATACAGTAAAAATACTCTAAAAAAGAAATTAAGGAAAAAATTCATTTACAGTACCAAAAGAATATCATGCTCAGGAATAAATTTAATCAAGGAGGTGAAAGACTTGCATGCCGAAAACATGAAACCTCGCTGAAAAAAATTTAAAGAAGACAAATAAATAGAGAAACATCCCATGCTCACATATTGGAAGACAATATTCTCACCATGACAATACTTATAACTATATAAATGTATTATAATATATAAGTACAGATAAATATAATAAGTAAATATGAATAAATAAGTATAAAATACACAAATATCTGTCATATATTTGTTTTAGTAGAAAATTAAATTGGCTGGATTCAAACTCCAAATTTTATCTCCCTTGCAGTAGACATGAGCTGAATTCTCTGCTCATTTTTCTAGGCCTTCCTGCTGCTACCTTTGCTGGACTCTTTGTTATATCCCTCACTTTTTCTCAAAGATACAGCCCACCAGCATGGCAGTGTTTGCACACAGATCCTGAGGCTCCTCGTAGGCTCCCCTTTAAGGTCCCTGAACTCTGACTGGGGAGTCATCAGAAAGCAAGGCTGTGGCTTTCCTCTTGAGTCCAGCTGCCTGTCGCTGCACAGATTTTGGAATATCATCAGGTGGAAAGTCTTACAAACACAAATCTTTCTGGCTGCCCTCCTTTCTTTTAAGGAATGACTACTTTTTTTTTTAAGTTTTAAGTTTTTTAAGTTTAAGTTTTAAGTTTTTTAAGTTTTTTTACTTTTAAGGAATGACTAGGAAGTGTCTCCCTAATTTTGTTTACTTTCTAGTGCCTTCAAATATATGTTATTAAATTTTTAATATTTGGTCCAGGGTTTATAATTTTATCTGTAGGAGGGACAGTTTAAGAAAAACTACTCCACCATTACCGGTACTCTCTTTAAAACTCAAAAGCAACACCACTGTCTATACTACCTATCCATTCATTCATTTAGTTATTTATTATACGGATTGAGTACAAGGAGACTTTCTCAAACAATGTTCTTTAACAACATTTCAATAATCTATAACAAGGACAACTTGTCTTTGATAATAATTAATTGCTGTCTCCAAGCCTGCAGTATTACCATAGAACTGTCTTGTCACTTTTTGCTTCTCTCTCAGTGAAGATTTTCAGACTCTCCCAAACATGAAGGAAATCTTTTTCAACTGTTAGTAACTTCTGCCCCCTAGTTGGATAAGTACCTCCTAGATTAAGAAAAACAAGCACAGGAAATCCTGCTCTTTCCTTCATTTAGTCATCATTTGATCACACATAAGTTCCCTGTATTCTAAACTTCATCTACTACTCCCTGATGCAGTAAACATTTCTGTTCCAGTTGCCAGCGGGTGTCATCCAGACAGCAGATGCACATCTAATACCTTTGTGTGATTATTGGCATATTGTAGTCCTAAAACCCGTCATGATGTACTTTTGATATTTTTGTCATGTGTAGTTTTTAATGCAGTAATATATGCTACAGAATTTTGCAGCAAGGCTATTGTTTGTATTAAAAAAATAATAATAAAACACGTAGGCATACCTTGTTTTATTGTGCCTTACTTTATTGTGCTTCACAGATAGAGCATTTGACAAATTGAAGGTTTGTGGCAACCCTGCCTTCAGCAAGTCTTTTGGTGCCATTTTTCCAGTAGCATGTACTCACTTTGTGTTTCTATGTCACATTTTGGTAATTCTCAAAATATTTCAAATTTTTCATTATTATTATATGTGTTATGGTGATTTGTGATCAGTGATGTTTGATATAACTGTTGAAATTTTTGGGGGGCACCACGAACTGCACCCATATAATATGGCAAACTACCGTTTTTCGTTTGTTTGTTTGTTTGTTTTTTGAGAGATGGGGTCTCACTCTGTCGCCCAGGCTAGAGTGCAGTGGTGGGATCATAGCTCACTGCAGCATCAAGCTTCTGGGCTCAAGTGATCCTCCTGCCTCAGCGTCCCAAGAAGTTGGGACTACAGGGCACGCCACCACCCCTGGCTAATTTTTCTTATTTTTTGTCGGTCTCACTGTGTTGCCCAGGCTGGTCTTGAACTCCTGGCCTCAAGAGATCCTTCCACCTCTCCCTCCCATAGTGCTGGGATTCATCTTCCTTATATTGGAATAAGATGCCACCTAGGAGTTTAATAGCTAGAGAGGAGAAGTCAATGCCTGGCTTCAAAGCTTCAAAGGGCAGGCTGACTTTCTTGGTATGGACTAATGCAGCTAGTGACCTTAACTTGAAGCCAATGCTCATTTACTATTCTAAAAATCTTAGGCCCCTTAAGATATACTGAATCTACTTTGTCTATGCTTTAGAAATGGAACAACAGAACCTGGATTAGAAAGCATCTGTTTATATCAAGGTTTTCTGAATATTTTAAGCCAACCACTGAGAGCTATTGCTCTGAAAAAAGCATTCCTTTCAAAATATTACTGCTCATTGACAATACACGTGGACACCCAAGAGCTCTGGTGGAGATGTGCAAAAAGATTAATGTTTTTCTTAATGACTGCTAACACAACATTCATTCTGCAGATCAAGAGAGGAAATTTGATTTTTAAGTCATATTGTTTAAGAAATAAATTGCCTAAGGCTGTAGGTACCATGGATAGTGATTCCTCTGATGGATTTAGGCAAAGTAAATTGAAAACCTTTTGGAAAGCATTCAGCATTCTAGATCTCATTAAAAATATTCATGATTCATGGGAGGAGGTCAAAATATCAACATTAACAGGAATTTTGACTAAGTTGATTCCAATCTTCATGGATAAATTTGAGGGGTTCAAGACCTTCAGTGGAGGAAGTACTGCAAATGCGGTAGAAATAACAAGAGAACTAGAGTTGAGAGTGGATCCTACGATGTGACCGAATTGCTACAATTTCATGATAAAAGCTTGTGGGATGAAGTAAGTAGTTTATTGGGATGCAGTCTGCTCCTGGGGAATATGCTATGAACATTGTTGAAATGACAGGAAAGGAGTTAGACTATTGCATAAACCTAGGTGATAAATCAGCAGCAGAGTTTGAGAGGATTGACTCCAGTTTTGAAAGAAGTTCTACTATGGATAAAATGCAGTCAAACAGCGTGCTATGCTACAGACAAATCTTTCATAAAAGGAAGAGTCAATCAATGTGATAAACTTCATCATCTCATTTTTAAAAATTCCCACATACAATATTGATAACATAGTTCAACAGACTAACACTGACAAGTAATATTAAGTGTTTCACCCCTACCTGATGCAAAAAACCAAAACGTATTGCCATAGCCATCTCAGCCTTCAGTAACCACCACCCTGGTCAGTCAGCAGCCATCAACATTGAGGCAAGACCCTCTACCAGCAAAAAGATTATAACTCAGATGATCATTAACATTTTTTAGCAATAAAGTATTTTTTAATTAATGTATATACTTGTTTAGATATAATGTTACTACACACTTAATAGACTACAGTATAGTGTAAACCTAACTTTATATGTACTTAGAAACCAAAAAAATTGTGCGACTCACTTTTTTGTGATATTTGCTTCATTTCAGTGGTCTGGAAACAAACCCACAATATATCTGACATATGCCTGTAAGTAAGGTAGAATATCATTTAAAAAAAAAACAATAATTGCTCACAGAACTTGTAAGATAAAATATTCCTGTTTTTACAGAAACAAAAATTAGGAATGTATATATGTGCATATGGGTGTATATAAACGTATACATATGTAATTTTATTAATGTATTGACAAACTGATGAGAAGTGATAGCCACACATATGTGTTACTTTTGAATATTATAGATATTGAAAGAAATTTAGCAAAATATACCAAAGAACTTAAGAGCATTACTTTCTTTGATTAATTAAATCTTTGAGATACTTAAGCAGTAATCCAACAGTTAATAAGGTGCTGTAAACCAGGAGGTGGACAAATCTGTCCTACAATATTTTTTTAAATAAAGTTTTATGAGAAGACAGCCCATAAACCTTATGGGAAGACTGTTTATATATTGTTTATAGAATCTTTTGTGCTATAACTAAAGAGTTGAATGGGGCAGAGACAATATGGCCTACAAAATTTAAAGTATTTGTTATCTGGCCTTTGGCCAAAAAGGCTTGCAGACTCTCTTTTATGCCATTATTTATTAGAGAAAAAATGGGAACAAAACACCTATTTAACAACAAGCTACTAGTTAAGTATATTACAAAATATTTTTTAGATATATAATGATGTAAAATGAAAATTGGGTTTAAATAAAAGTTTTAGTATGAGAAATTAATGAGAATTTAATGAGAAATTGTATTTGGTGTTTTAGTGTTTTCTTTGTTACTTTACATTCCTGCTGCTTCTGTATATTAAAGTCATAAAATTCTTAAGTGTCTGTTCAGTGCTAGTCACTGGAAAAGATTCTGGGGTTCCAAAGGTAAAAGCCAGATTTCAAGATTTCAGAATAAGTGAAAAGTCAGGGAAATTTAGAAAGACATACACTGTGACAACGCTGAGAGGAAACCCAAAAGAAGTGAAAACACTCACATTGAAATAAATTTTACTGATAGTCAATTTTTAAAGTGTGTTGACTCAGGTGAGTTTTGATTGGTCCTAAAAATTCCTTTGCATTTGAACAGGATGACTTTTGACCTTTTCTTTTGGCCCAAGTCTTCGAAATTGGCCAATTTTAATATAAAGGCCACAATAAGATTCTGCTTTTCTTCTTGCATCATCGAATGACTATCTGTCTCGAGGTGTAAGAAACAGAAATGGAAACAGCGGTGGGAGAAAGAGCTCCAAACCAGGCTTTGAAGGTGATGGTTGTGATTTGTATTCTAGACTCAGCTTGGGTTAAGTTCTGTTTTTTGGCACGTGGTAGCTCTGTTAACCCCAGCTCTAATCCAATCTGGTGGCTGGATGGGAGAAGCAGTCCAGCTCATGTCACTAGTGGAGTTTTTTTCATTTTAGTAACTAAATTAATTCTGTCTTTACCTTCTGCACCTGTGTACACAAACAACCATGGGCAGGAAACGGAATAGAAAAAAAAATAATCTCAAGAGTAAGTAAAGCCATTAAAAGCAATTTCATCCTCCTGTGAGATATATCCTTTGGCTGAAGTTAATAACTGTGGGCATTACATTTGTTCAATTTGAGCAATACTGTGTAGGCCAGGTGCCCTAGAAAGCCTGTGGCATAATTTCTATATAAGATTTCTGTCTTCAGAACACCTGAAACCATAGAGACTTCAGTCTTACCCCTCTCGGTCCCACCATTGACCTCCTTCCCCTAACCCTGCAGCTGGCGAGCTCCACCCCAGCCACCGTGGCATTCTCTGTTTCTGAAACACGCAAACCTTCTCTCTCCTGGCATCTTTGCACTTTCCGACTCTTTGGCAGGGATAAACCGTCCTCAGATAGTTTTCTAGTTTACTCTTTTTCATTATTTGTGTTCTCAGGTCAAATATTCCCTCTTCAGTCAGGGAATCCTGACACCTGTATCTGAGTAACCTGCCTTTTCCTCCACCTTACTGCCAGCACTTCCTAGTCCATCATCTTTAATTTTAGCAGTTATGGCTATAAAATTACCTTATTTATCTTTGTACTTATTCATATATTTTACTAACTCTTCATTTCTTCTGACTGTACTCTAAGTGCCTGGCATTTAATAAATGCCCAATTTCAATTTGTTCATTGAGGGAGGATCAAATAGATTATTTATGCTAAGTTCCTTTTCTATGTGTTTTTTTTTTCTTTACTAGATGCAGACACTTTGGGGCATTTTATCATCTCTTCTGGTTTTCACAGTCGTCTCTACAGAGATAATTTCCACTTTTCTCTCTAGCTCCAGTCTTCCTGTTGAGGTCAGACTCAGCAACTTTTCCCCATGATCCACTGCCAGCAGTATTGTATTATAACCCTGCGTGTAATGAGTGACTCCCATGGTTCACTTGCATTTTCAGAAAAGGCAAAGAAAGGGGTTATGATCCTGACTTTCCTTACATTCCCCAAGCCATTGTTTTCACATATTCTTCCTTTTTCTCCTTTTTACTTTTACTCTGGATGTGTGTCCTCTTAATATGTTGCTTGCCATTAAGCCACATCTTTTTTTATTATATTCCTCACACTGCAACCGGAGTTACTATTCTACAACACACCAATAACCGTATAATGGCAGTACTTATTTTATAAAAGAGGCAGTCTATGGTTCCTTTAAATAAAGATAATAAAAGTCAAGCACCTCTGTGGCATGTAAAGTCATTTTCAAAAGTTCCCCAAACTCAATTTCTAGTTCATTTCCTGAGCTGCCTTCTGCACACAGTGTGTGGAGTGTGTTGTACATAGCCCTCACTGCCAACCAGGCCATGCTCTGGTCCCCTTACACACTTATTTGATGACAGCATAGTCCCCATTTGAGGCTGACCCAGTTCAAATATAATACTCTGAGAAAACTTCCCTTATTTCTCATTTAAATTTTGCCATTTCATCCTCTTCTACCACTAAAGGTTTCTTTTGAAAAATAAATATCTTCTCATATCAGAGAAAATTCATATTATACAGTAAATAGATCAAAGGGAAGATCCCTCTCTCTAAACTAGGGACTACAAAGGCCAGAGCATCCTAATAATTCTTGATTCTCCCTCATCATTGGATATAACCCTTCCTTACCTTGAACATACAGAGCATTTTACTTACCTCTTATATGGCCACCTTCATGTTGTCTTACCTAACATAAATTTCCTTCTCATCTCGAAAGTTATTGGGAGGACGTAGCAGTATTTCTCATTTTGTTTTTATCTTGTTATTTATATATATATATGTATGTTTTTTGTTATTTATATATATGTTTATATATATAAACATTAAGCATATACTATATGTCAGCCACTGAAATAGGAATGGAATAAAATGATAGATATCTTGAACATAAAAAACATAAAATGATAATATTATAAACATTTATTTATAGCTTCTAACTAGTGTTTCACACATTATTATTTAATCCTCCTCATCCAATCTGTAACCTTCAAATCTGTGGACACTCTTCCCATTGTCTATTTCTTTTTTTCTTTAATTTGGGCTGGTTTGTAAATATTTTGACATGATAGGGTGCAGTAGATGTTATGCTCAGCCATTTCCAGTCAGCCATAAAAGACTGGCGGCTTCTGAGTTGGTCTGTTAGAATCCTGAACCACCAAGGAAGAAGGCTGCTCCTCATCTGGAGAGACAAGGTGGAAATGCCCAGCTGCGCCTGCTTTTCCAGCTGAAACCAACGAGGTAATAGACGGGAGGGAAAAGCCCTCATGGCTGCTCGAACCTGCCCCAGCTGCCAGCTGAAAACCCAGGTTTGTTCAGTTGATGTAGAATAAGAATCTTCCATCTGAGCCCTGCTCAAATTACTGCTCCATAGAAACATGAGCTATTTATAAAACTAATAAATTGTTTTTTAAGTCACTTAGCTTTTAGGTAGTTTGTTTTAATCAATTACCCAGAACCGTTCTAATAGTAAACAGAGTAGATATTAAAGCATTGAACAATTTCATAAGACTATCCATCCAGCTGGTGGTCAAATAGACTTGAAGCCTTGTCTTCTGTCTCCAGATTCCGTGCAGTCTGTATACCTTGCTGCATCTACAATAAATATTTGTTGAAATTTGCCTAAATTATATAACAAATCATAGAAATAGGAGGATATTCTAGTCAAAAAGTTCTGGGTAGAAATATACATACACTTGCCAGACGTAGCAAATGTAAGTACAGGTAGTCCAGATAACTTTCAATTTCAGATAATTTTTTGTTTTTTATAATAAGCATGTCTCATGCAACATTTGCTACTTGTAGTAAAAAAGTGTTGTGTATCTGACTCAAACTTCAATGGGTGTCCTTCATTCTATCTGGCAAGCCTAGACATAGAGAAAACACTTAGTATGGCTTTGGAAAGGTTGCTTGAGCTCTCAAACTCAATGATCTAATCTATAAAATAAGTACATAATTTACTACATAGGGGAATTGAGAAAAATAAAGTGAGATATTAGTTGGAAGAATTCCTAACTTTATGTCTGCCATAACTTGAATGATCAGGAAATGTTAGTTCAACTTTAAATCATCTTATTCCAATTCCTTATCTGAACCTCTTCTCTACATATTGGAGCCTCAATATCTTCTTATATTTGAAACTTTTGACCTAGTTCTTGGCATTACCAACATTTTGACATGAGGAAACAGAGGCTCGTTTAGGCTAGGTGACTTGATGAGACCACACAGGCATTCAACACACTTTTGAGGAAAGCAATGAAGGAGGAAGGGAGCCTTTTGAAATCTCTGCAGTATCCAAATAGACAACAAATGCCCATCTTCACACTGCTGCCTTCTATAAGGAAAAATCATTTTTTTTTCTTTAAATAACTCCTTTGAGTGTACAACCTTCAAATTTCTGATAGCAAAAGAAATATTTTTCAGTTATTAATATATTTTATTCTCTGAGACATAGTAGGTGAAAATGCACAAATTTATAAAATTCACCCCAAATAATTTGTCTCACATATATAAAACAGGATAAAACATTTAGTGCTATTTTTCAATATGAAAAGCAACCACTTGAACCAAATATGTTTACTGGCCACATAAAACTATTTTGGGGGTATAAGTCAGGTTCTTCTTTGCTCATCCAGAATGACAACTAGCCTATCTCACTTAATCATGGGCTTTTGAAGGCCCATCTACAACATTTAATTAAAAAAAAAACAACAAGAGATATACAGTTCAAGCCAACAGTGTATGAAATCAGAGCTTTAAGCTTGACAGGAACTGGAAACAGTGTTTAGCTCAAGCTATCATTTTATGGATGGTAACATTGAAGCCCATAGAAGTTGAGCAAACCCAGGTCACAACAGCTTATTAGTTTCAAAGGAAATCAACTTAAAGAATGTGTATTGATAACTGCTGCATGCTTAGGTCAGTGTGGAGACGTGGTTTACTCAGATCTTTTAAGAAGTTTGTAATCTACCCAGGTAGTCAGACCACACATGTAGTAAACTATTTTGCAAAATGAACTTGGTAGCATTTGATTATAAGCCTAACAGAATAGTTTCATATATCATCTACACACCAGTGCCTTACAAATTCATAACTCCAGAGCTCCTCTATGAGCTCCTCCACAAACCCTGCGCTGAATTCTGCCACCTCCATTTTAGTGCGTTGCAGCTATTCCAACCTAAGCATGCTCAAAAGTCATCTCACAATGTCACATTTACATTCAGTTGTTCCACTACAAACACTCATGAGATTTCTTTGCCTTCATTTTTCAGGGTCACTTAGGCACAAAACATAAGAAATTGGGTTTATATAAAATAGAATTTCCAGCTTGATATGTAGACTAATATTTTTTGTTAGTTTGTTTTTTAGCTTGAAGCCTCAGCTTACCTAGTAACTGAGCGTTTTTAGAGAGAACATCTCTGCCTTCCTCTTTGCATATTGGCATACTTTTTCCTGTTTTCAGTGGATACTAATGCCTTTTAGTCTGATCCTCTTAAGAACAATTAGCAGCAGATCAGTGGCCCTGGAGAAGAGGGGAGAAGTAAAGAAAAGGTTAGGGATAACTAAGAAAGGGTAAGGGAATTCTTACTCCATGGTATGCTAGTTGTTTGTCTTCTTTATACAGATTTGTTGAGTTTTGTTTGTTTAGTTTGATATTTGTTTCATTCCAATGTCTTCTTCCCAACCACTGTAAGCATAAACAGAGACTTCTCATTGGAAAAACCAATTCCTTCAGATATGATACTGCCCTGAGCTGTCAATGTGATTGCAGTTCCCATAGGTGAAGATCATCACCCTGGTTTGTCCAATGAGTAAAAAAAAAAGAGCCTCCTGGCTGTTCTTTCTTTAACAAAGTTATCACATTGTTTTAAAACTTCTGGAGGAAAATAGGTTTGGGATTCAGGTTCTTCTTCTGGGACCTTTGATATCTTAGCCTGATGCAGTAACAAAACAAAATATGTATTATTTTTTGGGTTCCTAATGTGTGTCTGATGCTTTACATAAGTTGTACCATCTAATTAACCTCTATAATGTCCCTTGGGAAAGAGGAAGATGTTATTACGCCCTCAGATGAGGCGGTAAAGATGAATTGACTAGCTTAAAATTTCTAGCCAGTAAATTGCAAGAACCAGGAATCGAATCTGGATTTGTCACTTCTCAAGGCTACTGCTAACAAAGTAGAAATGTTATGTTCCTAGGGTTAGGACCATGTGGATACTTATTTCAGGTAATTTTCTGCCCCTTACCCCAAACTCTAGATTTGGTAGCAGTGTAAACCTAGATGCTAAAGGAAGTGTGACCAGTGAGAACAGACACATCATGGTTGCACAGGAAGGGCCCTCAGTCAAAGAGGCAGATCAAAGACTTGATCATGCAGACAAGAAAATCATAAGCTATACCGGAGAGTGTGTACATGGAGAATTAATTGTTTTGAAGATGTCTTCAGAAAAACTGCTGCCAGTTTTATTCTTTGAAAATTCCATGGACTGGCAGTATCTGGTCTTAAGGCAGTTCCTCAAGGGCTTAAAAAGTTAGGAATATCAGAGCAACTTCTGATCTACTATAATGAAATTCCATCTTATCAGCATAAGAACATAAAATAATAATATTTATTGGCAAAGTTACTTCTTCTAACCAAATATAAACGAATCTGAGGGACTTAAACTTAGAATGATAGGATATTACAATCATGTGACTTGCAGACTTTTATCACCATAGGGATCTCCATTACAATATCTGTCACAAGTAGGCATCTGTTCTAAGCTAAAGCATTTTGGCGCTTGGAAGGCTCACTAACTTAAAAAGTAACTCTTTCTATTATGAACAAGTTGAATTTCCAAAATGTTAATACTTTCCTACACTGAATCACATCTATTTATTCATTACATTTTTCCATTGTTTCAAGTTTTTTTTCTTCTGAAGCTAAAGAGATACCCACAGTTTATTGTTTTAGCACTTCAAAACTATTTTTATAAATATATAACCATTTTTATACAAATTTCTTGGAACTTAGCCTAAAAAATATTAAACAAAGGAGACTAAGGCAAGTCCGGAAATCTGCATTTCAAAAAGATGTTAACTATAGTCATCCTACAGTATTATAAAACACTAAATTTATTCCTCTTATCTAGTTATTTTTGTATCCTTTAACAAATCTCCACATTTCCTCCCTTTTCCCTTACCTTTGGGCCTCTAGGAACTTCTATTCCACTCTTCACTTCTATGAAATCAACCATTTTAGCTTCCACATACGAGTGAGAACATGTGGTTCTTAACCTTTTCTTCTCAGGTTATTTAACACTATGCCTTTCAGGCGCATCCTTGTTGGCTCAAATGACAGCATTATATTTTTTATGGCTGAATAGTATTAATATTACATTGTGTATGTATGAGTTATTAAGAGTTTGAGGTTTTATTTTTAAATATTTGATAATTTTCTGTTTTTTTCTATTATTGGTTTTAGTATAATATTATTTTGATCACAGAATATGATTTGTATTTTTTGTAAGATTTTAATTCTTTTTCAATTTTGAGGTTTGTTTTATCACAAAAATATAGTTTATCTTGGTGCATGTTTCATGTGTCCATGGGAAAAAAAAATGTTACAGACGATTTTGAGGCCAACGTGTGTGGATGAGTTAATTTGGGTCCTGCTTGTCTGCCCCACTCACTTCCTGTGAGAAAATGCACTCATTCCTGTTTTGATCTTCTCGTGCCCCTGAACCCAATGTGTTTACTCCACTGGCTGGCATGGTGATGTCAGTTATCAGGCGAAAACTGGTTTGCTCTATAAATAAGGGCAGGGGGGACTATGTTTAGTGCTTCCATATCCTATAGAAAAGGACAAAATAAACATATAATAATTCAATAAATGCAGAGCCTCTAAAGACTCAGATCCATTAAAAGTTTAAATTAGTCCACTAGGTAAAGATGTGCTGGTTGGGGGCAAAAACAACATAAAATGGATAGTGGAAAAAAAGTGATAAATGCATAATATATCCTCATGCCCAGTTAAAGATATATATATATGTGTGTGTGTGTGTGTGTGTTGTGTGTGCGTTTGTGTGTGTGTGTGTGTGTATATATATATATTCATTCTATCAACAAATGCTTTCTTCCTTCTCCTTTCACTAATATTTTGTAAAAGGAACATTAATGATATTGAAATATGCAATTTAGTTCACAGGTATACAGACCGCAATGAGTTTTGGGCCTACCAAGAAAAAAAACTGGTAAACATCAACTGCTCTGGGTTATGACTCTAAAAAAATTTTGATCTAAAAAATAGACAAATTAAATTAGCCTATGGACTACAGCTAGGCTTTGCATTTTCTGGGTGACCTTTTAGAATGGTTTAATATTATTCTCAATATGAAACTGTGAT
Source organism: Daubentonia madagascariensis (assembly GCA_023783475.1). Lineage (NCBI taxonomy): Eukaryota > Metazoa > Chordata > Mammalia > Primates > Daubentoniidae > Daubentonia > Daubentonia madagascariensis. The sequence goes on from JAKFHU010002088.1 coordinate 81,303,759, forward strand.
TTTTAGAATATAATGTCCAGTAGATAGGTGCTTACAGACACATATGCAAAAAAGTACATTGAACTCTATATGCGAGAGCCAGCAGGAATACTTGAAATGGAAACAGATCCATTGGGGCTCCAGATATTAGAAATATTGCCTTAAAATAGTATTTTAATCTATTCAAGGTGATAAAAGTCAAGCTTGACACTTTTAGAAAGAAATGAAAACTATAAAAATTGACATAGAGATTGAAAATGAACATATATATTAAGGTTGTAATCTCAGTTATATTGTATAACAGTACAAAAGGCACAGCTGAAGAGAAAAATATGACCAATATAGCTCCGCAGATGTTATCCAGAGTGAGCTATGCAAAGGAAAAGATGAAAATACAGAAATGAAGATAATCAGCATACAGAATAGAGTTTAGGTGCAACATAGAGGTAATTGGAGTTTTGGAGGCAAAGAAGAAAAAGAGATGGGCAAAATGAACGTTTTAAGAAAAATGGCTCAAAAAAATCAAATAACTGTTTAAGAACATTTACACATACAAGAATCCCAGAAACTCTCAAGGATATTTTAAAAAATCCATCCTTAAACATATAATTGTGAAACTGTAAAATAATCAAAGACAAAAAGAAATAACTAAAGCATTTTCAATTTTAAGAAATATGAGAGATTAAAGGAAAGACAGACTTACAGCTAACTTCTCAACAGCAGTAATGAAAGTTGTAAGACAATTGAATGGCACCATTAACATGAGGAGACTAAAACCTTCCAAAATTAGAACAGTGTCCCAAATGAAAGGAAAAAAAATCCTTCAAGAATGAAAGTCAAATAAAGAACTTATCAAGTAATTGAAAGAGAACTTTGACAGTATAACACAATGACAATACTATATTAGCTTTAAAACATGCAGAAATAGAACTAAATTATACAACAATAAATCATGAATGGGTAATTGCAATTAAGGTAATCTAAGATCCTGTATTTTCTGTAAGAAGGACAATTAAAATAATTAAAAATATGAGCTAATATAACTAAAAATATGAACTAATATATGAAATATAATTCAAAATTTCATTAAAGTTATGTATGTAGTTTTTCTGGCACCAATGCAAGAATGCTAGAAAAAAAAGAGTGTAAAGGTTAATCTTACAGTGTGTTCAGATATTATAATTTATAAGTGAACCATGAACCAAACAAAATTATATTAAACATTAGAAATTATAATAATTAATGATAAAAAAACTGTATATCAAACTCATAGCTATTATTTTATTTAGAGGCAAATATATAGCCTTAAGTGAATATGTTAAAATAAACAACAAATATTAATGAGAATATCAATTTGAAAATTATTTGTCTTATTAAATTAAAATAGCTGAATAATCTCAAAGAACACAGAAAGATTACTAAGATGACAGCAAAAACTCTTTTTAGAGAGAATCTATACATATAAATGTGAATTCTCAAGAGACTAACATAAGTGACAAATCTAAAACCCGGTTGATCACAATGAGAGCAGAGAGACAGAGAGAGAGAAAACAGGAAAGGGAGGGAAGGAGGAGGGAAGGAGAGAGAGGAGAAAACAAGTATAATTTTAATAAATATCAAATATGAAAAACTCAATACCACTAAAGTGCCATGCAGAATTAAAATCATCATAACAGAATATTTTGAAAAAAATCCACAGCAAAACACATATGTATTTAGGAAATGTATAAATCACTAGAAGGATATTGTTTGTGAAAGTTGACACAAAAAGATAAAGACATCTTGAATGATCATATAATGATTAATGCTACTTATTTAGTAATTAAATTCATCTCATGAAGATTTTTCAGACTCACATGACATTACTAGTGGAAAGATCAAATTGTAAAGTGAGAAATTGCTCAAATCTTAATCATTCAGATAATAAAAAAAGAAAATGCATCCTTACAATTATTTTATGAGGCTAAAAACCTTAATAACCATGACAAGGTCAGCATGAAAAGGATAAAATTACAGGCAAAGATAAAATTATAGGTCAATCTCCTTCTAGAAAATATATTTTAAAATTCAAAGCAAAATATTAGCCAGTCAAGTACATTAATATATAAAAATCTGGTAGTATATTTTCATCAAGTTGACTTTATGTCAGGAATTCAAAATTGATTAAAAGGTAACTGACAGATTTTTCTGTATTAACATTTTAAGAGAAGAGTTTATATGAACATTAGAATAGATGTAGAAAATTCTCGGATGAAATTTATCATTTGTTTATGAATGTAAAAAGAAAAAAATACTTGGAAAATCAAGAAAAAAAGAATCTTTGTGTGATAAAAGTACATAAAAATATATAGTAAACATCCCACTTGTTGATGAAATGATGAAATTATTCCATTTAGATAACACTGAGACAATGACATCTGCCATGACCACGTTAATTTGACATTGTATTAGAGGCCATAGCCAGTGCTATAGCCAAATAAATGAACTAAAATATGTAAGAATTAGAAAGGAAAATAAAATTATTATCATTAGTAGATAATTTATGTGGATGAAAGTCTGAAGAATATGAAGAAAAAATTTTTAAATTGTTGAGTTTAGCAAGGTTTCCAGATTTAAAAAAAATACAAAAAAATCAAATAAACACTTTTTAAAGACAACATTTACTATTCTATCAAAAATATTACATAACCAAAATTAAATGTGAAAATAGGACATATATTGAATTAATCTATCTTTTAAAAAATGGACTTATGAATTAAAAACATTCCTAATAAAAGAATACAATAGCTTTCCAGACCTCACCCTTCCTCTCAACATGTGACGGGTATAACACATAATTGAGAGGTAAAACTTTGCTGTTCTTAGTTTCCACGGAATATTTAATCCCTTCTGATGACACAATGTGATATCACTGTGTATTGAGAAGGACCATAAACCTAGTCAGTTTATTTACAAAATAATCTATGCTTTGTACCCTGTGCCTAGCACTGTGCTTTAAATTTTGAGTACTGGCTGTAGCATTCATTATGTGTATGATTTACTATAAAAATTACTTAATTTCTCAGAATTCCTACCATTATGTTAAAAATTTGTTTGTGTGTGATCAAGTATAAATTCAAATTAAAGATAAGTTTACCATATAATTTATTTACTCAAAAGGCATCCGCTAGAGAATAAAAATGAGTACTATTCTAAAACACAGGGGGTTAATAGGCAGAATTAAGGCTCCCAACTGGAGAAAACCTTTGAAAATGCCTAGCGCTTGAGCAGGTATTTGAGCCCCTACCCCACCCACGTACTTGACTCATGAAACACCATAGACTCTAACCCATAGTTCCCTTAATCATTCACAGTGTGTGAAACTAGAGGATTCATCACTTTGGGGTTGCTTCCCTAACGCAAAAACCATCAGAAGTGACTTTCAGAGATAGTCTGTTCAAATCATCCATAACTTTATATGAATGAATTTATTAAACAATCACTTAGAAAAGCTCTGTAGAAATGAGGCACAAAAAAATAAAAAAAAAAAGGAAAGTGTTGCGGGCAAGGCAGGAAGAAAAGTGTGGAAGCTGTGCAGTCATGAACGTGTGTGAGGTGTTGGTGGTTGTGCACCCACGGAGGCATGCCGGAAGCCTTAGGGCCTTCGTGTGCTTGAGGCCCAAGATGGGGTCCACAAGTTGGTCAGGTCTCTGTTGAAGAAAGAGGATGCAGACTAACCCTTTGAAGTCATCAATACACATTTTATGAATATTGGTTCTTGCCCTGGTATTGGGTTACTGGATGTGGCATTTGAGGGTCTCCTTGGGTGCAAAGCCTGTGTTTGTGTTTCCTCCACCCGACAAGCTGATGAGGCTTGGCGTGAAAGAGGAGACTTGGTAGGGCTGGGGGGCATTTCCAGGTAGCCATGACTACTGCTTTGCCAAGGGATGCTAGTTAGGATTTCATATCCCATTTTCTCATTTGTGATAATGGGCCCACTGGCCCCAGCCCTCTCTTACTCAGGGCTATTAAGAGGACTAATTAGATAACACCCATAAAACTTCTTTACTTCCACAGAGAAGGTTTTTATATAAATCCCAGGCATTATTATTCAAATACTACCGGAACCCAATGCAGATTAAAGTAATTTTGAAGAACCACACAGACTACAATTTGCCACCTAAATGGACAACAAGAAAAGCAATATTTCCTTGCCTTTTTTTCTTGTCTCAATTCCTATCCTAATTATGTAACACTGCAGGAAAAGCAAAACATAGCCTCGCTCCTGAATATTAAATTCATTTGCTTGCTTGAATTCTAGCACCTGCCTTCATTGCAAAGACTTCGTGAAAATTAAATAGCTAAATTACTTGAGGTTGGTTAAGATCAGCAGCTTCTACCTAAGGGGAAGAACTGTTAATCAGAGAAATGCTGTCTAATATCTTTTCTCATCCTAGTCCCCTGTAAAAATTTTGTCCATCTCCAAACTCTTCACCATCAAAGCCTTTGGTATCTACCCCAGGCATCTCTGAGTTTTCTTTCTCTTCTGAACTCATACACAGTGAGTGAATTCCCTCAGATACCCCAGTAAAATATGGCTAAATATTAGTAGAAAGGAGAGCGTTATTGAAGACGTCAATTTGCAGACTGGGGAAAAATAGTCTCTGACGTAGACCGAAGGTGCTCTCACTTCTAATTATGCAATTTTTGATGCTGTAGTTAATGCTATCTTTAAAAATAGTGTCTATTTGATTTTTTGTATTTTTTTAATCTGGAAAACTTGCTAAACTCTCCAATTTAAATATTTTGTTTTCATATTCTTTTTGTTTTCATTCACTCAAATAATCTATTAAGGATAATAATTTTATTTTTTCCTTTCCAATTTTTATACATATTAGTTCATTTATTTGATTACTGCACTAGCTATGGCCTCTAATACAATGGCAAATTAAAGTAGTCATGGCAGGCATGGTTATCTCAGCGTAATTTAAAGGTAATGATTTCATCATTTTATCAACAAGTAGGATGTTTACTTTACATTTTTATATACCCTTACCATATAACATATAAAGATTCTTTTTGTTCCTGATTTTCAGAGAGTCCTTTGTCTTTTTTTTTTTTCTTTTTTTCTTTTTTGAGACAGAGCCTTGCTCTGTCTCCCGGGCTAGAGTGCAATAGGGTCATCTTAGCTCATGGCAACCTCAAACTCCTGGGCTCAAGCGATCTTCCTGCCTCGGCCTCCCCAGTAGCTGGGAGTACAGATGTGTGTCACCATGCCTGGCTAAGTTTTCCATTTTTTGTAGAGACACAGTCTGGCATTTGCTCAGGCTGGTCTTGAACTCCTGGCCTCCAGCCATCCTCCCGCCTCGGACTCCCAAATTGCTAGGATCACAGGCGTGAGCCACCCACGGCACCTGGCTTCTTTTGTCTTTTTAAGTTCATGAATTTTATCAGATAATTTGCTGCATCTATTCTGATGTTCACATAATTTTTTTTCCATGTTGACATTTGTTGCTTCAGTGTATCTCATTTCACTGATGTATAGTGTTCTGGTGTACAAATAAACTACAATTAATTTACCCATTTCTCCAGCTCATGTGCATAGTGTTTGTGTGTGTGTGTGTGTGTGTGTGTACATGCATATGTGTATATTTCCATATATTAACCTGCACACACAAAGTACTGTTATGGAAATATGGAAATTGAGGTACAAGCCTGTTTCTTCCTCCCTCCCCCTCAAAAATAGAAATGTGAAATGATAACTTTAACTTGTTTTCTTTATTCTCTACTAAGGTTCGGCAACATTTTATTAGTTTATTGTTAATTAGAATTTCATTTTTTGTTAACTACCTATTCACAATCTTTCTCTGTTAGACTGTTTATCTTGTTCCTACTGAGTTAAAGTTTTAAATTTGTTTTGGATACTGGTCATCCATGTCATATAATTGCTGAAAATAAGTTTTTATAGTCTTTGGCTTATTATGTCACTTTTAGTATTTTTGATACATAGAAGTCTATAAATGTTAATTAGAAAAAGTTTTCAGTTTTTTATGGCTCCTGCCTTTTGTTATTTAATAATTTAATAATTCTTTCCCTATATTAAGATAATAAATTCTCATATTTTTTCCAAAAAGTCTTAAAGTTTTGCTTCTCACCCTGGTTTTATTATTTATTATTTATTTATCTTTAATTTATTTGTATACATTATGTGAAGGATTAATTTTTTTCCAGGGTCATTTGTTGAGTACTCCCTCTTTTTCCCTCAGTGATTTGTAAAGCCATTTTTAAATCGGGTCACAAATTTTCATGAATCCATTTGTCCACCTTCCGCCCTCTTTTTCATTCCGTTTATTTTGCCAAACAAAGCGTCAGATGCATAGTATCTTTATAATTATATCTTCTTCTTCAAAAATTTCACAGTTAATATTTTTCTATATCTTTATGAGATATAACTTATGCATTGTGAAATCACTCATTTAAAATGTACAATTCAGTGGGTTTTTTTAGTCTATTTACAGAGTTATACAATCATCACCACAATCTAAGTTTAGAACATTTTCGTCACCCAGAAAGAAGCCCTGTATTCAGTAACAGTCACTTTGCGTCCCCCGATGCCCACACAGCCATAGGCAAACATTATCTACTTTCCGTCTCTATGGGCTTGCCTATTTTGGGTATTTCATGTAAATGTTATTGTAAAATATGTGACATTTTGGGGCTGGTTTCTTTCATTTAGCATATTTCAAGCTTCACCCATGTTGTACCATGTATCAATATTTCATTATTCTTTCTGCTAAATGTTTGAATGTATGGATATACTATATACTGTTCAGCCGTTCATCAGCTGATGGACATTTGTATTGTTTCCACTTGTTAGCTATTCTGTACAATGCTGCTGTCCTAGCTAATCTTGATCCTTTCTTTTTCATATGCAAAATAGACACCGCTTGTCAAGTTCTATGAAATACTCTGAAAGATTTTTTTATTAAATCTACTTTCACTACGTAGATGCACTTTAGAATAATTGACATATCTGTAGTACTAGGTCTTTCATAAAGAAAAACATGTATGTGTGTATATATACGCACATTATACTAGTATACATATATATTACATATATATAGACACACATATATACACACACATTTAAATTTTCTGTTCAATAAAGACCATGCACAAATTTTATTAGATTTATTTCTAGGGGTTTTCCTATTTATGGCTATTAAAAATATACGACTTGAAAATATATGTTCTATAAATTGATGAAAAGATATTTAATTAATTTTTATATATTCATCCTATATCTTGTAAACCTACTGAACTGTATACTGTACATCTGCCTTTAACAAATCTGTGTTTATATGTGGGAAATCATATTATATTCAGCTAATGACAGATCTGTTTCTTTCCTCTAAAATTTCCTCCTGTTATTTGTTTGGTGGTCGTGCTGGTCTGGCCAGAGCCTCTATTTCTATATTTATATAAGCAGCAATAAGGAACATACTTTTATCATTTATGATTTTAAAACAACTAGTTCTAATGTTCTACTATTAGGCATGATATGTGATTTGCAGACAATCTTTATCATGTAATGGAAGTTTTTTACCATTCCTAGTTTGTTAAAGGTTTTAAAACAAATGGGTGCTGAAATAGATTAAAGACATTTTTTACATTTATTGAGAAAATTTTATGACTCCCTTTTAGTTCAAAATGTGGTGAAGAATATCAATAGACTTTATAATGTTACACAATTATTGCATACATGGGACCTTGACTTTGCTATGTAATAATGTTTTGTACATTAATGGATTTTGTCTACTGATAGTTTAGAAATTTTTACATCTATATTCCTGAGTGAAAAAAACATACAAATATAGATTTTTAGATAATTTTCTCTGTTTAACTTATCTTATGTTACTACAGATCTTATAACATCAACATTTTTCTAATATTTGAAGCTTAACTGTAAAACTGTACAAACTTCTATGGGACATACTTTTATTATTTTTAAAACTTATAGGTATATTCATATTATTTATTTACACTTGACCAAGTTTTGGTGATTAGATGTTTTAAGGAAATTGTCCTTTTTAGGAGTTTTCAAATGTGTTGGTGTAGTTTTGTGCTTATAAGTGTCTTACTATTTTTAATATCTAGAATAATTAAAATTATGTCTCCTTTTAATACATAATATTATTTGTGTATGTGTGTGCACACGCACTCTGTTTCTTTGTCTCTAACTCTTTCTATTGCTCTTTCATCATACTTTTCATAATCTTACAATTTTATTCAGCATTTTTATTGTTTTATTAGTCTCAGAGAAATATAGAAACTTTTTGTCTTGTTTGTGGTTTCCATTTTGTGATTTTTTTTTTTGAAAGTTGAGTTATTACATGAGGAAGTATCAGTGGAGGCTCCTGAAACAGCCCACATCTAACCAATGTAGTAAATCAAAAGCAATGCTTTATCCCAGGAGAAATGTCATAGAATGGCATCACCATGAAAGACTTAAATTACAAGTGTAGTGGTCTCCATTATAACCATAGTTAGTTATAGCTATTGTTATAGTTATAATAGTTATAATACCTTCAAAAATCTGATGACTGAAAATTAAAACTTATTGCTACAAGTTATACATAGTAACACCAAAAGCATGGGATGAATATTTGTATATTTGTGCCGATATATTAGTATAGCACCTGGCATTTCATAGGTAACCACTGATATGGTAACAGCATTTTATTTTCAGTCTCTATCACTGAAGGGTACCCAAAGCAGTTTGCATTTGTGTGTGAAGAGTGGCTGTACACATTCCTTATCTTGCCCCAGGGCGATGTCAACTCTCTTGCTCCCTGTCATAATATTGTTCTCAAATCTGTTATAGGCAATTGTTTATTGAGGGTATCAAAAAACTAATAAAGATATTTAATCTCAATACTATTAGTAAGAAATCAAATATAAATTATAATTTAATACCATTTTTAAACCATCCAATTGGTAAAAGTATAGATAGATCCAGGGGCTGTTGATGATATTGTCACTCTTAGCCATTGCTTGTGGAGAGGACAGTTGACAGAATGTTTTGGGGATTATGAAAAAATGAAAGACATAGGAATAAAGAATTTTCTCTGAGATAGAAATTTTTAGTATTTAATGATATATTACAACATTTTAGGTTTTAAAAAGTGAATGTATAGAAAAATGCCAGTGAACTAAGTTAAAAGTTCTGCACTCAGTTTGCATTAGTTTGAGTGAAAATAAAATATTGTGTAACTTTGCAAATCCAATGTGTGAAAGTAAAAAAACAATGACAGGCGTTGACATGACCTAAATATGTGAATCAATTCTAAATAAATGAAAGGTCACATGCAGAATATAAGACTATATGTGCAGTTATTTTTATTGCAAAATTGCTTGAGTGGAAAAAACAACATAAACCCTGAAAACCTTCTGAATATCCAATTATATAATATGTATTTAGCTAATACAATCAACAACTATCTATAGCAACCAGCTTGTATAATTAAGCAAAACAATGAAGCAGCAAGATTATTTAGTAATGCAACTCTATATTCTCAAATTAAAAACAAATGGCAACAAAAATCCTTGCTTGTATCTGTTTATATGTTTGCACAAGCTTGGACAAAGGTGTTAAAGAATGTACTCCAAATGGTTAATTGTTAGTTTGAAGAAAAGTAGAATTGTTGGAAGTGTTTCTACGTCTATGTATTTAGAATTTCTATAAAAAGTTTGAATTATTTTGAATGAAAAATAATTTTAAAAACATTGGATTTGCAAAGTTATGTTACTTAACTTGCACTCAAACTTGCAAACTGAGTCCACATCTCTTAACTCTTAGTTCACTGGCACTTTCCTATATATTTACTTTTTTCATTCTAAGATATTATTATATATAATCAAACACTAAGAATTTCTACCTCAAAAAGAATACTTCATGACTATGTCTTTCATTTTTTAATAACGCCTATAGCATCTGGGGATTGGTGTTTATTTGGTAGTCAATCATTTATACGCCCATCAAGGTATACTTTATTTATCTGCAAACTATCTAGAACAGAATTTGGAGAATATGAGTAGGCAAAAAAAGCCTGTGAAGACCCAGAAGACATATCTTAGAGCCCTTATCCTCAATCCTGTGTATTTTATTCCTAAGAGAATACTTTAACAGCATTCTAGAGCCTATATATTTAAGATTGGTTCATGGCATTAATAAATTACAGCTGTGCTGCTTAACGATCTTTCAGTCAATGACGGACTGCGTATCTGAGAGTGTTCCTACAAGATTGCAATAGAATTGAACAATTTCTATTGCCAACTGACATCATAGACCCCACAATGTCATAACACAATGCATCACTGTGTATTTGTCATGATGTTGGTGTAAACAAACCTGCTGTGCTACCAGCCTTATAAAAGTATAGCACAAACAATTATGTACAGTACCTGATACTTGAAAGTGGTAATAAATGACTCTGTTACTGGTTTATATATTTACTATACCATACTTGTTAATCATTATTTTAGAAAGTAACCATTCTACTTATATAAAAAAAGCTAATTGTAAAACAATCTCAAACAGATTCTTCAAGAGGTATTCCAGAAGAAGGTATTATAATCGGAGATGACAGCTCCACGTGTGTTATTGCCCCTGAAGACCTTCCAATGGAACAAATGTGGAGGGAGAAGACAGTGATAATGATGATCCTGACCCTGCATAGGCCTAGACTAATGTGTATGTTTGTGTCTTAGTTTTTAACAAAAATTCAAAAAGTAAAAAAAAACAAAATTAAATTAAATAGAAGATAGCTTATAAAATAAAGGTATAAATAAAGAAAATATTTTGTATAGCTAAACAATGTGTTTGTGATTTAAGCTAAGTATTATCAAAAAAGAATCAAAAAGTTTTAAAAAATTGAAAAGTTTGTAAAGCAAAAATCTTACAGTAAGCTAAGGATAATTTATTATTGAAGAAAGAAAAACATTTCTGATAAATTTAGTGTATCTTAAGTGTGTACTGTTTATATAAAGTCTACAATAGTCTACAATAATTTCCCAGGCCTTCATACTCACTGACTCACCCAGAGCAACTTCCAATCCTGCAAGCTCCATTCATGGTGATCCTATACCTGGTAATGGTAAAAAGGTGTACCATTTTTAAAAAATATTTTATCTCATATATTTACTGTACCTTTTCTATGTTTAGATTTACAGATATTTACCACTGTGTTACAATTGCCTATAGTATTGAGTTCAATAACATGCTTTACAGGTTTGTAGCCTAGGAGCAACAGGCCATACAATACAGCCTAGGTGTGTAGTAAGCGATACAACCTAGGTTTGTGTAAGTACACTCTATGATGTTTGCACAACTTTGAAATTGCCTAAGTATGCATTTCTCAGAGTGTATCCCCATTCTTAAGCTACGTGTGGCTGTATATTAGACTTAGGAAGAAGGAAGACTGTTGAGGCAGAGCTTGACGTCTAGTTATAAATCAAAAATCATTTTGAATGAAGCAGAGAAGACTGAAAAAGAAACTAAAATAGACTGACTATTCCAAGAGCTAACATAGTCAACTAAGTAAATAATAACCCTTCATAGGGTTCAGATGGTGCACGTATATGGAGACATGGAAAGGGTTATGTGGAAACTTAAGATGAGTCTCCAGTTTCTACTCTCAGTCCTCCGCCAGCATGGAAAAGCATGGTGTCATTCAATATATGGGGTTGTTACACACAGACACACACATAGACACATACACATGACAGCAACCTGTGTAAGTCAGAATGACCAAGTGGCAAATAAAGCTGAATGCGTATACACTGAAAAAATTTCCCTGGTGCAGTCTAGAAGGCAATGATACCTACCTGTATTAAGTGAGATTGAAAAATGATAAAAGCAACATGCAGAGTGAGTACCTGACTACTGAAGGCAGACACAAAAAACAACAAATCCAGAAAAGAGACAATAAAATGCTTTTTAAAAGCAGAAATAAAACACACACACAAGAGGCCAGCTTAAAACTATTTTGTGAATAACCTCACAAGTGAGTTAAAAGATATAGTCACCAAAACATGGAAAAGAAGAATAGACCAAATTATTAGGAATGAAGGAATCTCAAAATCAGAAATCATAATGTTATACACCATAAGATGATTTATCATCATCTTATTAGGTAAAGAAAAACCTTTTGATAAAATTAAACAATCATCATCATTTAAAAATTTTAGAAGAGAATAAATAATAAGATTTCTTCTTAACTTGATCAAATATATCTTGCTAAATTCTGCAGTAATCATCATACTAAGCTATAAGACTTTAAAATCATTTCCTATAAAGTAAGAAATGTGACTAGAACCATTACTATCATGTTTTCTACTCAACATTGTTCAAAAAGAACTGACTAGTGGAATAGCAAAGAAAGGAAGTAAGAGAGAAGGAAAAGAGGGAGGAAATGGCAGAGGGAGAAAAAGAAAAACAACAAGCAAAAGCTATAAACACTGAAATAATCAGTCACTGATGCTGATTGGCAGGCAATACAGGTTGTCTACACACTCACACACGTAATAAAAATCAAAGAAGCAAGGAAAGTTGCCAAAGATTACTGTTAGAAGTCTAGCAAATAGAAATCACTATTAGTCTCATGGTAGTGGTCCAGGGTCTATTATGCTCCTGCATTCATATTCTGGGGTAGAATTTGAAGGAAGAGAATTCTGAATTTTAAATTGGCTTTCCATATGATAAAGAAGATGAGTTAGTCAAAGTGGGAGATAGAATATATTGCATTTAACAGTCTATTTTATAGTAGTTTAATTTATAACTTTTAGGCTATGCAGGCCTTCATTTGTATAACTGCCTTGAGAACAACAATTATTAGGAGTAAACCTATCAGCACATTTTTCTAGTCTCAACTAATGAAAGAAAAAAATTATTATATTTACAAGTACCAGAAAATAGATTTGAGAAATTCATACAAAATTACAAAAAATTATGATAATTATGAAAATGATTTAAAGCCATGAATTATTTTCACTAACTGATCACATAAGACTTTGCTTAATATAATCTTAGAAATTCTAATATAGTAGTAGTAAATAAATTAATAAAGGTAGTCTCACTTTGGCAGCACATATACTAAAATTTGAATGAAACAGAGAAGATTAATATGGCCCCTGCACAAGGATGACATACAAATTTGTGAAGCATTCCATATTGTCAACATCAGGTAACTTAAAAAGGAAAACCCATAAGGCTAACTGAAGAATTCTCAACTGAGACCTTATAAGCCAGAAGGAATTGGGGCCCCATCTTCAGTCTTCTTAAGCAGAATAATATCCAGCCTAGAATTTTGATTCCTGCTAAACTAAGTATCTTATATGTGGGAGAAATAAAGACTTTTTCAGATAAGCAAACACTGAGGGAATTTGTCAAGAGCAGACTTGCCCTGCAAGAAGTACTCAGATCTGCCTTATACATCAGTCAGTGTAATAGAAACCCACCAGTGTAAAATCACCCAAAAGCTATAGTTCAGAGCCCATATAAGATAATGGTTCAAGATGTAAAACAAAGCAATAAGGTTCTACCCAACAGGATGAACAGGAATGCATCCCACTTATCAATTCTTTCAATAAACATGAGCGGCTTGAATTCCCCACTCAAGAGACATAGTGTGGCTGAATGGATAAAAAAATACAAGACGGTCTCCAGGAAACATCTAACCCACAAGGACTCACTCAGACTCAAGGTGAAGAGATGGAAAACAATATTCTATGAAAATGGAAATCAAAAGAAAGCAGGTATAGCCTTTCTCATATCTGATAACACAGACTTCAAATCAACAATGGTAAATAAAGACAAAGACAGTCATTACATAATGGTAAAGGGAGCAATTCATTAAGAAGACTTAACAATCCTAAATATCTATGCACCTAATATAGGTGCTCCCACATTCAAAAAGAAAACCCTACTAGATCTAAACAAAGTGATACATAGCAACATCATAATTGCTGGGGACTTCAACACCCCACTGACAGAACAAAACAGATCCTCCATGCAGAAAATAAATAAGAAACATTGGACATAAAAGGGACACTAGAGCAAATGGGACTAACAGACATTTACAGAATATTCTACCCAAAAACTACTGAATTTACATTCTTCTCATCAGCACATGGAACATTCTCTAAGATTGATCACATCTTAGGCCACAAAACATGTCCCAAAAAATTTAAAAAAATAGAAATCACACCATGTATCTTCTCAGACCATAGTGGAATAAAATTACAAATCAACTCCAGCAAAAACACTCAATTTTACACAAAGTCATGGAAATTAAACAACCTACTGCTGAACGATTATTGGGTCAAGGAGGAAGTTAGGTGGAAATCAAGAGATTACCTGAACTAAGCAACAAATGGGACACAAGTTATCAAAATCCATAGGATTCAGCAAAAGCATTCCTAGGGGGAAAATTCATAGCCTTAAATTCCTACATAATAAAAACAGAAAGAACACTATTCAATAATCTAATGAATTGTCTCAAGGAACTAGAAAAGGAAGAGCAAACCAATCCCTAACTCAGCAGAAGAAAAGAAACAATTAAGGTCAGGTCAGAACTAAATGAAATCCAAAACAAAAAAATAATACAGGAAATTAATGAAAGAAAGAGTTTGCTCTTTGAAGAGATAAAAAAAATTGATAGACCTCTCACTAGAATAAACAGATAGAAAAGAAAAGACCCAAATAAGCTCAAATGAAAAAGAAGATATAACAACTGATACCACAGAAATACAAGATATCATGTGTGAATACTATAAAAATATCTATCCACATAAACTCAAAAACATTGAGGAAATGGACAAATTCCTGGAAACACCCAACCTCCCAAGACTCAATCAGGAAAAAGTAGAACTCCTGAACAGACCAATTATGAGCAATAAAATTGAAGCAGCAATAAATATCTTCCAACAAAAAAAAGTCCCGTACTGGAAGTTTTCACAGTCAAATTTTATCAGACCTACCAAGAAGAGTTGGTACCCATACTACAGAAATTATTTCATAACATTGAGAAGGAAGGAATTCTCCCCAACTCATTCTACTAAGCCAGTGTCACCTTGATATCAAACCTAGGAAAGGAAACAACAAAAAACAAAACTATAGACCAATATCCCTTATGAATATAGATGCAAAAATCCTCAATAAAATTCTAGCAAACCAAATGCAGCCCCACATCAAAAAAATAATCCACCATGACCAAGTGGGCTTCATCCTAGGGATGCAAGGATGGTTCAACATACATAAATCAATAAATGTGATGCACCATATAAACAGAAGTAAAAACAAAGGTCATATGATCATCTCAATAGATGCAGAAAAAGCATTCAACAAAACTCAACACCGTTTTATGATAAAAACTCTTAACAAAATAGGCATAGATGGAACATACCTCAATATTATAAAAGCCATATACAACAAACACACAGCCAACATCATACTGAATGGGAAAAAGTTGAAAACATTCCCACTCAGAACTGGAACATGACAAGGATGCTCACTGTCACCACTTCTATTCAACATAGTTCTGGAAGTCCTAGCTACAGCAATCAGGCAAAAGAAGGAAATCAAAGTTTTCCAAATGGGGAAAGAGGAAGTCAAACTATCGCTTTTTGCTGATGATATGATCTTATATCTAGAAAACCCCAAAGATTCCACCAAGAGACTCCTGGAATTGATAAATAAATTCAGCAATGTCTCAGGCTACCAAATCAATGTACACAAATCAGTAGTGTTCTGTACGCCAAGTCAAGGTGAGAGGTGAAAGATCTCTACAAAGAGAACTATGAATCACTGAGGAATGAAATTGCAGGTGATGTAAACAAATGGAAAAACATATCATGTTCATGGATCAGCAGAATCAACATTGTTAAAATGTCCATACTACCCAAAGTGATTTACAGATTCAATGCAATCCCCATCAAAATACAAGTGTCATTTCTCACAGATCTAGAAAAAAATAATTCTACACTTTGTTTGGAACCAGAAAAGAGCCCAAATAGCCAAAGTAGACTTAAGCAAAAGGAACAAATCTGGAGTCATCACGTTACCCAACTTTAAGCTATACTACAAGGCTATAGTAACCAAAACAGCATGGTACTGGCACAAAAATAGAGACATTAACCAATGGAACAGAACAGAGAACCCAGATATAAAACCTTCCACATATTGCCATCTAATCTTTGACAAAGTAGCCAGCAATATACACTGGGGAAGAGAATCCCAAGTGCCCATTGATTCATGAGTGGATTAATATAATATGGTATAGGTACACAGTAGAGTACTACTCAGCCATAAAAAAAAGAGTTAATACCTTTTGCAACAATCTAAATGGAATTGGAGACCATTCTCCTAAGTGAAGTATCTCAAGAATGGAAAAACAAACACCACATGTACTCACTATTAAGTTGGAACGAACCAATCAGCACTCATGTGCGCAGAGGGAAGTAAAACTCAGTCGAAATCATGCAACTGGGAGGGGGAAGGTGGCGCTGGATGAAATCACACCTAACGTGTATGATGTACACTATATGGGTGATGGGCACACTTATAATTTTGACTCAAGCAGTACAAATGCAATCCATCTAACCAAAACATTTGTACCCCTGTAATATTTTAAGAAAAAAAATTGGTAAAGCTGTTGGGTTACAAAAAAATATATATAATTAATACCTTTCCTCAATTCAACAGCAATTCATAGTTCAATATAAATAATTACTGCAACAACAAGAACTATAAAATTCTTAGAAATATATAAAGTCTACATGAAGAAAATGTAACTATATTAGTCTTACTTACATTTATATACAATTTTAATGAAATTTCATATGAATTTCAGCAAGCTTTCCATTTGGAACTGGAATTTCAAAAACAAAAATCTCAGAAGGACAAATAGTTCTCCAAAATAAAAAAAAAACACTTTTTAAAGTCTTTTTTAAAAAAATATTCCAACACTTTTAAAAATATATTAATATTAAGCTGCAACAAATGTATCATATTAAAACAGAAAGAGACAGGTGAGAAGGACACAACTGAGGACACTGAAGGAACGTAACATTTTATTTCAGTGGGGAAATGATGGTTCATGTACTAAGTGGTTCTGGAAATTTTGATTATATATTTAGGTCAAAGCAAAACAAAAACTTTGTGTTCTTACATCACAACATCTGTAAAAATAAACGTCAAAGTTGGGTAAATGTTAACACAAAAAATAAAATGTTCAAAATTCTTGAGAAAATTTGAAGGCTATATAAACTTGGCAAGGGTGAGAGCAATTTATATAAGAAATCTAGAATCTATAGAAACAAATAACATTTGGCTATACAAAAATGTAAATGTAAAATAATGTATAGTTTTAAAAATGACCTACAAAGCAAAAAGACAAATACTATATTTGGAACAAACTATTTACAATTCATACTATAAAGAAAAGGATGTGTTTGTATTATCAATTACAAAAATAGGTTCCCAAATTTATGAGAAAAAGACCTGCTGCATATAGAAAAATTGGCAGAGTTTGTGAGAAGGCAATGTGAGAAAGAATAATCAAGACTTTCTGCAGTGAATTATCCCTAGAATAGATGCAGAGAAAGGTTTATTTTCATCTATATCTCATGTTTTCATATATATCTCATGTAGTGGGGTGGTTGAATTCTAAAGTGTTATTTTGAAGAAGAATCTGTCAATATCTATTAAAATTTAAAATACAAATAGTTTTGACCTAGTAATCTCACTTGTGGGAATCTCCTTTTAGAGAGTTGAGAAGTGAAGTCATTGGAAAGTGCAGTTTTACATACAAGAGTGTTCAATACAGAATTATTTGTAATGCTGCACAACAGTCAAGCAAGCAAACAAAAACAACTGGGAAACAACCTTGAATGCCTATCATTAAAGGAATGAATCTGGTGAGTTTGTATTATGACATAGTGAACAGACATTTACAAGATTATGTGGTCTTCTTCAATTGATATGGGGGAAGGATGAGTGAGAAATTCAAGGAATGGAGAAATGCATAAAAACATATTCCTCTCCATGTAAACTTACAGTTTCATGGTTATATGAATACAGAGAAAGATATTAATATAAATATCTTTATATTTATAGATATAAATAGAAATAGATATAATAGAAATAAATAGGCAGATTGTTAATATTATTTATCTTGAAGTTAGCAAGTGGGGAATGGGGCCCCTATATAGTTAGTAGAAATCTAAATTCATGCTGTTTTAAGAAGTATTTTAAGAAGACATTTTTAGAGCAACAGGTAGCTATATACATCTTGACTTCTGCTTCTGGGAATTTATCCAAAGTAAATAAATAAAAAAGAAAAAAAAAGCTTATGCATGTTAGAGGTTGTTTATTATAGGATAATATACAATAAAAAAAATTAAAAAGACCTGGCAGGAAAACTAATGTAAATATGCAGCTTTGCAGGAAAAATTAAGCACACTACAATGGTGCCATCACCCCATGATTCTATGACACTATTAAATTTAATAATACAATGACTATGAAGTGATATGGAGAAATACTTATTAAAATAATAAGGTCTCAAATTAAGCAGAGTACAGAATTATATATACATCATGATGAAAATAAAGATCAATTTAAAAAACTGTAGTCAGCAATTGGGAAATTATGTGGAAGAATGAAAACAATTTTGTTTTGGGGGAGTGGCTACATTTTCACTAAATTTTTTTTCTTTTCTTTTGACTTTGACTGCCTAAACTTTTTAGAAGAGCAATCAGTTGAAACACTCAACAAACTTTTTTGATTGCCTACTTTGTTTCCTATATTTTGATGAATACACACTGGTGAAAATGGCATATATGGGCTCTGGCATCGTAGGGCCTATAGAGAGAGAACCTAGTGTCGAACAAATAATTACGCAGGTAAATATACAATTACTCTTGGGACAAATGCTACTGAATGAAGGCACAGGGCCCTAAGAAAATGATGACAGGGGTTGGGGCACGTCCTCAAGGAAGTGACAAAACCTGAAGGACCATCCAGATTGTCCAGGTGCTGGGCCAGAGTTGAGGGGGATGGGTGAAGGTGACAGTAACAAGGAGCACATTCCAGCCAGGATGTACAAAGCCTCAACAAGGAGAAATAGAGTTCGTGAATATGGGGAATAATTTCACTGCCTTCTTTGTCCTTTATTGGACAACTTGGAGGGGTCAGGCACACAGTTTCTCAGAGGGTCCCCATGGAACCAGCCCCCGCTGCCCACGGTGGCAAAATATGGGTGCTTGTCTCCTTCCTGCCTTGTTTCCTCATGTTCTAATAGTGTTTCCTGGGATCATTTCCCAAATGAACTATTGCACCCAAATCCTTGCCTCAAAGTCCTTTTGAAGGGCAATCCAAGCTAGGACTTTTCTTTCCTGGAATTAAATATTACATAATGAATATGAACCCAGCACTACACCTGATGTGTTACAAAAATTTAATCATTCCTCCTGGCTCTTATTGTCTTCTAAGTTCGGGAATGCTGCTCCATTTGCTAACCATAGAGGCTATGTAACCATTCTTAGCATCATGTGTCTTAACTCACAGGGAATTTAACAAGAAACAAAGAAAACAATTAACAATTTGTATTCAATCCTGCTTCTTCTATAGTAAAAGATAACCCAAATGTTAGCTGGAAATGTAACTGTGAAGTATAAATACAATATTTCCTCTCAGCTAGGTGTACCATATGATTACCAATAAGATATGTAGGAAGTTGATAGGTAGCTTCCTGTATTCTTTAGTGGGAAGAGGTGTGACCTTCCTTTTTCTGTTTGTCTTCTCTCTGAGAGGAGTGTGGATGCAGGGGTGAGGTGTTGTAGACTGTGCAGGTAAGAGCAACCCTGGAGGGATGTTGAAGTATCATGACAGTAGGAAACTGGCTCGCTGGCGAGTGGACCTGCCACTCCAGTCTTGGGCTGCTGTGCTTAGATCTTTAAGCCTCTGCTATTTTGAATCTCAATGAAACAGCAGAACTCATAAACCTAACTAATATTCACCAAACGCTACAAGTACATACATTTAGAACGTCCAAGCTAACATCTGTAAGCACCCCTAGGTATAAAGGATAAATGAGTAAAGCCAATGAAAGAGCAAAACAATAGCAATACATGTCTTTATGGATTTTTTAAAATAAAGTATGAAACACTATATAGGCGTTTGACTTTTTCCTATAAACAACGGCTCACTTTTAGATTAAAGAGCCCAGCGTTTCAAACTAAGTTGTCATTATAGTTTCAGTTGTTTATATTCCAAATGGTATATTTGTGAAGTTAAAAAATTTTGTGTGTAGATTCTGTGAACTAAAATAAAATCTTAAGGCCCCCCACCACCGGCTGACTGAATGGACCCCCTCCTGGCCAAGGGGATACCCTGAAACTGAATTGCCTGCCATGAGAAGACAGGTCAGACTTGCCTCACCATGTCCGCCTTCCTTCTTGGAGACATCCTTTGTAACTCATCAACAGGCCTAAGGCTGTGCAAGACAAACCTGCAGGTCCCCAATTTACACAACAAATACAAATCCAGTAGCTTGTCTCTGATTAACAGACTTCCTGAAAACATTCCAAGCCTTTAGACAAAAGCTTCATTTTTTAACAAATTACAAGTCAAAGAGTCTTTAAACCCACCTATAACCTGTAAGCCCCCCCTTTTCTTGCCAAATCAATGTATGCCTTCCACATATTGATTTATGACTTTACCTGTAATCCCTGTCTCCCTGAATGTACAAAACCAAACTATAACCCAACCACAGCAAATCCATTTGCTCAAGGCTTCTTGGGCGTGGCTCTGGGTCATGGTCCTAAAATTTGGTTCAGAATAAACCTCTTTAAATTATTTTACAGAGTTTGGCTTCTTTTCCATTGACAATTCCGTTTCTGGCAGTATGTGAACCAGATATCTGAGGAAATTTCCAAATGAAAAAACAAAAACAAAATATATACAAAAAACCACTAAATCCTATGGAAAAGATAATTTTTGAAGTATTTGATGTAAGGGAAATTTCTATAGGCCCTCAGACCTCACAGATCTAAAGAAACAAATCATAAAAACCTGAAACCAGAGGAATGAGTAGTGACACAAAATGCAAAATGCAGAGTAACTCTTAAATAACTCTAAAGTCCAAATGCTCATGTTGGCACTGTGCCCTGGTTCATAAGCCTTGAGCCAGAGATAAGGGGGTTAAGCCCAGAACCTTGGGGTCCTGTCAAAGGGAACACAGTGATTTCAGGATAATCACATTTATGATTTCCAAGTGTTCTTCAGTTCCCAGAATCATCCATTTAGCCACTCAGGATGCTTGTAGATGAATATTAAGCAAATATAAGCTCACAAATGAAATCCCCATATCTAAAGGAAACAAACCACCATGAATAGGAATCAGAAGTAAAAACCAAAATCAGGGTCTTAGAAATCAAAATACTTCAGATATTAGAATTACTAGGTAATTTTTATTAAAAATTTGGGTAAATGAACACATTAGTAAGCAACCCAATATTCAAATAGTGATGAAGATTTTAAAAAGAACCAGAGAAAATTTTAAAAATAAGAATGAAAAAAATAAATGTATAGTTTCAAAATAAAACAGATGAGCTAAACAGAAAGGTAGACATTGTTTTATAAAAAAATCAAAAATTCAAAATTCTCAAAACTTTTAATTTTGGTAGATGATATGCTTATTTGTATAAGAAAGTTAAAATAATTTACAGATGCATTATTAAAAATTCAGCAAGATGACATATAAGATTAACATAATAATAGTAAGTAAGATTTGGCAAAGATAATGTATATTATTCACAATAGCAACAAAACTATAAAGTAATGAGGAGTAAATTTAACAAAATACATACCCCAAAATGGAGATAATCACAT
Source organism: Daubentonia madagascariensis (assembly GCA_023783475.1). Taxonomy (NCBI): domain Eukaryota; kingdom Metazoa; phylum Chordata; class Mammalia; order Primates; family Daubentoniidae; genus Daubentonia; species Daubentonia madagascariensis. The sequence goes on from JAKFHU010002088.1 coordinate 81,325,669, forward strand.
GACTTTATTGAACAACATTAAACATGCCCTAAATAAGTGAGAAATTATGCCATGTTCTTGGATAAAACAATTAAATTTAATAACTATGTCAGCTCTCTCCAAATTTATCCATAATTTTTGTGCATTTAATCAATATCCCAAGTGTTGTTTTTTGTAAGTAAAATAGGAAACCAATTCTAAAATTTGAGTGGCAGAGCAAAGTCCAAGAATAAGTTGGGTAAGCTTGCCTACCATTTATTAAGACATATAATATTATACTAATTAAGACACTTGATGTAGGCATAGAGATTGATAAATTGATAAATGGAACAGGAAGAGACACCAGAGTCAGATCCACAAATAATATGAAAACATCAAATGATGGACATGACTGTGTGAAGATCAGGAAGCAAAAGAAATATTCTTCAATAAAATGTCTAGTTATTCATATAGAAAAAGTAATTGGATCATAATCTTATACTATACACAAAATCAATCCAATGGATTAAAGACTTAAATTTGAAATACCAAATTCAACACTTTTTAAGGTCAACACAGGAAGCTATTTTCTCAGAGTAGAGAAGTGTGTTTTAACCAAGGTGTAGAAACTCTGATCACAAAAGGAAAGACTGGGATTTAGGATATCGATTAGACAAAACCACCATAAGGAAATTAAAAATGCAAGCCCTGAATTGGCAAAAGACTTGTACGATAAAGTATGTGTGTTTCTAAAATTTAAATAATACTTTCAAATCAATAAGGAACATACAAATAATCTAATGTAAAAAACATAGACAAAGTATAACAGGTATTAAAAGGGAATGAAGAAAGTCCTTCTTCTGGGAAGATGGAAACGGGGAAAGAAGATAGAAGTAGAACTCATACGTACAGTTGTCTTGATACTATTCTAGATCTTAAGATGCATGCTGGATTTATGGGCTCATTCTCTTTTTGTACTTCCTACCTTAGATGTACACTATATATATCCTTCAGTATATATATATAATCAATACTATAAAATAAATTTAAAACCCACAGAAATGAGATTTGTACAGTATAAAGCTTATTGTGGCATTCTGTAGTGGAACGGGCAGACTCCAGAGTCTTACGCACCCCATTCTAAGCCAGCTTCTCCACTGGCCAACAGCAAGACCTGGGAAAGAATGCAAGCTCTCTCTACCTCCGTTTCATTATTTGTAAAATGAAGATAATAACACATACTGATGGGGAGGACAAAATGTCTGTACCTTTTGGCCCAGTGCCAGACACTCAGATAAGGTGTCCTTGAGGAAGGCTATTAGTATATTTTTTGTTGTGTTAAAAATGTTCTCTTGCCAATGATGTAGCATCTGTGAGGCACTGTTTTTCCATGGGCCAACATAATGAACGGTTGGCTGGAAGGGATTGCTAAATTGGTGGGTAATATGCCATGAAAGTAGAGTTTCTTTCCTTTTTTTAAAGAAAATAATTTATTTTTATTTTAATTGATCAATAAAAGTCCTATATATTTGTGATGTACAACATGATGTTTTGATATATGTATACATTTTGGAATGGCTAAATCAAGCTAATTAGCATGCATAACCTCACATACTTATTCTTTTGTGGTGAGAAAACTGAAAATCTTTCTTGGCAATTTTCAGGCACACATTATATTGTTACGAACTATAATCACCATGATGTACAATAGATCTCTTGAACTTATTCCTCCTAAATTAAATTTTGTATTCTTTAAAGTTGCCCTACTCCCCACCCCCAAACCTGGGTAACCACCATTCTGCTTCCATAATTTCAACTTTTTTTTCAATTTCCACATATGAGTGAGATCATGTGGTTTCTTTCCTTTTTTTTTCTTTTTTTGAAGAAATGAATTGTGAGATTATCCAAAGTTGATCAATGATAGCTGGACTTTTAATCCCCTGAGCTGCCAGAATATATACACTGTGTGTGTGTGTGTGTGTATGTGTGTGTGTTTGATAGTGATATTACAGAGGGAAGGGAAAATGTCTTGATCATTTCAATAATCTCATTCCCTAGGAGGGTGCCTGAAGCCCTATTTTTTTAAATCTCAAAATAATAAGGGGGTACAAATGTTTTTGGTCACATGGATAGCTTTTGTAATACTCGAGTGATGGCTATAAGTGTGCCCGTCACCCAGATAGCATTCATTGTACCCATTAGGTAGATCTCCACCCATCCCCTCTTCTCCTCTCCCCCCTGTTTGATTTCCATTCAGTTTTACTTCCCTCTGTGCATGTGTGTGCTCTTTGGTTAGTTCCAATTTAATAGCAAGTACATGGGGTGTTTGTTTTTCCATTCTTCAGATACTTCACGTACGCTAATGGTCTCCAGTTCTATCCAAATTGTTGCATAAGGCATTTATTCATCCTTCCTCACGGCTGAGTAGTACGTGGTATACATATACCACATTTTGTTAGTCCACTCATGAATTGATGGGCACTTGGGTTGATTCCACATCTTTCCAATTGTGAATTGTGCTGCAATAAACATTTAAGTACAGGTGTTATTTTCATAAAATGACTTTTTTTCCTTTGGGTAGATACCCACTAGTGGAATTGCTGTATCAAATGGTAGCTCTACTTTTAGTTCTTGGAGGAATCTCCGTGCTGTTTCCCATACAGGTTGTACTAATGTGCAGTGTATAAGCATTCCTTTCTCTCTGCATCCACGCCAGCATCTATTGTTTGTGTCCTTTTTTTCCCTTTATTTATTTATTTATTTATATTTCAGAATATTATGGGGTACAAACATTTTGGTTACATAAATTGTTTTTGTAACATTTGACTCAAAGTTATAAGTGTGCCCATCCCCCAGATAGTGTGCATTGTACCCGTGAAGTGTGAATTTGTCCATCCCTCCTCCCCCCCACCTGCTTGATTTCTGATGAATGTTACTTCCGTATGTACACATAAGTGTTGATCGATTAGTTCCAATTTAATGGTGAGTACATATGGTGCTTGTTTTTCCATTCTTGTGATACTTCACTTCAAAGAATGGTCTCCAGTTCCATCCAGGTTAATACAAGAGATATTAGTTCACCATTTTTTTTAATGGCTGACTAGTACTCCATGATGTACATATGCTACATCTTATTAATAAACTCATGTATTGATGGGCACTTGGGTTCTTTTCACACCTTTGCAATTGTGAATTGTGCTGCTATAAACGTTCAACTGCAGGTGTCTTTTTCATAGAATGTCTTTTTTTCCTTTGGGTAGATACACAGTAGTGGGATTGCTGGATCAAATGGTAATTCTACTTTTAGTTCTTTGAGGTATCTCCATATTACTTTCCATAGAGGTTGTGCTAGTTTCCAGTTCCACCAGCAGTGTATGAGTGTTCCTATCTCTCCGCATCCACGCCAACATTTATTGTTTTGGGACTTTTTGATAAAAGTCATTCTCAATGGAGTTAAGTGGTGTCTCATTGTGGTTTTGATTTGCATTTCCCTGATTAGAGATGTTGAGCAGTTTTTCATATGTTTTTTGGCCATTAGTCCATCTTCTTTTGAAAAGTTTCTGTTCATGTCTTTTGCCCACTTTTTAATGGGGTTCTTTGATTTTTTTCTTGATTATTTGCTTGAGTTCTTTATAGATTCTATTAGATAGTTATCAGCCTTTTATCAGATGTGTAGCATGCAAATATTTTCTCCCATTCTGTAGGGTGTCCATTTGCTCTAATGATTGTTTCCCTTGGCTGGGCAGAAACTTTTTATAAAAGCCATTCTAACAGGGGTAAGGTGATATTACTTTGTGGTTTAAATTTGAGTTTCCCTAATGATGAGTGATGTTGAGCATTTTTTCATGTGTTTATTAGCCATTTGTCTATCTTCTTTTGAAAAGCTTCTGTTCATTTCTTTTGCCCACTTTTTAATGGGGATGTTTGTTTTTTTTCTTGCTGATATGTTTGAGTTCTTTGTAGATGCTGGAGATTAGCCCTTTATCAGATGTAGAGTTTGTGAATATTTTCTCCCATTTTGGAGGTTGCTATGTTGATTATTTCCTTAGCTGTGCAGAAGCTTTTTAATTTAGTCAGTCCCATTTATTTCTTTTTGTTGTGGCCGTGATTGCCATTGGGGTCTTCTTCATAAATTCTTTGCCTAGGCTGATATCTAGAAGAGTTTTTCCTACATTTTCTTCTAGAATTCTTAAGGTTTCATACCTTACACTTAAGTCTTTTATCCATCCTGAATTAATTTGTGTGAGTGGTGAGAGATATGGAACCTGTCTCATTCTTCTGCATGTGGCTATCAAATTCTCCCAACACCATTTATTGAATAGAGCTTCTGTTGCCCAGTGTATGTTGTTTTCTGCTTTGTCAAAGATCAGTTGGCTCTATGTGGGTCATTTTATATCTGGGTTCTCTGTTCCATTGGCCTTTGTCTCTATTTTTGTGCCAATACCATGCTGTTTTGGTTAGTATAGCCTTGTAGTATAGTTTGAAGTCTGGTAATGTGATGTCTCTAGATTTGGTCTTTTTGCTTAAGATTGCTTTGGATATTCAGGCTTCTTTCCAATTCCAAATGATGTGTAGATTTATTTTTTCTATATCTGTGAAATATGACATTAGTATTTTGATGGGGATAGCATTGAATCTATAAATCACTTTGGGTAGTGCAGACATTTTAACAATGTTGATTCTGCCAATCCATGAGCATGATATGCTTTTCCATTTGTTTGTGTCATCTGCGATTTCCTTCCTCAGTGTTTCGGAGTTCTCTTTGTACAGATCTTTCACCCCTTGGTTAAATATATTCGTAGGTATTTTATTTTCTTTGTAGCTATTTTGAATGGTATTGAGTCTTTGATTTGACTCTCAGCTTGACTTTTATTGGTGGATAGAAACGCTACTGATTTGTGTGCATTGATTTTGTAACCCGGGACTTTGCTGAATTTATTTATCAATTCCAGGAGTCTCCTGGTGGAGTCTTTGGGATTTTTCCAGATATAAGATCATATGATCAGCAAAAATCAATAGTTTGGCCTCCTGTTTCCTAATTTGGATACTCTTTATTTCTTTGTCTTGCCTGATTTTTCTGGGTAGGATTTCTGGCATTATGTTGAATACAAGTGGTGACAGTGGGCACGCTTGTCTTGTTCCAGTTTTTAGGGGAAATACTTTCAACTTATCCCTGTTCAGTATGAGGTTGGCTGTGGGTTTGTCATATAATTTTTTAATTTTATACTTTTGAGATATGTTTCTTCTATGTCTAGTTTGTTGAGTGTTTTTATCATGAAAGGGTTATGAATTTGTTGAATGATTTTTCTGCATCCATTGAGAGGATCATATAGTCTTTCTTTTTTGCTTCTGTTTATGTAGTAAGTCACATTTATGGATTTATGTATGTCGAACCATCGTTGCATCCCTGGGATGAAGTCCACTTGGTCATCGTGGATTTTTTTTTTTTTGATGTGTGTTGAAATTTTTTTGCTGGTATTGTATTGAGGGTTTCTGCATCTAAGGGATATTTGTCTTTAGTTTTCTTATTTTGTTTTGTCCTTTCCTGGCTTTAGTATCAAGGACATACTGGCTGCATACAATGAGTTGGGGAGGATTCTCTCATTCTCGGTGTTATGGAATAATTTCTGCAGTATGGGTACCAAATCTTCTTTGTAGGTCTGGTACAATTTGGCTGGGAATCCATCTTGTCTGGGGATTTTTTTTTTGTGGGAAGGTTTTTTATTACTGCTTTGATCTCACTGCTAGTTACTGGTCTGTTCAGGAGTTCTATTTCTTCCTGATTGAGTCATGGAAGGTTGTGTGTTTTCAGGAATTTGTCCATTTCCTCTATGTTTTTGAGTTCATGTGCATAGAGATTTTCATAATATTTACAGATGATATTTTGTATTTCTGAATATCTCCTTTTTCATTTCTGAGTGAGCTTGTGTGTGTTCTTTCTTTTCTATTCCTTGTTAATCTAGCAAGAGGTCTATCAATTTTGTTTATCTTTTCAAAGAACCAACATTTTGTTTCATTGATCCTTTGTATTTTTTGTTTTGTTTTGATTTGTTTTGTTTTGTTTTGTTTTCCATTTCCTTTAGTTCTGCTCTGACATTAGTTATTTATTTTCTTCTCTGGATTTTGGTTCGGTTTGCTCTTCCTTTTCTAGTTCCTTGAAATGTGTTATTAGATTGTTAATTTGTGATCTCCCTGTCTTTTTGATGTAGGCATTTAAGACTATGAATTTTCCCCTTAGGATTGCTTTTGCTGAGTCCCATAGATTTTGATAGTTTGTGTCCCCTTTGTCATTCAGTTTGAGGAATCTTTTGATTTTCATCTTAATTTCATTATTGACCTAATAATTGTTCAGCAGTAGATTGTTTAATTTCCATGACTTTGTGTAGAATTGAGTGTTTCTCTTGGAATTGATTTCTAGTTTTATTCCACTGTGGTCTGAGATAGTAGTATGATAGTAGTATAAAAATAGTATGATTTCTATTTTTTTGAATTTGTTGAGACATATTTGGTGGCCTAAGGTGTGATCCATCTTGGAGAATGTTCCATGTGCTGATGAGAAGAATGTATATTCAGTAGTTTTGGTGTAAAATGTTCTGTAAATGTCCTTTAGGCCCATTTGTTCTAGAGTCCTGTTTAAGTCCAGTGTTTCTTTATTTATTTTCTGCTTGGTTGAACTGTCCAGCTCTGTCAGTGGGATGTTGAGTCCCCAGCAATTACAATGCTGCCATTTATCTCTAGTCTTAGATCTAGTAGAATTTGCTTTACAATCTGGGAGCTCCTGTGTCAGGTGCATAAATATTTAGGATTGCTATGTCTTCTTGTTGAATTGCTCCCTTTGCCATTATATAATGATCATCTTTGTCTTTCTTTACCATTGCTGATTTAAAGTCAAGTTTATCTTATATGAGAATGGCTACACCTGAAAAATATGGAACACTTCACAAATTTGTGTGTCATTCTTGTTCAGGGGCCATGCTAATCTTCTCTGTACCATTCCAATTTTAATATATGTGCTGCCAAAGCCAGCACTCCTTTTTTAATGTAATAAATATTTGTCTAATACCTACATATGCCTGGCAACATGGTAGGCATTTTCCAAGCACTCAAAAATGTTGTTGAATAAATAAGTGAATGAATAGACCCTCAGTATACCATGTATCTAATATTTGTCATCGAAACTTCTCAACTTATTTCAACTAGGGAGGCTTTGTTAATTTTATATATGAATGCAGAAATGTGATAAAGTGGTAGGGAATTTGATCTAAAGTGTACAGCTTTTATACTACAGTTTTCTCCACTACACTTGATCTTAGCCAAAAGTCCAAGAAACAATTATATAATAAAATATTCTATTATGACAATATCTAATAATTTGAATTTTAGAAAATGTAACCATAAATTAAAACTAAAAGCAGGAAAAAAATCACTTACATTCCAAAACCTAGGAACAATCTTTGTTTATATTTGAAGTACTTTTCTAGTCTTCTTACATGCATATTGTTATTTCATGGTTATCAACATAATATATAATCAATTTTTTACACTTCATTTTCAATACCTCCATCCAGTATTTTTTGGAAGGCATATCTTCTATAAAATGAAGAAGCACTTTGCCAGGCATAGTAAAATGTACATAGGTTTTTAAAAAATTGGTGTAGAAAGATAGAAGGTACTTTTTATGTACCCTATACATTTTGAACATTCATAATATAATGGATTTCCATCTCTTTTTCCTGGTTTGGTTTCATACCTATTTTATATCAGGGGAATGGACTGATTAACTCATAAAGTCTCTGTCAGCCTGCAGAGTTTAGAACCTCCAGGGCTGCCAGTGTTTACACACTGGTAAACAGAAACCCTATTTGATACTCAGTGGCTATATGACCTTAGATTTGGCAAATTCTAGTTTGCAGTAAATTTTTAGAGGATTGCTAACCTTGGGTTTCAGGGCTTGTCAATCTTTTAGTGAGCACTCTATCGGGCCTAATATAAACATATTAACATTAATGAAGATGAATAATGAAAGGAAATGTTGAACACCCTTTGCTGATTTCTAAGGTAGGGAATAAGAGTACAATTAACACAAGGAAAATATAACAGTGAGGCATGATTTTAAAAGGTGACGGTTTTGAAATAAAGAGTAAAAAGGCAGCATAACGGCTTACCATAAAAAGCAGGCTAAGGTTTCTTTTGATGGTAGCTTTTTACATTCACCAAATAAAAATCAATTTCTTTGAGGTCTATTCCCTTCCCCCAAATATTCTCTTAGCCTCTGTTATATTCAAAATGCTGAATATACAAAGAAAGAAAAAAAAGCCACAATTCACATAATACACCAAACTAATTTCATTTTGAGGGTGAACTGAATTGGAAAAATCTCATTTTCTTAAGAAAACTTTGTATCTCATAAAGTCTTTATGTGCTTTGCAGGAACACGCTTTTGCCCTAAGGAGATGCCTGTGCCTTGTCGGGGGAGGTAGTGAGAGAAAAAGGAAGAAGAAGAAAGAAGAAGACAACCTTTCCTTCTACAAACAAAGTGCAAAGACCTGGACATTTTAATTCCATCATTTCAGCATTATTTCTTGGTTGATCAATTATTTTTCCCCAAGCAAACCTTCACTTATCTGCTTTTCTCTTGCTTCTGCCTATGCAAATCACAACCTGCTTTTAATTATGCCAGGCCCACTCTCACCTGATGATAACGGAGTGAAAACAGAAAGTGCATTAAGCAGCTTCGGTGGGATTTTATACGCACCGTAATGACCTTTCAATATTAATTCTTCGGGAGGAAAGAAGGATTTATATTTTTCATATTGTATAGGAAGTTGTTCTTTGTTATAAGATGTCATTGGCAATCCGTGGTGGCATTTGACTAAAGGTGTAAAAATGTCATATTTTACCACTGACAGATCTAGTCAGTTCTCCCTTGTCGTGGGATGAGGGGCTTTTTCATGCATATATATGACAGCTCAAGATGTTCTTTCAATTGGGTTTTCTTTCCTTGAGGTATTAAATATTCAGGGTGTTCATTATGCACCAGAACCTGAATAATGTAAGATTAGTGGGAAACCTTTGTGGGAGCTTTTATTACCATGATTAATATTAATCATGTGTGCTTCACTCATTTTTCTACTTTGCAAACTCAAATGTCAATAGAATAAGTAAACCACACCCCCCACAGGTAGGGGCTAAAAAGCACTTCAGAGTGAAAATGAACATTTTTTTATCTTAGTTTTTCAAACAGTAAAAGACAGGCAATGGGAGTCCATCTTCCCAATTTCTTCTGCTAAAGAGAGCAGTTTGGCAGGTGGGAAAATTAAAGTTCAAGAAGTGAAAAAGTTCCCAATGTAAAACATGTTGGAAGTAGAAGAAATTGAACTGAAACCTGAGACTTCTTTATTCCCGACACCAGGCGCCTCCCGCGACTTCTCATGGCCTTGAGAAGGGTGAATAAAGGTCCTTGCTGTCTCCACTGCTCGTTACAATTCAGTTCTGGAAAGCCAGTAACCACATTCAAACTTTATTTTACTCAGAATTCAAACCCTGAGTATGTTGTATAATTGAAATTAATAACTATCTCCCTTGTATAGAATCAAAATTATATCTCACAGTTGGAGCACACTCTTCAGCTTATCAATGTGCTCACATATATTTTTACAACAGCGTCTGCAAAGAGCATGCATGAATAAATGAATGAAAGCTCTGATCTAATTTTGTGAGTCACATGCTAGTGGCTGAAATAACAGAGACTCCTCAGCCTGGCATACAAGGGCTTCCTTGATCTTGCACCTCCTCACTGTTCTGGCCTCTCGTGCACACTTCCCCTTTCCATATGACTATGCAGCCTCAGTGCACTACCTTCTGGTCTACAATGCCATGCATTTGCTCATGCTATGCCTTTGTTTCATTATGTCTTATCTTCTAGGAACATTTTTTTTGTCCTAACTCTTCATGAAGAACTTTCCCCTTTTTCCCATTCATACCTTAGTTCTCAGCTTAGATTTCAGCTCCTACAACAAGGCACCTCTGATGTTTCTCAAACATGATTTGTGACTCTCATCAGAGCTATTATCATCTGATTTTGTAACTACTGTCTATAATTTCTGTAAGCTACTTGAGAACAGAAATGTTATTTATGTATTCCTTTATTCCAAACACCTTAGCAGAGCTTCCTGTGCCTACAGGTATGCAATAAAGATTTTTGGAATAAATAAAAAATATTCACTCTAATATAACTAGTGATAAAGATAATAAAGTCAGTCAAACATTTTGTCTCTACATCTCCCTCATTTTGTGAACTCAGCGTGGTGGAAAACCTGGTGTCTTTGGAACAGAGCAGAGACGTTGACATTCACTCCCATTGTGATGTAACCAAAGAGGCTCTTTCCTAATCAGCAAAATGGAGATTATAAAAACACTCTGATAGAGTTAGTGGAAAACTGAAATGGAATAATGCATGTGATTTTCCTGGCACAGAAAATGCTCCATACGCATTAGGTATTACAATTCACTGTTTTGTTTTGTTTTGTTTTTTGCCTGTCCCTTCAGTGTTGACCCCCTTCAGGTTTACACCACGGTTCCTTCCTCTCTCAGCGTGCACTCCAACCTGGGTCATTTTATCCATCCCATGTCTGCAATGACCATCCTTCTGGTCATGCCCCAAATACTTATATGAACTTTGTTCCTCTCTGGATGCCTCTCCCTGGATGTCCCAAAAGGATTTTAAACATTTCAAATTGGTAAAACCAAGAGGCTAAGAGTCTCTTTATCACACTCAGTGTAAATATCCGTATGTGTTCCTATAAAAATATCAATGTATTTATTAACAGGGTGCTGTCCCTGACTCTGATGGGAGTATGTTGTGACAAATGAAATGTGTACTGTGTGTTCAATTATGTGCCAAGAATTTTGAAAAGAATTTTAATACCTTTTTATTAGTTTGTTATTGGGATTAAATTGAGTTAATGCATATAAAGTAATAGAACCATGAGTGACACATTGTGAGGAATGAATAGATTTTTGCTTTTATTATGATATCCAAAATTGAACTAATTTTATGTTTTTTCAAACTTACTATTTCTCATGTGATTCCTACCTTAGATTTTGGCACTTCTAGCTTCTCTGCTTCTTAGTCCACACATTAGTAATTCGTCATCAATGCTTCACTGCCCCTAAACCCCAACCTCATCCAATCCATCTCAGAGCCATGCCAGCTCTACTTCCTAAATATGTTTTTTCTTAATGTTTTGTATGTTTAATTTCTACTGTTGTATTTTCTCCATCAACATTCCTATCCCTAAGGTCAGGCCACATTGCAGTCATAATTTTTAAACTTTTTTTAAATTAAAAATTTAATGCACAAATGTTAAAAAAAAGTCAGAGACAAACAGAGAAAAAGTATTTCTCCCACCCTAGGTCTCCAGTTCCCCTTTTCAGAGGCAGCTACTAGAATTTTGGCTGAGCTTTGTACTACATATCTCTCTCCCTCTCTCTCTCACACACATACATGTGTACACACATACACACACACAGTATATGCCTTTTGTGTTTTATACACAGGAAACACATTTTTTTTACACTTGAAATATTGAGTTTTTTCCCTATTAGTAGTTGCAAGCTCCTCACTCTTTCTATATGTTTGTGGACTACTCCCTCGTATTAAATTCCACAGTTCTTTAGCACATCCCCATTTCTGGGCAGTTAGGTCATTTCACTCCTGTGCTCCTACAAATAAAGACTTTGTTGAACATTCTTTCATAAAATATTGATGCACAGGTGAAGGGAAATATATAAGATAAATTTCTGGAACTGAAACTTTGGTATCAAAGGATATATGCAGTTAAAATTTTGATCAACATTTTTAAGCTGCCCTCCATATACATTGCAATGATTTATTCTGCTGCAGTTCATGAAGTACTTATTTTTCCAATGCATCAAAATTTGGTATTTTAAAATATTTATTTTTACCAATCCAGTAGATAAAAAAATTACATATTTTTATGTTTAAAATTATTTTGCATTTTTGATATTATGAATATGGTTGTACATCTAGTTATAGATTTATATAACTTTTAAATTAACTTGTTTTAATGAGTTGTATTTTTATTAATTTAATTAAGTTATTTATATCTTAAATGAAGGTACATTTTCTTATCACATGTACTGTAATTTTCCACTAGTTTGTAAGATGTCTTTCACCTTTGTTCATGTATTTTTTTATGTGGAAATCTTACATTTTTATTAATATTTTCCAATGTATCCATCTTTCCTTTTGTGGATTCTGTATTTTGCTTATTAGAAAGTCTCTCTCTAGTGTAATTAATTTTCATATAAAATTTCCCTATTTTAAATTTTAATTCCCTTATAATTACTTTTAAAAATTTAAACCATTGATCCATCTGTAATTTACTTTGTTGTGAGAATAAAGTTTGAAATCTAGCAATTTTTAATTATGTTGTGAAAAGTTGATTTGCCTCTAATTATTCTTCTTTTGCAAAAATATCCTGACTATTGTTGTATGTTTATTTTTCACATGGGCTTTTGAATTTGCTTGCTCATACTCCCCTTGTTGCAATAAATCTTGTTAATATATTTATTCAAATCCAACGGAATTCCCAAAATAATTTTTGAATAATTATGATCTCTATAAGATTAAGTCTTTCTAGCTAAGAAAATAAATTATTTTCACAGTCAAGACTTATTTAAACTCCTCAACAGTTTTCATGTTATTGAAAATGCAACTTTTTACTATAATTTGCAGTTGCTCTTATTTGCGTGTAAGGATGTTATCAGATCAATTATTTTATAATTAAATGTGTTAAAATTATCTTAGAGCTTTTAATAATCCTTTGACCACTTCAATTCTACTCCTTCTTCATCTTTCGTGAGTCTCAATCCCGGTAGCCCAGAGTAAAGGGCACGGGAGAAATCTGAACAGCAGACTTGCGCTGTAGCTGAAAATTGCTACACAGGTAAGGGACATGCCACTCTTTTCAGTCAAAAATACCCTTTAAGGATTAATCCACATTGGTAGAGCAGGTATGCTGATACGGACCTGCAACTACAGATTTATTTTCATTTGTTGCATTTAAACTCATGGCAAAGGAACGTGGACCCGCCCAATACTCAATCAATCTGCTCACAGAATTCCACTTCCTCCTTTCACCAGCTAATGCTTTGCAAGGGTCATGCGTCTTTCCAAACCCCTCCCTGGACTTCCCTCCCACATGCCGTTGTCTAGATCACATCTTGCTCTGCTCCAAATCAGTATCTAATTAATTTTCAGGATCATTTTCTTATTATAAAATCATTACCCTAAGTAGAGAGCTCTCTTACCTCTGCAATGCAAAGGAAAGCCTGCACAATTTACCCTTAATTTAAACACAAAATTTATTTTTTTGAGATGATTCTTCAAGGTAGATCCCCTCCTGAAGCTGAAAAAATGTAAATTTTGTACAATTGCCCTGGATCCTTCTTCTTATTTTGTTTGTCTTGCTTTATTTTCAATCTATAAACTTCCCTTATTTATTAACATCTCAGTTTATGTATTTTAATTAACATGGTTAACAACTCCTCCAATACACTATATATTTCCCTTGATCATTATTGTTCAATCAACACTTTCAGTTCATAGACTTGTAATTTCTTGCAATATCATTACATAATATTATATTCACTTTTTAAAAATAAGGGCTTCTTTTTCTTTCATTTAATTTTTAAACATAAAAATTTTAGCTTATTGCATATTATTGCACCTTTTCTTTTAGCGTTTGTCTCATACTTATTTTCTCATTATTTTTCTTTGGATGATTCTGGCAACTTCACCAGGATAATGTAAATTTTTGTTGAAATTCAGCATTTTTCTCTCTGGGACCCCAGTGCTCTCTTTCTAATTCTTGATGTATATTTTCCTTTATTTAAAGAAAGTGCCACTGTTATATATTTGAATATCTTTTATTCTTGCATCTATATTTTTTTTTCTAAAATAACTCATTAAAAAATATTTTACGTTTTCTCATCTCTTTTCTTGCCACTACTTAAGTCATTCTCTACACTGAATCAAGAACAATCTTTCTGAGATATAAACATAGAAGTCATAGACTGGGAAAAGGGGCAGCTCAATTTGAATGAAGTAAAATAGATGTATTGGAAGCTAAAAAAGAAAAGGTGATAAAAAGACTCTAAAAGCCCTTGAATTCTGGGTCAAGATGTTCTGAATTTATGTAATGGTCACAGAAACCACTAGGAGGTATTAAATGGGGCACATGCTCAAAGCAGGACTGTAGGAAGAGCAACCTGGTGGCAGTGGAGAGGAGGGGCAGAGAGCCAGAGACTTGAACAGAGAGAGAACTGGTCAGATTATGCAAAGATGGGGCAAATTAAATAGGATTTTGGAAGACTCAAATCAATAATGAAAGCTTTCCGTTGTAGATTTTTGTTAAAAAAAATTGAGAATAAGAGTTCCCATGGAACCATGAAAATCTAACCTGAATAAATACCCCATTATTTATTTATCTATCTAATTTACATAATATGAAGACTCCATTTTCTATTAATAAAAACTAAAAGAGAAACATCTGTTTACTCTATGTTGCCTAACACATTATTTAGAAATTGGTAACAAAAAGAAAATTATCCACCTCATTAAGGATATATTCTTTGCAACCACAAATGTTGAGAGGAAAAGCAGACTGATAGGAAAGAAGAAAAGAACATGTGGTTAAGTTGAACAAAATTCTCCTTTTCATTTGAATGACAGTCCTAGACACTGACTCTAAATTATCTAACTTTATTTCTAAAGCATTTATTTCCTCTTTTCCTCTTAGGCGAACTATGTTTTTTTCATTGTCTTGCTGAATTCAGTGTGACTTTTTTTTTGAAGACTTCACAGTGATTAGGGGTTGAAAAGCCTGCATTTGGGTCTTGGCTCCCTGATTCTATCTCCATGACCAAGCTTAATTCATTTGGAAAATTTCTGAAACAAAACTTCTAAAACAAAGGTTAATCATGTGTCATAAGTCTAATACAGGTTGATTGTTTCAGCCAATTAAATTAAATTAAATTTAGCAAGATTTAATTCAAAGAACATAATAAAATAAATACACATTTATTTTACACAAGCTTAACAGTTAAAAGGGATATAAATTCAAATGAAAAGTAGCACACATTACCACCATGGCCAAAGGTCTCATGCCCTTGGATCCGGGTAAAACCAAGCAGTCTTGCCTACTGGCTTTTAGGATCAGCTTACTATTTTCTCCTGATCCTGGATCTCCTAGAATTGATTTTCAGCATGGATACCAAGGTATACTTAAAAAGCTCACACCAAGAGTACTCACAAGAGGATAAAATATGAATGTGCATGTCAACTAATTCATTTACTCTGAGTAATACAGTTGTCAAAACAGCCAGAACTTTGTGTCAACCTTATCAGAAGCTTTTCTTCCTATAAGCAAACTATTTCAGAAACTAAATAATGTGAAGACACTATGTAAAAATGAATTAAAGAACAGAATTACTGATATGTATCACATATTTAAAAGCATTTTAATGTCTTTAATTTTGCCAGAAAAACTGGGATGCAGAAAGTAATTGGCCATCTCATAATTCCTATAAACATCTGCAATATGTAGTGATTTGGCATTTATCAGAGCCTTGGATTTTCATCTCTAGCACCGACAAAGAGATACAATTTGATAACAACTTAATAGCATAGCATAGTCACATAGTGATTGAACATACATGCTTTGATGTCAGCAGACATTAACTAGAATCTTAGATCTAGAATTTGTTAATTGGAAGATTTTGGACAAATATTTTAACCTCTCTGAGCTTATTTTTAAAGTGAAAAAAAAATTACAAATATGCATCTTAGTATATTGTCAGGTTTAAGTGATGTACAGCTCCTATTTTTTTAGCAGCGTGTTTAGCACTTAGTAAGTAGCCAACATAGTTAGTGAACGCATGGCTATCTATGATGCCAGAACAGCTGGTGAACATGCATACACGTAGGACATATGACCTGAGAGAAGATGGACTGTTTATCACAGATGAGTAATACATGCAGCTCTGTTTATTTTGTGCTCATAGACTCACAGGTCTGGAAGTTGAAAATGACACAACTTAACCAAAATGAGCTTTGCGTTACCGGGCTGGTTTTTGGCTTTATGCTCATGTTGTGTGTATTCAGTGTGTAAATCGAACCTTTCTCCCATTTAAGAAGAAGCTGCTGGAGGCCCTCTCAGTGCGGTGGGCAGCGTGTCAGTCTTGTAATCTGAAGGAGCTGTGAAATGAGTCAATGCAATTCACTAAGCATAGAGCATCCTGTTATGGATCATGACAGTTAAAAATGTGAATGAAACAAAGTCTGCTGTAAACAGAGATCTTAATTAGAAATCATAATGATACACCACGATACTGAAATAACAAGAGTAAGTACAGGCTTTGGGGGAATAAAGGAACCAGTGGAAAAATCTTATGAGAGGACATAATGCAAATTTATTATTCAAGGAGTTTAATGGAGCAGAATGAACACTCATTGAGGAAAAACTAGGAGACAACATTATGTGAGAAGGCAAGGAGACCTGAAAGTTCATGCTGATTAGTGTCCTGTTTGATAGCCTGCCTTGTGGGGTATGTTGTGAAGAGGACGGATCCCAAAGGACCTGGGATACTAAATGAAGGAGTTTAGTAATTATACTAAAGACAATGAAGAGGCTCTGTAAAACATTAGCAGGGTGATGATATGGTTAGAGTAGCAGTGTACAAAAACAAAACAAACAAAGAAAAAGTAACTCCCAGCTTATTTTGAAAAACATCACAGAAGGGAGTTATATTGAAGATTGGGAGGACATTTAGGACAGGTGAGAAGGATGAGTAGAGCCATGCTGTACAGAGAGCACCAACAGAACAGAGTCTAAACGTCACACAACATGTCACCCTAGGAAGTTTCTCTCACTGTGACCACGGGGGCATTTTTTTTTCCCTATACGTCCTATACTGTAATATTTATTTTCAATAGAAAGAAACAGGAAATAAGAATTAGAATATATGTGTTCTAGTCTTCAGCCCTCTATTAATACCCTTGGGAAAGTTACTATGTCAGTCAAATAGGAATGATGATACACCCCACCCACTTGTACAAAAAATAACACCCTACTCCATCAAGATTTTAAAAATTCTGACCATTTAAAATGGCAGTGAACAAATAAAAGAGGTAATTACTGTCAACAAAAACATTAATAAATCAACTAAAATGATAATATTGACTGATTTATGCATAGAAATAAGTTTTGCACTGACGTTGCAGACTGACACCAGATGACCTCCACTGACTCCTAACCATGTGCTGTGAAGCTACTTAAGAGTTGTAGGATCCTGGGTAATTCCTCTCACTTCTCTAAGCCTCAGGACACTGAATTTCTCATCTGTAAAATAATGAAACTTCTTACCTGTAAAATTAGGAGGATTATATGGGATAATATTTAACCTAGGGTCTGGTATATACCTGTTGAGCAAAAACCATAGATGGTATGCTTATTATAATTCATTCCATGTTATTTAATTATCAAATATCAACTACTGTTTAATTACCATATGTTTTAGATAAAATAACTGAGGCTCAGAAAGGCCAAATGGTTTGTTCAAACTTGTACAGCATGGTAAGACTGGAAACCATTGCTTGATTCTACATCTAGAGCTGCCCCTACTCTCTCAGCCATACTCGGGCAGTGGGTTTTCTGCCTCCTAGCAGAATGCCTCCGAAACAGAGCCAATGTGCTGCCCACCTGGCATCTCACAGAGCCACCTTTTGGTCAGTATTTCTTATTGTGTTAATGCCAAAACATCTTGGCATTTCCTATGTCATTTCACCTGACTCAAAAACTCAAACTTACATTTCAAAATAAATTTTCTTTAGTCCTCCATACACAAGGTACCATGTAATCTGAAAGACAAAGCACAAACATGAGTGCAGAAAAAAAATGCCATGCCCAGATTTATAGATATAATAAGTTTGGGGTTATGAGTGGCAAAAATTACTTAAATTATAAGATTATTGAAGTGAAAATCAAATCAATTTCATAAGTGTATGTGTGTGTGTATAGGTATGTGTGTGTGTATATATATATATACATGAAAATCTTCTCTCACATTCCTTTAGTAAAAATGAAATGTGAATGATAATTCTCTGTTTTGCATTCCCAATGTAATCTGGGTATTGCTTGGAAATTTGAGCTGGAAATGGTAGACAGTAAGACAATAAAAAATCTCATTCATCACTCAGACTGGTGTTTCTCTTTGTGTGTAAATTTCCAGTGATAGAGTAGTCTCTCTCACTCTTCTCAGCGTTAAAAACAACACTGCAACTGAACTAAAGTTGTTACTTTCTGTAATCAAGTTTCAGGGAGCAATATAGCTGTTTGTGTATTTTAGAAGAGGCAAGGTTTACAATTAGGTAATGCAACTCCATTGTGGCCAAAAGTAAATGGGCATAGCACTAAGAGTAGACTGGTTATTTGCACATTTCATTGCAGCCATCTAGTACTTATTTATTAACATATAAAGCATGTTAATACTAATATATAGATGTATGTGAGTGCATATATATGTATATTTTAACAACATTAAATATTTGATTTTCCAGAGCAGTGCAGTCCAGTAGAACTTTCAGCTGTAATGAAAATGTTTTATATCTTTGCTGTCTAATGTGATAGGTAGCTCCTAGACATATGAGGCTATAGAGCATTGAAATGTGGCTAACGCGGCAAAGAAACTACATTTTTAAGCTTAGTTAATTCAATTAATTTAAATAAATACAAGTGGCTAGTAGACACCATATCAACTGGTGCATTTCTAGAGAAACCACTCATTCAGAGTTGGATAAACCCCCTGACATTCTTATAAATAGTTAATGTTCTAATGCAGAAAAGAATGGATTTGTGCACAATTACCAGTGAATATGCTCTTGTGTAAGAAGGATCATGTGAAGTTGGGGGTAATATTAATATTTGAGGTGCTAATCATTGTTCTCTTTCATTTTTTATCCCTAATTTTTCAGTGAAGAAATAGTCAAAGAAAAAAAATAATTAGCAGGTGTTTGATCCCTTTTGATATATAGAGAACTCATATATCTTTTGCAAAATTTTTGACTCTTTTTAAAATAATGATCTGAATGGTGAATTTTTAAAGAAAAGATACAGTTTCATCCCTTTAAATGACAGGCAGAAACTGTAACAGACCTGGGATTTTCAGACAATTGCTAATACCCCTGTCAGCACTTTGAGGTGTTTATTAGATAATATTCACTATTTAGGTTTTCCTTTGGTTTCAAATCTTTTGAAGGCTGATAAAATTGCCAAATAGTCACTGATGACATCAGTTTAGTTATGCAGGTTATGGCAGGAAATGAGTTGTGTATCTAAATAGTATAACTATATTAGTTATACCCGCAAGGTTCATTATTCATATGCATTTTAATACCTAAATATCCACTTTCAAATGTAGGTGAACATTCTAAAACCACTCAAAGTAAAACTTTTTATTTCTTTTACTTGCTAACATTACACCATTCAGTTAAACTATAACATATATTTACTATTTCAAGAGTAAAATCCGCTGTAATATTTTATTGTTATAAAAGCTGCTAATTTCACACACAGAAAGTTATTGGTATATTTCCTTTAGTGTAAGAGATTGAATAGTCCCCCCTTAAATTCACGTCCACCTGAAATCTCAGAATGTGATTTTATTTGAAAATCAGGTCTTTGCAAATGTAATTAAAGAACCAATATGAAATCAAACTGAGTTGGATGGGTCCTAAATCATTGAAAGCGTCCTTAAAATAAATAAAAAAAGACACACAGTAACACAGAGGAAAAAATAATTTGAAAGTGAAGTTAGAGACTTAGGTGCGTCTATAAGCCAAGTTGTTGGTAATAGACAAAAAGTAGGAGAGAGGAATGAGCCACCTCCCCCAGGGTCTGTGAGAAGGAATGAATACTACTCATAGCTTGATTTTGGAATTCTGGTCTCCAGAACTATGAGAAAATAAATTTCTATTGTTTTAAACCACCAATTTTGTGGCAATTTATTGTGGCATCCCTAGGAAACCAGGTATATTTTGGCACTGGTAATTGGGATCCCTCTGTAATGAATACTTACAAATGTGGACATTTTAAAGCAATTCCATGGCTTTGGAATTACGTGGAGTAGAGGCTGGAAAAATTTTTAGAAGGATGATAGAAAAAAATCTAAATTGCTTTGATGAGTCTGTTGGTAGAAAAATAGATATTAAAGATGATTTTTATGAGTTCTCAAAAGGAAGTGAAGAGGGTGGTGAAGAACGTTATCTATCATTGTAGCAAATAAATATATCATCATAAACAGAATGTTGGTAGAAATATAAACACTAAAATGTTTCTGCTGAGATCTCGGAAGGAAATAAGGAACATATTTTTGGACCCTGGAAGAAAGACAATCTTTATTATAAAGTGAGAGAAAACATGACTGAATCGTCTTTTGCATTGGATAGAAAGCAGAACTTGTCAGTGATTAATTTGGATATTTAGATGATGAAATTTCCAAGCAGTGTTGAAGGCACAGTCTGATTTATCCTTGCTACTTATTTTGAAATGTGAAAGGAAAGAGACAAATTGAAGAGGGAGCTATTAAGCCAAAATAAAACAGTGTTTGGTGATTTGGAAAATTCTTATCTTATGCTGATTGCAAAAGATGTTAAAGCCTGCTCTTGAAAAATGGCCAAGAGTGTGGCCGGACAACATTTAGCTGCAGAAATGAGTTGTGTAAATAGTAGATACATGTCAGCAGAAGCCAGGATAACAAATGTGGTTGTCTAAGAAGGATCTGTGGAGAAACTTCTTGTTGAATGGCATAGATCCTTTGACACATATGAGTGACCCCCAAGATTATTGAGAATGTTATATTAGCAGAAACACTGTCAGCTTGGACTGAAAGTGACAGAAACTGTGGAAAATGAACAAAGTTGTTTGACTCCCAAAATTGTACAAGCAGGAAGTGGGCTGGTAGTGCTACCCTTCAAGCAGAAAGAAGAATGACTCCAAGAGTAGAGCCACAATGTAGAGGCAGAGGCCAGAGAAGAAAAGACAAAGACGTTTCTGATAGGTTGGGCTCGGAAGACAGAAATGATTGCCACAGATGGTGGTTCTCAGACATTGAAACCTGGTGAATTTGCACTGCTAGATCTCAGATTTGCTTGGAAGTGGTGACCCGTTTATTTTTCCTAATTTCTACCTACGGGAATGGAGATGTCTATCCTATAATGAACCACCATTGTACTTTGGAAGAAAAGAAATTGTTTTCTAATGTCACAGGTCCACAAATAGAGAGAGATTTTGCCCCAGGATGAACCGTCTTCAGAGTCCCATCTGATTTAGGTGCTTCAAGTTGGGACTTTTTGAGTTGATAACTTTTAGATAAAGTTTTGGATTTAAAGTTGATATTAGCATGGGTTAAAACTTTTGGAGGTGTTGGGATGGGGTGAATGTGTTTTGCACATGAGATAGACATGAATTGGGTGGGGCATAAAGCTGACTGTAATGAGCTGAATAGTTTATCCGCCAAATTCACATCTACTGAGAAACTCGGAATGTGACATCATTTGGATATTGGATCATTGCAGAGGTATGTAAAGTAGGATCAAGATGAGAACGTATTATATTAGAGTTGGCCTTAAATCCACAGAGAGCGTTCTTGTAAGTGAGAGAAGAAGACAAAGACATAATGTGACAATAGAGGCAAAGATCTGAGTGATGGCTCTCCAAGCCAAGGGTGACAAGGATTGCCAACAACCGACAGAAGCTCGGACAGAGTCATGGGACCATTTCTCCCTCTGGGCCTCCAGAAGGAGCCAACCCTGCTGACAGCTTGATTTTGAACTCACGGCTTCAAGAACTGTGAATGAATTAAATTTTTTTGTTGTTTTAAGTCACCACATCTGTGATTAGTTGTTGTGAACAGCTCCAAGAAACAAATACATAGAGTAAAAGAAGAAAATAGATTGAAATTAATTGGAATATTACAGGAGTGTGCATTATTCAGTTCACATTGAGATGTGTCATATAACATTTGAGAAAAAATATTGAAAAATGTAAATAACAATCCAAGGCAGAAAAATGAAATTTTGATATATTATAATTGCATTTCTTATAGAATCGAACTGTATATTAGTTAGCATTTGTGGAATTAAAGAGAAAAGAAGTTTAAAATATTTTGAACTATTAGTTATTTAACTCTATTCAGGATAGGAGTCTCCCAAGCAAATATTTCTATTTGAACATTCATGTATTATGAGAATGAATAAAATGTAAACTGCCAATTTTACAGTTCAATTCTCATGAAATTTTGACACCTCAAAATTTCATAAGAATAAAAAATTTAGGTTAAAAAATATCCATGATTAATCATATTAAACTTACATATATTAATATTAAAAACTAATCAAAAGACATCAGAGAGTAATGTGGTTTTCCGAGAAACAGCTTCTCTTTTGACTTCAGTTGAAACTTCATAGTTAATGATGGCTGTAGAGCCTTAGCATGGAAAAGTGTCTGTTACTGGACATAAATGAAAACTTTAGCAAAACTTATAAAAATAAAATTACAATAGCAATGAATTTTAAAACTATAGATTAATTCTTATAACCCATTAGTTCATTCCATGAAGTTGACACTTACTTTCAACATTGGTTTTAATCAAATTCAAAGTCTTCAATATTTGAATAAACATGTATTTGCTGAATTCTAATATTTTCAATATATGAATTTTCAAGAGAATTTAAACATTTGATTTAAATCTTTTTTTAAACTAGACATTTCTCTAACATCTTCAACCTAAGAGTTGATACAGCTTTTACTTTAAGTATGCATTATTCTGCCACCTTTAACAAAAATATTCACTATTAAATAACAAATCATATTAAATAATATTATTTAATTTTCAATGATAATTTCTTAAATAGCATTTGCTTTTTCATTATGAATTGCAGTAACGAAACTAAGTCAGAGATATTAAATGGAATACAGGTCAGAGATATTAAATGGAATACAGGAGTAAATGAGTACTTATCCTAAGAATAGTCAGGAATTTGACTTAAAAATTTAAGCAAAATTCCCTGGTGTTAGCAGGGTTTTTGCTCACTTGATTCTTTATGCTACAGGTAAAGCAAAGGGTACAGAAGGTGGTATTACATATCTTGTTCTGTTATATCTGTATTCATTTTTAGACTGACCCTCAATTTTTCTCCAGAAGCCCTGGTTGGGGTTTCTTGATCAACATTTGTAAAACCTAAACCATTTTAGTGATATTCCCACCACCAAAACAATAATAATAATAATAATAATAATGTGTTCTAAAGTAAAACTGATGTTTCTGCATCTAGAATTAGAAAACTAATGGCAACTTTTAAGCTTTAGAATCTCTTTGAAAAAATAAAAAGGGCCCAACTCCTCAGGAGAACCAGTTTCATACATATGGAACAAGGAAAAGCAGAGTTTGACAGTTGTATGATAAGAGAGTACATACAGTCTTCTTGTGATTTAGAGACTATTTGCAGGAAATCTGCATAACCAACAACATGGAAAGTCATTTTCTAGCCTGTGTGAGGTGGATTGGAAGAAATAGAACAGTATTGTGTGAGGGCAGTGCTTCAGGAAGGTTTGATGGAGTTTTCCAGAAACTTTTAGGTTATCCAAGGGGAAGCCATTTTCAATTTGAGTTTAAGAAGGAAGAGATTCTTCCTTTCAAAGCATCCCTTTAAAAATCTCTGCAATTGCCACAGCAGGCAGAGCATTTTGACTTGTGGAGAAACAAGGTGAAACCTTAGAGGGGAACAGGGACAAAAGGGTTAGAGCCACAGATAGCAGTTGAGAACATGTCAAAGGGAAACCAAAGCTTCGTAGCAACCATTTGACAAAGTTTGGGGTTTCACGTCTGTACACTGAGTAAGCAAACAAATATATTAGAACACAAGAGGGATCAGTGATTAAAATTACATACATAAAACCTATATGTGCCTTAAATATTTTACTTTTACCAAAAGCATATCAATGATAATTAATGTGTTAACCTTTATCATAGAGCCAAGTCTTTTTCTTTAACAAACATCCTCGACTGAGGTCCCAAATTTCTGTGTCGCATCAACTGAATCTACAATGCCGATGAAGCATTGCCGATGAACTGGAAATCTGGTATTTCCAGTTTTGTTTTACTTAAAATAAGGGCATAACACTGAAGCAAAGAATGCAGAATTTTCCTTATTTAAATAATTTTCTCTCTTATTCTTATTTCATCTATACCTCATTATACTCCTTTTCATTAACTTTTAGCAAAACATATATCATGTATTACGGAAAAGAATCATTGTTCATATTCATGTTAATCGATTTATGTAATAACTAATTTATGTGATTGTATTAATACATAAAATTGGAATAAATAGGTCTTACAATTTGGATGTGGTTTGTTTGTCTGCACCAAATCTCATGTTGAAATTTGATCCCCAGTGTGGCTGTG
The DNA here is from genome assembly GCA_023783475.1 of Daubentonia madagascariensis. Classification (NCBI taxonomy): domain Eukaryota; kingdom Metazoa; phylum Chordata; class Mammalia; order Primates; family Daubentoniidae; genus Daubentonia; species Daubentonia madagascariensis. The sequence goes on from JAKFHU010002088.1 coordinate 81,350,176, forward strand.
TGGGGAGGCGAGGCCTAGTGGGAGGGGTTTGGGTCACGAGGGCTGATCCCTCACAAATGGCTTGATGCAGTTCTTGTAATAGTCCGTGAGTTCTCACTCTTGAAGGACTGGGTTGGTTTGGGGATGAGGAAGGGGGGATGGATTAGCTCCTATGAAAGTAGGTTGTTTTAAAGTGAAGTTCCTTCTCCTGTTTGGGCCCTCTTTGCTCTTGCCTGTTTCCTCTTTGACCTTCTCTACCATGTTTTGATGCAGCACAAACGACCTCACCAGAAGCCAAGCAGATGCTGGGACCATGCTTCTTGTACAGCCTGTAGCACTGCGAGCCAAATAAACCTTTTTTCTTTGGAAATTACCCAGTCTCAGCTATTCTTTTATATCAACACAAAACAGACTAGGATAATAGATTTAGGAACAAACTAAAGTGACTTTTGGTAAACACATAATACAAGTAGTGAATGCATAAATTCAAGAGTAATCAACACTATATGCCCTGGGCTTACATCAGTGCATTTTGCAGAAATAATGCAAACAATCAGTATTTTTGGCCAATGGGTAAAATGAATATTGTTCAATAGCACTTATATCACACTGATTACTGGAAAAAATTATGTAAAAGCTAATGATTGCATAGTTTCCTGTCATGGACAATTGTAACTGCATAGGTCCTTGTCATGGCCTCTTGAATGGGAATATGTAGCTCCACAAGATTCTGGTTTCTCAGCTAAGAGAAATCTTCCTTTCTTTTTAAGTTTTCTTAGAAAGAGTAGGAGACTTTACATTATGGATGCTTAAGAAAAAAAAATCAATGTCCCTTCCCCAACAAAAATGGCTTACCAGCTTAAAATGAGAATATATAAGGAAAATAATACACAACTATAATGTCACACAGAAAATGCAATGAAATGTGTCATCTTCTCAATAGTATAAATATGTCCATTCTAACCAAACTGTTTCACAAATTTCATGCATTTCCACCTAAGAGAGTATTTTATTTGGGAATTGACAAGTTGATCCTAAAATTCATATGAAAGAACTAAAGCTAACAGTAACCAAAGTGAATTTAAAGAACTTTGAGAGATGCCATACTAGACTCTAAGACTTATTATAAACCTATATGAATTAAAACAACGTGGTATTAGAATTGGAATAAATGAATTATCCAGTAGAGTAGAATAAAGCAGAAAAACAGCTCTTATATGGAATCCTCATATAATGAATGAAGTGGCACTACTAATCAGTGTGTTGACAGAAAAGAAGCCGAACTCTGTAAAATAGTTTAAAGAGTTTATTCTGAGCCAAATTTGAGGACCATGACCTGGAGCCACACCCAATAAGCCTTGAGCAAGTGGACTCGCTGTGGTTGGGCCACTGTTTGGTTTTATACATTTTAGGGAGATAGGGGTTACAGTTAAAGTCATAAATCAATACATGGAAGGCACACATTGGCTTGGCCCAAAAAGGCGGGCCATCTCAAAGGGGGTGCTTACAGGTTATAGGTGGGTTTAAAGACTCCTTGACTTGTAATTGGTTAAAAAATGAAGCTTTGTCTAAAGGCTTGGAACGTTTTAAATAAGGAAAAGACAAGTCACCGGACTTATATTTGTTGTGTAAATTGGGGACCTGCAGTTTGTCTTGGGTAGCCTCAGGCCTGTTGATGAGTCACAAAGGATGTCTCCAAGAAGGGAGGGGGGCATTGTGAGGCATGTCTGTCTTCCTCCTCGTGGTAGAGAATTTAATTTTAGGATATCCTCTTGGCCAGGAGGGGGTCCATTCAGTCAGCTGGTTGGGGGGAAGCCTTTTATTTTAGTTTAGTTCACAAGTGCAAAAATAATTCAATGAATTATGGTGGTGCAAGAGGTAATATAGAAACATTTTTAGTCCCAAATATCCCTGCCTTCCTTCACTCAGGCCTCAGCTAGTGGACATGTAAACAGACACATGCTCACACACACCCTAATTCAAAGTGAATGAAAAGCCCAAAGGAAGAAAACAAAACTTTTAATTTTTTAAAAGAAAATATAGCAGCAAATGTTTATGTCCTGGTGTAGGAAAATATTAATATTTTTCTAAGAAAGCATAAAAAACTCCATACTTATAAATTTGACTCCATTAAAATTTAAAACACTGGATCAATTAAAAACACTATAAAGAAAAGTTAAATGACAAAACCAGAGTCCAAGAGAGAATATTTGCGATGTGTATTACATTTAGGGGTTTGGTATACAAAATATATTAATGTAAGAAACTCATAAGAATCAGGAAAGACAAGCAATCCAGTAGAAGAATTGGCAACAATTTGAAAGAGGCAATTCAGAAAGGAGGAAACCAAAATAGTCAATAAGCATTTGAAAAGACGCTCAACCTCAGTAGCAATCTGGTAAATACCTAATAAAGCCATAATTGAGATGCCTTTCCATATCCATTATATTGGTGAGGTTCAAGAAGTCTAACACAGGCAGTGAGATGATATAGCAATAGGCACTATTGTGGGAATATAAATTTATGCATCCACTTTATAGAGCAATTGACAATATGAAGTAAAATTGAATATATTTATATCCCCTTCAAACCAAATATTTCTCTTTCAGATATAAACCATAGAGATTTTCTTGCTCACATGCCCAAAGAGGTATATAAAGAATGTACCTAGCAGTTGGGGTGTCATAGAGAAAGGCGGACAAAATTTAAGTGGTCATTCAGAAAAGAATGAAAAAATACATCATGATATGTTTTCAGATGTGGAATATTGTAGAGTAATGATCACTAATGAAATGGAAGATTGTGCCTTAACATGGTTTATCTTAAAATATATTAATTCCAAGAAAATAAAAGCAAGTTAATTGATGATAAAATACACCATTTATTTAAGAATTTTAAACATTCAAAACAATACATTGTTTAGATAATATATATTTAGGAAAATGTTTTCTAAATGCATAGGAACAATAATCACCCAATTTTATATATGGGTTACTTTAAAGAAATTGAAAGGTGAATGGGTTCAGGAGAAGCACATAGGAGGATTCAGAAAACTCTCCAGTTTTTTTTCTTTAATTCCAAATTTCAATTTTAAAATGGAAAAATAAAGGAATAAATCTGCCTATCACTCTCACAGTAAAATCTCTCAACCAAAATGTAGTCATCTTAATAATTTCTTGAATATCCTTCCCAACTTATGTATCTGTGCAGATCTGTAATACGACGTCGAAATGGAAGCTTTGCCAGTATGTCGGGCACCTGCTATGTGCCGCACCAGCTCTTCTTAGTCTCCTTTGTCTCTTTTCCAAGCTACTGCAGTGTTGACCTAACCAGCTACAGACAGATACAACCTCTACCTCCTTTCTTAGGTCATCACTGCACCTTCTTGCTTCCAGCTCTCTGCCTTTTTTTGTGGATGTCTTTGCTTAGAAAACTCAACTGATGCCCTTGAGTTAAGCACTGTGATAAAAATTTTGGCCGACTGAGACAGAGGGTCCTGAAAAGCACCTTACGTGATTTACCACCCATGCCTACCGGATAGAGCAACCAGTGGCACTTAGCAGTGGTGAAGTCCATTGTGCATCTGTCTTTCAATTCTCCTGTCTTCTTTCCCTCTCTCTGCCTGTCTCTCAACTCTAGCTCCCTGGAACACTTCCCAATACGATAGGGGCACATAAGGCTATGTTTCAAGCTCTCTTTTCTGGGGAACCCAGGCCAAGACCAAAAAATAATAAGATTGATTTGACATTTCATAGACAAATAGCCATATGCAAAATCTACAAAGAAATATCTCCTATAAACAGATCTTCAGCTGTAGCCCCATCCACCAGATCCAGGATATGAAACCTGCTTAAAGTGTGGATGGGATTTGTGAAGAGATTACTTTGGGGAAAGCTGCTCTCTTGTTCTATAAGAGGAAAGAGTTTGGGGGTGATTCTACCTTCTAACCTTAGGCCCAGAGACTTCAGACTTAAACACCACCCCTGGGAGAGCTAGTCTTGTGCTTTACTGCAGTTGTTTGACATTGTAGCTTGAATCTAACTCTTCTCCAGAGAAATCTAAAAGATCAGAGAGCCACTGATTGCCTTCAGCATTAATGATGGAGCTGGGAGAGCTCCTCAGCATTGGAATCTGGTTGTATTCTGAGGATTTTTGTTAGGCTAAAGACGCAGGAGTCTTTCCAGGGGTGCAAGGGCATGTGATGAGAAAGACCAAAAAGAGAGATGCAGAGAGTGTATAAGCAATTGGCATACGGTCCTCCTAGGTCATGTCAAAATACGCCCTTAAGGGGCAGAGATACGGCAGCAGTGAAAATCTTCAAGTTGAGGAGTCATTAACAGGGAAGGAAAGCACAACGTTGGGAGAGAAATGCAGGTACCAGGGCAGAGGAGAATAGTCCAGTGGTTGACCTTTGAAAAAAGCTTCCTGAGGCAAAGTCATTTTTAAAACTCTCCCGAGTCCAAAAATCATGAAGCTGGTTTACTAAGGTTCCAGCTCAAGAAGGAGCTTCCTGTTCCTTCACTCCACCTCCCCTGTCCCCCACGCACCAACCTGGAGAAATGGCCAGAGAGCCACTGGAATGTGAGCGGTGGTGGTGTAGTGGGGCTTTGTGGATGTTGACAAATGCAAAGTTCTCATTAGAATTGTATATTGGGCAGTCTTGACTCTGAAAGAGACTTGATTTGCACTTTGGTTTACCTAGGAATGAGATCATTTACCTAGGAATGAGAAAAAAATAAAATGTCATGGGCCCTGAGGAAACTTATTCCAGGGCATTGTGAGGGATTACTCTCACTAGGTGTACTGTGAAAGGAAAATTGGGATAATCAAAAGTGTAGGTAGCCTAAGCAACACACACACACATATTTACACATACAAATGAGAGAACATTTTGCTGTTCAGTGCTTTTGTTTCAATATATATGTGGAATTACTTCCTCAATATTAGCACATTTAGGTCTATTTCATCTTTAACTTTTGTATAATGTATAACAAATGTACTAATTCATAGCCATTATAGAAACTGTTTCAAACAGAATGAATTAAAAATTAAGTCACCCTTGACTCTCTACAATCCTGTTTTCTTCCTCAAAGAAACATTATTAGTTTGGTGTGTATACTTCTAGCAAAAAAAAATATAGATTTGCTTCATTTGTTTTCACCAAAATCTTATCATATTTCATTTATTAGTAGAAAATTCCATTTTTTCAAATAAAATAAGTCTTATGTATTATTCTAAGCCTATAATTACGTAATTGTAGAGGTTTCTCATTATTTCAATATGTAGTATTTTATTCCATAGTGTAAATGTTCCTTGGTCAATTGATTTATATAACAATTCACTTTACAATGAAATTCTAACCTTTGATCAAGATACTACAGCTGCCAGAGTCAGTGTTCAAAAATATTTATTCATATGATTGACTCTTTTGGCCAAGGCCAGTTTTGATATTATATTAATTTCCAGCTTTCAATTCTGGTGATATTTCAGTCTTACAAATTACCCTTTACCTTGCAACCCAACTTCTAACACACATACAGAAATTTTGAGAGCTTCTTTCTCTTTATCATCAGAGATTTAATATAAGATGGCTTTAGTAAGGACTCATGTTTCTAAGAATTCATTTCAACAAGAAAATGTATTGAACTATGCAACCATATATAATAAAAATCAAAAGATGATCAGATTATTTGACCATGGAATTCTTGGGGGAGTAGAATTTTTTGCATTCAATTAAACCAAAAAACTCACTTACCCATTCATAATCTACGGTGTCTTCTTATTGGTGTACTATTGACAAAACAGATTGCATTACTTTCCTGTTTTTCCATCTACAATTACATTTGTGTTCTTTCTCCTGCTAAACTACCACCTACAGCATCTATAGTGCACGAGAGTTCAAGTGTCAGTTTGACAGTCGGTGCCATATATCAGCCTAGTAAATTCAGGGAAAAAAGCCTACCTTTGAGAATCAAAGAATTGAAAAGATTAGAACTAGGGGAAACTCTGGTAATTGTGAAGTCTAAACTTCACATTTCATCAAAATAACGGAGAACCTGAGATTTAGAAAAGTGGTCATGTCATAAGCAAAAGGACTTAGAAGACAAAGAACCTGTATTTCACACTAAGGATTTATCTACCCTTTATTTATCAAGGATAGATGAATTCATCTATCCTTGAGCCCCTCTCTCAATAGTTAAGAGCTGCACATAGAAAATCCCAATCCCATTGTAGATTCGTGTGCCTAAATCTGAAGTTTGTGCACAGATACTCTGTCACCATTCTTGGCGCTGCTGAACTACTTCCTCTGCAGACTGGCGCCACGAGGCTAGGAGTTGAATCTCACTTCAACCATCTCCCTAGTTTAGTTTTAAAACCCTTATTCTGTCTTTCTCTTTCAGAAGCTCCTCCAGTTTTTAAAATGTAAATCACAAGATTCTACCACTCTTCAATTTTTCTCTTGCCTTTTACTGCCCTCTGGGTCACTATTTCACCTTCATTGATAAGAGAAGCAAAGGACTATGGTTTTCTCCTCCCCCCAAGTACCTGCCATTGCAAATGCCCATGTCCTGTGGCCAACCTGACTTTCATCTCCGTGACAGTTTATCCACTCACTCACGGACCATGATGTGTATCTAGCCACCTTCCAGAACTGTTGCACCTCCAGAGTTGTTTTTTTTTAATTTTATTTTTAAAATTTTATTTGTGCAAGTTTATGGAGTACCTGAGAAATTTTGTTACACATGTATGATGCGTAACGGTCAAGTCAGGGTACAAGTCATCCGAGTACAGTATAAGTACTGCACTTATTAACTTATACTTGTTAAGTGTAGTCACCTTATTCTGCTATCAGGCATTGAATTTATTCATTCTATCGCACTGTATGTTTGTACCCTTTAAACCACTTCTCTTCATTCTCCCTCCTCCCTCCCACTCACCCTTCCCAGCTCTGTGTTCTATTTTCCATTCTCTACCTTCATGCGCTCAAATTTGTTAGCTTTCACATATAAATGAGAAGATGCAATGTTTGCTTTTTTGTGCCTGGTTGATTTCACTTAAGATAACGAACTCCAGCTCCATCTATGTTGCTGCAAATGGCATGCTTTCATTCTTTTTATGGCTGAATAGTATGCCATTGTGCATATGAACCACATTTTCTTTATCCACTCATCTGTTCATGGACACTTAAGTTGATTCCTTATTTTTGCTATTGTGAACAAGGCTGCAATAAATATGTGAGTGCAGGTATCCCTTTGATATATAGATTTCTTTTTCTTTGGATAGATACTTAGTAGTGCAATTCCTAGATCTAATGGTAATTCTATTTTTAGCTTTTTGAGAAGTCTCCATACTGTTTTCTCAAGGGGGTAGTTTATATTCCCACTAACAATGTATAAGAGTTTTCTTTTGTCTGCACCCTCATCAACATCTGTTATTTCTTATCTTTTTAATAATAGCCGTTCTGGCTGGGGTAAGATGATATCTCCTTGTGGTTTTGATTTACATTTCCCTGATAATTAGTGATGTTGAGCATTTTCTCATATACCTGTTGGCCATTCGTATGTCTCTTATTTGTGAGAAATGTCTATTTGCGTCCTTTGCACACTTTTTAATTTGTTTATTTTGTGTTTCCTGTTGAGTTGTTTGAGTTCCCGGAATATTCCAGATATTAGTTCCCCATCAGATGACTGATTTGCAAATATTTTCTCCCATTCAACATCTTGTCTTTTCTCTCTGTTGATTATTTCTTTTGCTATGCAAAAGTTTTTCAGTTTCATTAAGTCCCATTTGTCTATTTGTGTTTGTGTTGCCTATGCTTTTGAGGTCTTTGTCATAAGTTCTTTACATAACCCAATGTCCACAATGGTTTTCCATAGATTTTATTCTAGTATTTTATAGTTTTAGGTCTTATGTTAAGTCTTTAGTCCAACTTGAGTTGATTTTTGCATGCTGAGAGATAGGGCTCCAGTTTTATTCTTCTACATGTGGCTACCCAATTTTCTTAGCACCATTTATTAAAGAGTGTGTACATTGAACTTCCCTCAGTTTAAGTTCTTATTAGTTTTGTTGAAGATCAGTTGACTGTAAATAGGTCATTTTATTTCTGGGTCCTCTATTCAGTTCCATTGGTCTATGTGTCTATTTTTATACCAATACAGTGCTGTTTTGGCTACTATAGCCTTGTAATATATTGTGAAGTCAGGTAATGAGGTGCCTCCAAATTTTTTCCTTTTGCTCAGGGTTACTTCGGCTATTCAGGCTCTTTTTTGGTTTCATACGAATTTTAGGGTTAATTCTTCTAGTACTGTGAAAATGACGTTGATATTTTGATAGGGATTGCATTGAATCTGTAGATTGCTCTGGAAAATACGGTCACTTTAACAATATTAATACTTCTGATCCATGAGAATACGATGTTTTTTCCATTTGTTTGTGTCATCGTTAATTTCTTTCATCAGTGTTTTATAGTTATTCTTGTAGGGATCTTTTACCTCCTTGGTTAAAAATACTCTGAGGTATTTTCTTTTTTCTGTAGCTATTGTAAATGGGATTGTCTTCTTGATATCTTTTTTGGCTAGATCTTTATTGGTATATAGAAATGCTACTGATTTTTGTATATTGATTTTTGTATCCTGCAACATTACTTAATTTATTTAACAAATTTAAGAGTTTTTTGGTGGTATATTTAGGTTTTTCTAGATATAAGATCATGTTATCAACAAAGAGGGACAATTTGAGTTCCTTTTTTCCAATTTGAAAGTTTATTTCTTTCTCCTGTCTTATTGCTCTGGCTAGGACTTCCAGAGCAAGGAAGTCTATGTTGTGACTGGTGAAAGTGGGCATCCTTGTGTTGTTCTTGTTCTTAGAGAAAAGGCTTTCAACTATTCCCTATTCAGTGATGTTAGCTGTGGGTTTGTTGAATATGACCTTTATTATTTTGAGGTATGTTTCTTTTATGCCTAGTGTCAAGAGTTTTTATCAAGAAGGAATGCTGAATTTTATCAAATGCTTTCTCTGCATCTATTCAGATGATCATATTTTTTTTCTTCAACTTCATTCTATTAATGTGGTGTATCACATTTATTGATTTGCGTATGTTGAACCATCCTTGCATCCTTGATATAAATACCACCCAATTGTGCTATAATATCTTTTTGATGTGCTATTGGATTTGGTTTGCTAGAATTTTGTTGAGGATTTTTATATCTATGTTCATCAAAGATATTAGCCTGTCATTTTCTTTTTTTGTTGTGTCCTTACCTGGTTTTGGTATCAGGGTAATGCTGAGAGGACAAGGACAGCAGGCAGAATGTCAGGCCCCTTGACAGCCAGGTTGATGGGAGTACCAATAGTGGAGGATTCTCTGGGTCCCAGGTGGCATGCATTAATATTGGTTATGGCTGCAATGGCACGTGTGGGCCAGTCTCCCGACTTACAGGTGGCACTTGTAGATAGGTGCCAGCTAAGGTGGTAGCAGCCAGGAATATAGGCCCAATCTCAGGCACCCAGGAAGAGCACTTATGTACCCATGGTAGTAGATTGGGTTGGGCAATCCCTAGGACTCCAGGCTATGTGATCTGGAGGTGAGGGGTGGGCAGTTGGGCTGTGTGGGACTCTGCCTGGGCTGAAGCTGCTTAGGTCTCAGATTCTGGCAGGTTTTTATTTCTGGCCCTGGCCGCTGCCATCCAGGCCTTGCTCACTGCCTAGCCTCAGCTGTGGGAGCACTGTCGACTTATTTCCCTGGCCTAGCCACGGCTGCCTGAGTTTCTGTAACCCATAGTCTCAGTGCTGCTGGATCCCAGGACAGCATGCAGTTTGCCAGAGGCTAGTTTTGAAAATGGTTCCTTGCTGCAGCTGCTGAGGTTTCAGAAAGGGTGTGGGACCCTGCAAGACCTATCTTCCTGAAGCAGTTCCCTTCCACGGTCTCCCCGCACCTTCCTAAGTTAGTTGAAAGGATGAAAGAAGATGAAATGACCCAGGGGTTCTCCCACCGTCAGGATTACACATGCCATGGGGGGACTGTGGACTGCTGGAAGTCTCACTCACCTCTTCCCCACCGAGGAGTCACGTCCTGCTCCCAGACAATCCAGGGCAGGGAGGCTGTCTCTCCTCTTCTTCTTCTCTGCTTTTGGTGCCCGCTGGTACTCTCTGTTGAATTCCAGCATTCTGTCTTAGATAATGTACACAAAGTGTGACCGTCTATACACTTCTCTGGTTCTTCTAAGTGGAGGGGGCAGGCATGAAATGCTTCTAGTCAGTCATCTTGAACATCTTTAAACACCAACTCACTTCTCTTTGTCCTTTATGGCCAACTCACTTCTCACTGAAGCATTGATATCTGGAAATTTTGATCTTATCCCGGGCTGTATGACCACTCTATAATTACTCCCTTTGTTAACAAGCCTCACTGTCAAGTTTGATCCAACATCTGAACCACTCTCTTATCAGAACTCTTAATACCCTTGTGTTTTGGCCTTTTGCCACTCGGCCTAAGATAGATGGATTTGAATCAGTCCTAAAAGCTCACTACTCTAATCCTATTTTGGAACAGTGGAACATTTTGGATAAAATTCCATGAGTATTTCCTGCCTTGTGAGCAACACAAGCAGACTGGCAGCATTCATTGTTCAGCAGTCTTTCTAGATGTCCCGTTTTACCTCTCTCTTCATTCGTGATGTTAGCTATTACAAATAGGTAGCTTTTGATCATATATAATGTCCATATATGCTTACTTTTCATGTACCCATAGCAGGCAGAGATATCATTCTTTGTACCCTGGGAATTTGGTTTGGAGTAGTTTATATGTCATAATAAACAAATAATCTTAAGAAAAGAAAATTTAGTGTTAGGACTGAAAAGAACCTTTTAATCCAACACTCGCAGGGTGAAATAATGTCCATAGTAGTAAATTATCTTATCTAAAGTCACTCTGTTTTATACAGTTAGAACCAAGAATCATTATGTCTGTGAGCCGATTATAGTATCTATCATGTATTGAGCTGTATATGAACATTTTCTCTTTAGTCGTCAGGATAGGCTAACCACTGAAATTAATATAATCCCCCAACCTAAAGACAGCACAATCAAAGCTATTTCTCCCTTAAACAAATTCCAGTGCAGATGTCCTTTGCCATGATCATTCAGCTGGCAGATGAGAAATTTGAGAATACAGAGAATCCTAAGCCCAGTGTTTATCCACTCCCGCTATATATTAAGTCCATCTGCATTCTATTGGTAACAGCTTGTCACCAGGTCTCACCTGGATGCTGGGGGCTGGGATATGCAGCCCTTGATTGCACAGCTGCTTCCCCACAAGTCTACACTGGAAGGGAAACATGAGTCTGTGGTTGTGTCAGCGCCCCTTCTCCGACAAACTCTCGTTTCATACTCACTACAACCCCATGTGGTAATAAAATTATCCTCATTTTAAATAAGAGGAACTTTAGGAGGTTAAGTCACCTGCCAAAGATTAATTAGTATGTGGTGGTAGAGGGAAGCATGAAACCTCAGGCTACATGAGCTAAAGCTGCAGAGTCTTCACGGCCATATCAAACTGCCTTTCAAAGATGTGTGCCAGTGTGCATTCTCTTGATAGATCCTGAGGTGGGCTTCTCCATGTAATTAATTATTTGTTTGTTTGTTTGTTTGCAGTAACACAGACCTAATAATTCACTGTGGTTTAGAATGTTTCCCATGTCTTTAAAGACAGCCTCCCTAAAAGTCTTCAACTTGAGAATCTAATCTGTTTTATTTACACCTCTTAATTATTTCAACTAATAGGAGGGTCAGAGAGATAAACCCACATAATTAAACAGAAATCTCTTTAGCTTTGGAATACACTTTGTGATTTCACTTGTAAATTTCTTCTGCTGTGCATCCTATAGACTGTTATTAAAATGGACTTGCTTTCAGAAAGCCTCAGCACTCAGTTCAGTTCTGCAAACACAGGTTTTGCCTACTATGTGCCAGGCATTGTACTTGATGCCAAGAACAGAAAGATAAAATATATAAAATATACACCTTCCCACCCTAAATTAAGTCATGTGCTGAAGGCAAAGACAAATATGGCAACAAAAAAATTAGTGTACTTTTCAAATGCGAGTAGCAGAAATTAGCACAGGGTGCTGTGTGAACACAGAGAATGTCTTTTAACCTGGCCTGGGAGATGTTGTCTGAGTTAAGTTATAAAGTACAACTGTTGCCAGGTAAAGAAAGATTGTGTTGCTACATCGCCATGGGGAGACAAATGCATGCTTATTGTCCTAACTGCTAAAACCTCTTTTTATAAAAATCTTTTCTGTTTATCTTCTCTTTATCTCTTTAATCTTCTCTTTGCATAAGGAAAGAGCACAGGATTTGGCAGTAGGTAGAACTAATTTTAAGGTTTTGGTCTCTTACTTTTAAGCTTTCTGACTGTGGGAACACAAACCTTGGCCTCTCTGCTATTTAGGCTTCCTCATTTGTAAATCAGAGCCAAAGATGCCACCGCATAGAAATTTTGTGATTTCAAACATGTATGTTAAAAACTGTCACCTTTGGTCAAGGGAGAGTAAAAGAGAGTGGATTTACTCTTCCAAATGAAGCAACCAAAAAGTTGTTAGATATGTGATAGATATAGATAAATAGAGGCAGTTTTAAAGACACCGGACATAGGCAACAAAGGACAGTGGTATTGAAGACTTGGAATATATACAAGGTGACCCCTGTGACGGACCTAATTTACTACAGTCTGAGAAGAGTTTCTTGGCTACTGCAGAGGTCAAACTCCCCAACTAGAGGAGGTGGAAGTGAGGGTCTGGGAAAACCAAGGCAGCTAGAGTTTCTAAGACCACCTACCACACAGGAGATAGTTGCACATTCAACGAGGTACAGAAATATGCAGAGAGCCTCTCTTGAATGAATACTCAGCAGAGAGCCGACCTGCACATGCCTGTGGGGGTGAAGGGGAGCTACCTGAGGAAAGAGAGAAACATACAAAAGATTAGACGAGTATCCAGAGCTCATAGAAAGCCAGGAACAATTCCTGCTCCCACCAGGTATCCCCGTAATGTATAGGGCAGTTGGTAGAATAAACAGAGTGATTTTGCCTCAAGGATAGGGAAAAATTAGTCCCAGACTGAACACTAATAACATCTTAAAAGGATCTAAAAAATCTAAATCTTAAAATCAAGGCATGAAAGGATCGGTTTTCCAGTAACTTAAGTTCATACTACAAAAATAATATCAGCAATATTTATAGAAATGCAAAAGTATTTAGTGCCCAAAAAGCTAAAATTCAAAATGTCTCACATCCATCCAAAAGTTCACAGGCATGCAAACAAGCTGGAAAATATAACCCATAATGAGAAAAAATTAATCAATATAATTTGATCCAGAATCAACACAGATGTTAAGATTGTCAAAAAACTGAATATAAAGTTATTATAACTGCATTCTGTATTTTCAAATGGTTAGTAGATGAAGAATGATATAAAAACATATCAAACTCATAAGATAAAATCTACAAGGTTTGAGATGAAGCAAAAACTATAACAGATGTTCTTGACAGTAGATTAGACATTGCAGAACAAAGCTTAGTGAACTGGAAGACATACCAATAGAAACTATCCAAGATAAAAGAGAAAAAAAAAACAAAATAAAAAATGAATAAAACATCAGTGAGCAGTAGGATAAATTTGAAAAGTAAAAAAAAACTAAAAAAATCTTGCAAATTTTATAGAACTATTAAAACACATATGCAAGAAACTCAATAAAACCAAGTATAAGATTTAAAAAAAAGATTAGACCTAAGTACAACATAACCAAATTTCTCAAAATCAGTTATAAATTGACCTCTCACAAGCAGCCATGGAAAAAGGTATGTTATGAACAGAAAAACAAAGATATAAATTACAGCACGTTTTCCCCAGAAATTATGCAAACAAGAAGATAGTTGAGCTAGGTCTTTAAATTTCTGAAAGAAAATTAAAAACAAAAGGAACAACAAGGGAAGGAGGTGGAGCAAGATGGGCAAATAGAAACGGTGCTTTATATTTTAGAGGGTTTTGCAGTGGAATTTTGCTTTATATGATTTATTTGATGCATCTGTCGTCCCCACTGGTCTCTGCTGATGCTGCCTGGGAAGGCTGCTGTGTGTCTCTCCATGGGGGACAGGAGTCCACATCCAAGATGAAGTGGTTGGTTTCCATGGGAAGAACAGTGTTGTGGCAGGATCCGTAGATCAGTGTTATTGATGTCTTTGAGCAGAGAAGGGAATGATAGGCCCATGGTGACCAAAAGGCTTTCTGGGTTGGGCTGCTCACCATAGCTGGGTCCCTCTTGTGAGTTCTTACTGCCCCTCTGATCAACCTGCTTATCCAGGTGTCTCCCAGCAGGGGAAGGCAGTCTCACACCCACAGGGACCACTTAGCTGGGAGGTGGTTATGGCAGAATCCCCTCTGCCTCTGGGGGATGCAGAGCGCTTTCCTGGCTCTGCTAGTGATGGCCCTCTCCATCCCACCTACTTTTGTAGTGTGTCCCAGCTTATTTTTAGTGGGAATTCAGATGGAGTCCCCTCATTGGTTCTTCCTGGCTTACCTCGTGTTTTTGGCCATTCAGTCCAGGAATGGAATGATCCTGCACGGTCTGCCTTCTTTTGCTAGGTTGGGGGCTGGAAAATGCTGGGCCTATATGGCCTTCTGCTGGTGGGAGGGAAACTAAAGATGCCCGGTCACTGAGCTGTTCCTCCAGCCCTGGAGTCTCAAACCAATTTGTCTTCTTACCACTTTTAGGAGATCAAGTTTTGTTACCTTTTGTATTAAAACCAATATTTATAGTTGCAGTTAGAAGAGAGAAATAGGAAGAAATGGGTCTTGTCACAGGGTTTAGACTGAGGTGTTGGGTCTTCCAAAATATCTTGCTGGCATCAAGCCAAAAACAGATCCAAGCAGAAGAGAATTTTCGAGTCTAAGAACATTCATGGTGCAGATTGATCTTGGGAAAATTGGTAATGGTTTTTTGGCTTTTGATTCCTTTTCTCTCCTCTTAAATGAACTGAAATTCTCATTCATCTGCAAAATTTATGAAACTTGATCTGTGAGATTAAACAAAATCATTCTTATTGAGTAGGAAGGATGTTTAAGGGTTAACAAATCAGCATCCAAAAAGCATGTTTATATTCCTCTTAACCTAAGGTAAATCCGTGAGTAAAATAAGTTAAACAAATGAATCCATGAAGGTAAATTTTTGCAAACATCAGCAACTGGAACAAATGGCGAAGGTGGGAAAATGCCTCCTAGAACCATAAAGGCATCATGTAGGAAGCCACCTTATTCATTCATTAACTATTCATTGCTGATTTATTTACTCAAACAATTATTTATCAAGGGCTCACTATGTGCCAGACAATATTCTAGTTGCTGGGGATATAGCATTGCCAAAAATAGGAAAACTCCAAGTGGCCAGCTCTGATTGGAGCTACAAATGTTTCCTTCTGCTCCACTGTAAACTTAGCCTTATTTGTCAAGTGATTTCCTTTTTGCTGCCTCCTTCTTTTTTTTTTAACATTTATTTTATTTATTTATTTTTGTTTTTGGAATATTGGAATTTTTTTTAAATTTCAGAGTATTACTGGGGTACAAACGCTTTGGTTACATAAATTGCCTTTGCACCACCTGAGTCAGTGCTACAAGCAGGCCCATTCCCCAGACAGCACACACCTCATCCGTTAGGTGTGAATTTACCTATCCCCTCCCCCACGACCACCTGCCTGATCCCAGATGAATGTTACTTCCAAATGTGCACATAAGTGTTGATCAATTAGTAACAATTTAATGGTGAGTACATGGGTGCTTGTTTTCCATTCTTGTGATACTTCACTTAGAAGAATGGGCTCCAGCTCCATCCAGGATAAAACAAGAGGCAGTTCACCATTGTTTATTCTGGCTGTGTAGTACTCCATGGTATACATATACCACATTGTATTAATCCATTCATGTATTGATGGGCACTTGGGTTGTTTCCACATCTTTGCAATTGTGAATTGTGCTGCTATAAACATTCGAGTGTGGATATCTTTTTTACAGAATGTCTTTTTTTCCTTAGGGTAGATGCCCAGTAGTGGGATTGCTGGATAAAATGGTAGTTCTACTTTTAGTTCTTTGAGGTATCTCCATATCACTTTCCATAGAGGCTGTACTAATTTGCAGTCCCACCATCAGTGTATGAGTGTTCCTATCTCTCTGCATCCCTGCCAACATTTGTTGTTTTGAGACTTTTTGACAAAAGCCATTCTCATTGGAGTTAAGTGATATCTCACTGTGGTTTTGATTTGCATTTCCCTGATGATTAGAGATGTTGAGCATTTTTTCATATGTTTGTTGGCCATTTGTCTATCTTCTCTTGAAAAGTTTCTGTTCATGTTCCTTTGCTCACTTTTTAATGGGGTTGTTTGATTTTTTTCTTGCTGATTTTCCAGAATTTTATATAAATTCTAGTTATCAGCCCTTTTTTGGATGTATAGCATGCAAATATTTTCTCCCATTCTGTAGGTTGTCTATTCACTCTAATGATTGTTTCAGTGGCTGTAAAGAAGCTTTTAAATTTGATCAAGTCCCATTTATTTATTTTTGTTGTTGCTGTGATTGCCTTTAGGGTCTTCTTCATGAAACTTCTATGGAAAACAGTATGAAGCTTCCTCAGAAAGCTAAAAGTCTAGATCTACCATTTGATCTGGAGATCCCACTACTGAGTATCTACCCAAAGGAAAAGAAATCATTTTATCAAAAAGACACTTGCACTCGTGTGTTTACCACAGTACAATTCACAATTGCAAAGATATGGAATCACCCTAAGTGCCCATCAAAACATGAATGGATATTCCAATTCCACAAAGAAATGTTAAATGCCTGAGGTGATAGACATCCCAATTACTCTGATTTGATTAATTCATATTGTATGCCTGTATTAAAACATCACATGTACCCTTTAAAGATATACAACTATTATGTACTGATAATAATTAAAAATTAAAAAGAAAATACATGAGCAGATAAAGAAAATGTAGTGTGTGTATATATATAGATATATAGACACCATGGAGCACTACTCAGCCATAAAAAGGAATGAAATAATGTCATTCACAGTAACTTGGAAGGAACCAGAGACCATCATCTTAAATGAAGTATCTCAGGAATGGAAAAACAAACACCAGATGTTCTCACTAAAAAGTGGGCACTAAAGGATGGGTGCACATGGGCACAAAAAGACATAAATGACATTGGAAACTAACAAGAGGGGAGGATGGAACAGGGGTGAGGGATAAAAAGTTACCCTATTGAGTACATTGAACACTGTCTTGGTGGCAGGCATACTGAAAACCCTGATTTCAGCATTATAGAGTGTTTCCATGTAACAAAAATTTTGTACCTCCTCTGTAACTCCAATTTAACATATATTAGGTGTATAGCATGCAAATATTTTCTCCCATTCAGTAGGTTGTCTGTTTGCTGTAATGATAGTTTATTTGGCTGTGCAGAAGCTTTTTAATTTGATCAGGTCCCATTTATTTATTTTTATTGCTGCTGTGATTGCTTTTGCGGTCTTCTTCATAAATACTTTGCCTAGGCTGATGTCTGTAAGAGTTTTTCCAACATTTTCTTCTAGAATTCTTATGGTTTCATGCCTTAGGTTTAAGTCTGTTATCCATTGTGAGTTGATTTTTGTGAGAGGTGAGAGGTGTGGATCTAGTTTCAGTCTTCTACATCTGGCTATCCAATTTTCCCAGCACCATTTATTGAACAGGGATTCTTTTCCCCAGTGTATGTTTTTTCCTTCTTTGTCAAAGATCAAATGGCTATATGAGGATGGTTTTATGTCTGGGTTCTCAGTCCTGTTCCATTGGTCCATGTCTCTGTTTCTGTGCAAGTACCATGCTATTTTGGTTACTACAGCCTTGTGGTATACCTTGAAGTCTGGTAAACTGATGCCTCCCAATTCTTTCTTTTTGCTTAAGGTTGGATTGGCCATAAAGGGTCTTCTCTTTGTCCATACAAAGCGTAGAATTATTTTTTTGACATCTGCTAAAAATGATGTTGGTTTTAAAATCATTAAAAATGATTTTAATAGGGATTTCTTTGAATCTGTAGATCACTTTGGGTAGTACAGACATTTTAGCAATGTTGATTCTGCCAATCCATGAGCATGGTATGGTTTTCCATCTGTTTAGGACCTCTGCTACTTCCTTTCTCAGTGTTTTGTAGTTCTCCCTCTAAAGGCCTTTTATTTCCTTAGTTAAATATATTCCTAGGTACTTTTTTTGTTGTTGCTATTGTGAAAGGTAATGAGTCTTTGACTTGGTTCTCAACTTGACTGTTGTTGGAGTATATAAATGCTACTGATTTGTGTACATTGGTTTTGTAACCTGAGACTTTGCTGAATTTATTTATCAATTCCAGTAGTCTCTTGGCTGATCTTTGCAGTTTTCTAGATATGAGATCATATTGTCAGCAAACAACAATAGTTTGACCTCTTCTGTCCACCCCCATTTGGATGTCCTTGATTTCCTTCTCTTACAGTAGACATCAAGGTAGATGGAGTCATGTATGCCTAACATCTGTCATCTTCTCTCTCTAAATACATATTGATATAGTTTGTATATTTGTCCCCTCCAAGTCTCATGTCAAAATTTGGCCTCCATTGTTGGAGGTGTTGCCTAGTGGGAAGTGTTTAGATCTTGGGGGTGGATCCCTCATGAATGGCTTGGTGCCCTCCTTGTGGCAATAAGTGAGTTCTCACTCTGTTGGTTCACATGACAGCTGGTTGTTTAAAAAAGCCTGACACCTCTTCCTCTCTCTCTTTTCCTCCCTCTTTCCCCATGTGATATGCCTGCTCCCCCTTTGCCTTTGACCACGAGTAAAAGCTTCCTGAGGCCCTCACCAGAAGCAAATGCTGGGGCCATGCTTCTTGTACAGGCTGTAAAACCATGAGCCAAATAAACTAATTTTTTTTAATAAATTACCCAGCCCCTGATATTCCTTTATAACAATGCAAGATGGACTAACATACACATCTACATGTATATCTACATCATCTATATAGATGTATGGAATCTCATTTCTACTACATCACCTTGCTTAGATTCCTGAAACTTTTACATGCTTTCCTGGTAAAAATGGTGCAATCTTGCCTAGACTAGTTTCCTCTCTGTACCTCACTGCCCTCTTTCTTGTGAAATGAAGAGTTTTGATTTGATTGGTAGTTCCCTATATTGGTTCATTTTGGGGTTTTATTTGTTTGTTTGTTGCCCAGGCTGGAGTGCAGTGCCCTGATTACAACTCACTGCAACCTCAAACTCCTGGGCTCAAGCAATCCTCCTGCCTCAGCCTCCTGAGTAGCTGGGACTACAGGTGCATGCCACCGTGCCTGATTATTTTTCATTTTTTGTAGAGGTAGGGTCTTGCTATTTTATCCAGGCTGGTCTTGAACTCCTGGCTTCAAGGGATCCTCCTACCTAATCTCTGGGATTAGAGGTATGAGCCACTCACCCTGCCCAACTTGGTTATTTATTGAAATTGCCGTACAATATTTTATGACAATTTCTTGGCCCCATGGCAAACCCATTTGATCAGAAATTCCAAAGGATGTAGTCTTGAATTCTGGACTTTTATAATGTCCTCTGTATGATTCCAACAATCACCCAGATTTATATGAGTAAGAATTGAAGATCACTCTAATTTTATAATTCAGTGATTTTATGAAATATTTATTTTCAACCCAACTTCGGGGAAAAAAAACAAGACAATCTTAATGCAGAGAAAATAAATAAGAACCAAGCTTGAAAGCCATTGCAACTCAGTGGAAAACTACCATAATAAAGAAGCAATCAGAGAGCTAGATTATTTGTGTTCTTTAGCATTGTGTTAATCAAGATAAGGTGCCAGGACCTCATCACATTTGCACCGCTGTTCCCTTAAACTTGCTGGTCGACATCCTCTTTACTTTTGTCCATGGTTAGACATTGGCAGGAATGAAGTGATCTCTTTAATTTATCACATTTTGTACTCTTCGTATTCTGCACTCCCCTCCCCATAATATGCATTGTTTTTACATAGACATGACTGTGAATTTACAAAAAGTATTACATAAATGATCTGAGTCAACTTTCAATAAATGTGAGCAATGTTCAGAATACTACTACTACTCATAAGCACACAGTACATAAATATCAACACCTAATGTATTAAGAAATTAAACATCAGAAGCAAAAATGGGTGAATATCTTTCTAACTTCTGGGTAGAGAGCAATTTCCTCAATAAAATGTAAAAAGTGCTAGCCATTAAAATATTGATAAATATGAATATTCTACAAATAATATTTCTAATCATCCTATAGTACATGAGCAAAGTGAAAAGAAAAACTACAAATCTCCAGAAAAAATTATGTTCCAACCAATAAATGATTAACATTAAAAATATATAAGAAACAACAAAAATAATTAAATAAAAGTAAACAAGCTTGGAAAAAAACTAGTATTTTACAGAAGAGGAAATATAATTGATCAGTAAGTTTATGACAAGATATTTAATCTTACTAGTTATTTTGGAAATGTAAATTAAGACCATAGTGATCTATTTTTAGTAACAATTCAATTGGCAAAAATTAAGTTGTTTTAAAATCCCAAATGTTGGAAAGATGTGAATCATATTAGATCTTTAATAATGGCTATTAGGTATTCTCATTTGGGGAATTTGGCATTATTTTATGAAGTTAAATATCTGCATACTCTAAGACCTGGCAGTACCATTCTTAGATATATAAGACCCAAGCCTTGCCAATCCTTACCAGGAGTGTGTGTAAGAATGTTCATAACAACAGATATTGGATACAATTCAAATGTTTATGGTCAGGTCCAGAGAAAAAATTTTGGTGTATATTCATAGAATATGTCATAACAACAAAAATGAATGAATAACAGTGACACACAATATAATACTTTTTAAAAAGTGAAGTGTGAAAACAAGCAACAGTAAACTAAACGTTTTTTTCATGGTTTCCTGACCATGGAACAAAAGACAGTTTGTGTTTTCCTCCACAAATACACTGTAAATACAACAGCAAGGCCGAGCCATAATATCCACAATAAAAACCCACATTTGAAACAAGGAGAAGCAGGAACACACAGCTCTTACTGGTTCATTAAAATGATGAAATACTCCCAAGCAATAACTAAGAGATCTTTCTAATGTGACAGTGGAGAGGGTGTTTGATTATCTCTGTGGTAAGAGATAAGATAAAAGTAAAGAGGTCGACTCATATAAAGATACCGGTACTCTGTATGTTGTTCTCCATGGCTCTTTGTCCCACATTTTGAGTTTGTGTCAACTGTTTATGCACATGGCCACAGCCGAAGTGCTGTTGAGGAGCATAACCCCATCATGGGCTGCATAGCCTTTGCTGCCTCCTTCATGCCTACCTAAGGATTCCTTGCTATTATTACCATTAGGCCAGCTCACTTTTTTATTGGCAATGTGCTTTTCTCAACTTCATAGTGAGCTATTCATTTATTTATTTCCTCTAGTCAGAACATGTGCCATAAACCATATCCAAATTTATTTCTAAGTCATACTTCTCAAATTCTCTCTCTCTATGTATAGCTTTCCCATTTCCTGGCCTCTGTACCCCAATTTAGCAAAGGTTGCCTGGAACCCATCTGGCTTGGATAAGAATATCAAAACATTATTCTTTGCCACATGGCTGAGTTTTTTAAAGGGACTTTGATGCTCACAGTTTTGTGTTTTTTTAAAAGTCATTTAAATTGTTTTTTCTGTTTTATATCTAGAAATAGCTGGCTTTTCAAATCAGCTATGACCCCAGATTTATCAACTCCCTCTATTGTTTTTCATTTTTACACTTGAAACAGCCAATTCTTTTTTTAGCACATTTCTTATTTCTAATATCTTACTAAATGCAACCAGCTCAAACCAAATACCCAACAAGAAGTCTGTTTTCCAAACTCTAGAGCTATAGGCTTAATAGGCACGTGCTTGTTTTCTCAGGTATTGCTGACAATTGCTGCTAAGTTTTCTGCAATGCCCAAAAAAGCTCTCCATATTTCCAGCCTCTGGTATCAGTTTTTTTGTTTTTTGTTTTTTGTTTTTTTGGTCATTCTACCATGGAGTTATATAGTAAAGGCTTTTGTTTTTTTATGGTAGCACCCCACTTTAAGTTGCTGATTTATATACTATTTATAATGCTCACTGCTGTAAAATATAAACCCTAGATATCTGTGACAACAAAATAGCAATTTATTTATCACAAAAATAAAATCCAAAATGGGTGTTCCTGATAGGTAGGTGCCTCTGCCACAAGCAGTAATTAAGGGAACCAGCCTCCTACCAACTTGTAACTTTGCTGTATTTGACATGTGGCTTCTACATTGACAGGAGAAGGAGAGAGACCATTAAGACCATAAAAGGTTGCATGCAGAGGTTCTTTGAACCCAGTTGTGGAAGTGTTAGATTCAATTCTGCTCACATTCATTTGCATAGAACCCGTTCACATGGCCACAACCAATGAGAGGGGAAGTTGGGAACGGTTGTGTGCCCAGGTCATAGAAGAAATATGTTTGATGAACAGCTAGCTAGTCTTGGACACACATTTCACTATAGATTTATTTTTATTAGTCACCTCCATTAGATAATGAGCTCTTTGGAAATAGATCTATACATTTTTCATCCTAGTATCCCTACAGCTGGCACTCTACTAGAACATGAAAAGTGTTAAGTGCATAACCAGTGATCATCATTTCTTGGTAAACATGATAACAGGGATAATGGGAATCATAACAATTACAGCAATGACATCAGTTCTAAGCATGCAAGTTTGTGAGAAACTTTTACAGACTAAAACTGTTGCCATTGCTATATGCTATGTGATCTTTCTGACCCAAATGATGGAAGAATTAGGTGAGAAACACCCACAAATACTTACTTTTAACATTTTGATTATTTTATTATAAAACAAATCACAAATACAGAAAAGCATTAAAAAATGTGTATTTTAATGAATAGGTATAAGGCAAATACTCTTGTAACTTCTCCCCATATCAAGAAATAGAATTTTGACAGCCACCTTCTAAGCCCCTCCATGTGCCCCATTCAGATCACCAACATCTCCCCACAAAATAATGACAACCTTATTTCTTTTTTTCTTTTTCTTTTTTTATTTTTTATTGATACATAATATTTGAACATATTTATCCAGTTCATGTGATATTTTGTTGCATGCATAGAATGTGTAGCGATCAAGTTAGGGTATTTAGAGTATTCATCACCTTGAGTACTTATCATTTCTATGTGTTGAGAATAGTTCAAGTCCTGTCTACTAGCTATTTTGAAATATACACTGAAATATACATTGTTTAAAGCCACCCTACTCTGTTATCAAACATTAGAACATATTTCTTCTATTTAACTGTATGTTTGTACCCATTCACTAACCTCTTTATCCCCTGACCACCCCCACACCATTCACAGCCTCTGGTATCCATCATTCTAATCTCTACAAAGAGAGTAATTCTTTGTAGAATTACTGAAAGAAATTCTGATCTCTAAAATGTGGAGATAAACTTTTTTAGCTCCTACATATGATTGAGAATATGTGATATTTGTCCTTCTGTGTCTGGCTTATTTCAGTTAACATA
Organism: Daubentonia madagascariensis; assembly: GCA_023783475.1. Taxonomy (NCBI): domain Eukaryota; kingdom Metazoa; phylum Chordata; class Mammalia; order Primates; family Daubentoniidae; genus Daubentonia; species Daubentonia madagascariensis. The sequence goes on from JAKFHU010002088.1 coordinate 81,373,836, forward strand.
ATGACTTCCAGTTTCATTGATGTTGTTGCAAATGACAGAATTTAATTTTTTATGTCCAAATAGTATTCCACTGTGTATATGTACCTCATTTTCTTTATCCATGCATCTGCTGATAGACACTTAGGTTGATTCCATATCTTTACTATTGTGAAAGTGCTGCAATAAATATGGGGGTGCACCTATGCTTTTGATATACTGATTTTCTTTCCTTTGAATAAAGATCCAGTAGTGAGATTGCTGGATCATATGGTAGATATATATTTAGTTTTATGAGAAAACTTTATACTGTTTTCCATAGTGGTTGTACTAATTTACATTCCCACCCACAGTGCATAAATTCCCTTTTCTCAGCATCATCACCAGCATCTGTTATTTTTGTATATTTTTAGTAATAGCTATGGTAACTGGAGTAAGATGATATCTCATTGTGGTTTTGATTTACATTTCCCTGATGATTGGTGATATTGAGCATTCATGTACCTGTTTGTCCTTTGTATGTCTTCTTTTGAGAAATGACTATTCATGTATTTTGCCCACTTTTTAATGGGATTATGTTTTTGTTATTATAATTGAGTTGTTTGAGTTTCTTTAATATTCTGGATATTACTGCCTTGTCGAATAAGTAGTTTGCAAATATTTCCTCCCACTCAGGTTATATCTTCACTCTGTTGTTTCCTTTGCTGTGCAGAAACTTTTTAGTTTAGTATAGTCCCATTTGCCCATTTTTATTTTTGTTGACTGTGCTTTTGACGTCCTAGCAATAAAATCTTTGACCACACCAATATTCTAAAGTGTTTCCCTTATGTTTTTCTTCTAGTAGTTTTATACTTTTAGTTTTTACATTTACGTCTTTAATCCATCTTGAGTTGATTTTTGTATATGTTGAGAGATAGGAGTCCAGTGTCACTCTCTTATATATGGATATCCACTTTTCCCAGCACCATTTATTGAAGAGTATCTTCTTACCCCAGTGTAAGTTTTAGGCACCTTTGTTGAAAATCAGTTGGCTGTAAATATGTGGATTTATTTATACATTCTCTGTTCTTTTCCATTGGGTTATGCATCTATTTTTATAACAATATCATGGTGTTTTAGTTACTATAACCTTGTCATATATTTTAAGTCAGGTAGTGTGATGCCTCCAGCTTTGTTCTGGATTGTTTTGGCTATTCAGGGTCTTTTTTGGTTCCATTCAAATTTAAGGATTTTTTTCCTTAATGTCATTGGTGTTTTGATAGGGGTTGCATTGAATCTGTAGATCACTTTAAGTAGTATAGACATTTTTTTTTTTTTTATTTCAGAATATTATGGGGGTACAACACTTTGGCTATATATATTGCCCATGCACTGCCTGTGTCAGAGCTACAATTGTGGTCATCCCCCAAACTGTGCTCCCCGCATCCATTCAGTGAGAGTTTTCCCATCCCCTCCACGCCCCTCCCGCCTGCCCGACCCCTGATGAATATTATTGCCCTGTGTGATGTAGGTGTTGATCAGTTAGTACCAATTTGATGGTGAGTACCAGTGGTGCTTGTTTTTCCATTCTTGTGACACTTCGCTTTGAAGAATGGGCTCTAGCTCCAACCAGGATAATACCAGATGTGTTAATTCACCATTGTTTTTTATTGCTGAGTAATACTCCATGGTATACATATACCACATTTTATTAATCCACTCGTATAGTGATGGGCACCTGGGTTGTTTACACATCTTTGCAATTGTGAATTGTGCTGCTATAAACATTCATGAGCAGATGTCTTTATTATAGAATGTCTTTTTTTCCTTTGAGTAAATACCCAGTAAGTAGTATAGACATTTCAAAATATTGCGGTGCTCTCATTCTTCATACTTCAACTGATATTTTCAGATTGTCTAATATGTTTTCCATGGAAAACCTACTGGTTATTTTGTTTTTCTATTCCTAAATATGTCAGATCCCTCATTATTTCTCTCTGCTTTCTCCTGCACAGATGCCATTACAATACATGTAAACATTGTGTCAGTTGGTGGCTTATTGCCATCTAAATGTATTTTATTTTGTGGATATGCATTTTTATCCAAGTTTGTTGTAAATGTTGTACACTGATATTGGTTTAGGTATGTCCTTGTTACACATTTTCATTGGAAATTTGGAGAAATTCAAAACCTATACCTTTCCCACCACTATCTTCCCAAAGTTTGTATTAAATATAAGAATGAATATTTATACTGAATATATGTTTCTGTAGTTTTCTGTCTTTTTCTCAATGTTATTTTTTTAGGAGATTCATTGACATGTACATTTCTTTCTTCTTTTCATCTTTAATATAATAGTTTTTTGTATTCCTGTAATAATATATTTTTGTTGCTTTTGTGTATTTACTCTTTGTGTCCCTTGGAAATTGAAATTGAACCAACAGCATCTTTCTTCTTAGCACATTCTAATGCATCATTTCATCAGAAGTCTCACTTTTTAAAAAGGAACATGACTTGGTATTTTGGAAAAATATGTATAAAAATTTTAGACTTATTCAGTGAGACATATCTACCATTTACATGTAGATAGGATGTACTATTTGCATCCCCTCAATTGTATTTTGGAAAGTACTCATGTGATAAATTTTATTGATGCTTTCAATAGCCAAATTAGAATTATTGAAAAGTGTATATCTCTACCACTAATCTGGCCCTAATTGTATAGGCAAGGAAAGCAAGGCCCAATGTGATTTTCTAAATATCACACAGCCGGCTCTTTATGTAAAGAGCTATGGCTGACAGCTCCTTTAGCAAGGTCACATTGATCTTTCATTAATGAGCAGAGGAATATTTGACAAATCGCAAACTTTAATCATTAACCTCTTCATCACTATATTTGGGGTCAGCAAAACTTGATTTGCATTCTAGAGCTGTTGCTTTTTAACAATTGATGTTTGACAGGTGGTATACCATCTGAGCTACAGGTTCATAGTCTGTAAAATGGGAATAATAGTATCTAGTTAACCTTAGTTTTTAAAGATTAGAGATAAAATACATAAGGGACTGGCATATAGCAGTGTCCCAGTTAATGATGGTGCTGCCTTCCCTGTGAGGCACAACCCTCCCCATCAACTAACTTAAGGTCACAGATTAGGGTCCTAGCTCTTGTCCCTACTCTGGAACAAAATTGCTTTTTGTTAATCATCATGTTTTTGACAATAGCAAATATAATCATCTTTTGTAACTCCATGCATTATGATTTCCTAGAAATCTGAAAGGTCATCACTTCCTGTTTCAGTACCTAAGCTAAAAGACTGATGCATCCCTACATGAACAAATGATGGAACCATAAACTCCTTTCATTGGAGTTGAAATCTGCTTCATAATATAACAATGTCCGAATCACCCTGAATTAAAGAAAATGTTGGGATTATTAAAAGATCTGTGGCTTTATGGCAGCATGATGGGAAAACAAATGAAATCATTTAGGCAAATAATATAATGTGCTTTAAAATGCCCTCATTGATGTGCAACTGAGGGCCAATCGTGTCATTTAGTACATCCAGTGATATGCCATTTGGGGAGGACTGATTGTGGTCAATAAAGATGCTTGCTGTGATGAAGATAGAACATCAGTAATAAATAAAAGTCTTTTCACTATGTCTGTTTATAACTGTTGGATCAGTTCTGCTAATCTGACGTGGAGTACGTCGGAAGTATTTTCCAATCAAAAATCATTGATTTGGCAGAATTGAGTAGTTGGAAAGATTACAATCCTGAAATCCAAACAAGATATTATTTTCTTTTAGTACCTTTATTTAGTGAGCACCTTTTCAGATATTTTACTGTGTATGTGTGCATGTAATTGCACATACATGCAAATTTTTAGGTTTTATTTGTTTCTACAAATGAGTGTCATAAAACATATACTGTTACAATTTTTTGGCAATATATAATTCCTTGTTGTTGTTGTTACAGAAGCCCTCCAAACATCCTCAACCCCTAATCTGCTGTAAATATTAAAGGGTATTTGGTACAGAACTGAAAAGTTTGAAGGGGTAGAAGGTTAATGTGTGCTTTAACCTGGAGTATGGCTTCATTTTGCTCTGATTGTTTTAGATTTACTGTCCCCTATTGTGGGTCTTTTCTCAGGGAAGCTTTTTTAATTCATTTAACAAACATTTTTCTGAGTTCCTATTAAGGATTGAGTGTGCTTCTGAGTGCTGGAGATATATTGGAGAATAAAACAGTTAAAGTCACTATTATCATGGAACTTACATTTGAGTGAGAGAGCCAGAAAACAAGTAATAGTCCAATAAACACATGCATGTTATTAGGCTGTGACAGACAAAAAGGACTACAGCAATTCTAAGCTTTATGGCTGAATTGTGCACTGTCTTGACAAAGAGAAAAAAGATTCTCCTATTTCTTTTAGAATATTGAGATACTGCCTTTCCAGAAGATTCTAGCCAACTTCCCTCACACAGATCTTTAATTTGAATTGAGTGCCATGCTGCTCCTGAGGACGTCCTTTGGAAGGAGAAAGGCATGAGTCAATTGTCTTAGGCCCGCGACACCTGAACCAATCAGTGGAAAAAGATGGTCTTATCCCAACTGAGCTAAGATAATTAGAGCTTATCCAGGGTAGGTATTACAATCACTTCTGCCGCCTTTAGATCCTAGGCTGTGAGAAAATGTGGAAGCAATATGAATAATATCTGTGAGACTACCAGATTGTTCACCTAAATGTGTCTATCAGGCTTCCCAAGTTAATGTGTATAGAACTATATTATTCTTTTTAACTACTAGACATTATTTCATGGTTTGGAATCATGGTATCTTATTTTACTGTTCACTCTTAATGAATACTTAGGCTGCTTCCCATTATAGTGTTATGATAAACAATGCTGCAAAATATATTTTTTACATACCTGCTTATGCTAATATTGAGATTTTTTTCAAGTGTATAAATGATTAGGATTGTTGAGTCATACTGTGTGTACATATCCAATGTTTAATGATGGGGCCAAATTGCCCTACAAAATTACTCTACAGATTAAACTGCTCTCATCAATGTAGTCCCTGGACCTACCACAATATTTGATATTATCATTAAAAAATTATTAGTGCTTTGAGTGAAAGAATGTTATGGCATTATTGTTTATGCATTTATTATTAATTAATTTATTATTATTGCATTTTCTAGGTCACTAGTGAGATTTAGTGTTTTTTCATGAGTTGCTGACAATTTGTATTTCTTATGTAAATTTATTGCTTATATAATCTATGTTTTTATTTATTCTTTTCTTGTAGACTTTAGGTATTTTGGTATACTCCAGATATTAGAAATTTATCTAGAAAATAAGCTGCAAATATTTTTATTATTCTCTTGCTTTATTTTTCACCTTGTTGCAGCATTTTTTTTTTTGTTACACAGGTTTACCATTTTAATCTTGATAAATTTATATCTTTTTCTTTAATATTTTATGCTTTACTTTAAAGGCCTTCTTTATCCCAATATTAAAAATAAATTATCCTATATTTTCCTTAAGTATTTTAAGCGTTTATCTATATACATTTGATCTATCTGAACTAAATGTGTGTGTACATCTGTGTGTGTGAACTAGGTACAAGCAGTCCCTGGATTATAGATGACTTGACTTATGGCACTCTGTACTCATAAACAGGATCCCAAGGCTTCCCATAAGGATAATTTATAATTAAATAGTTAAATTAGTAATTCGGGAACTGGTTCTTCTGGGCACGTAAACAAACTTGCATGGCGTAAGGGGCTCACTGGCGCAGCATCTTTATGCTAACAGTTACTCTTGCTGTTTATACCGTTGCTTATGCACAGCATCACTTTTGTCCTCACTTTTTTCTTTGATTTTGTGAGACTATGTTTACCCTTATGACTATGCCTCCAAAGCAAAAGTTTGCTGCAAGTCCAGGTGAGCCTGCAACAAAGAAAGTTTATTACAGTGGAAGCGAAAGTAGAAATGATTAATCGTTGGGAGAGAGGCCAGATGCCATCATTCAATGGGAAAGCATTAGGCTTCAGTCGCTCAACTATCTGAACAATTTTAAAGGATAAAGTAAGAATAATGGAATATGTGAAAGGCAGTGCTCCAATGAAAGCATCAATTATTACTAAGCAGCATAATGCATTAATTATTGGTGTGGAAAAGTTATTATCGATTTGGTTAGAAGATCAAAATAAGCCTACCATTCTTGTTAGCCTAGCATTAATGCAACATTAGTTGAGTGTTAAACTTTAATATTCTTTTCTGAACTTTCTCCTATCTCCTATCTAAACTTTTTGTATGAGTTTTTTTTTTATGTCTGTTTGTTTGAATTAAAAGAAAGAACATAATAGTTTCTGTAACTTCTTATTACAGTACAGGAGTATTATTATTATTACATTATTACACTGTATTATTATTACCACATATGAGACATTATAGTATTATTATTATTATGCTATTCATCAGAGGTCCGAGTTACGTACAAATCTGACCTAAAGACATACTTAGGAATGTATTTCGTCCATAACCTGGGGACCGCTTGTGCTTGGCTTTCTTTCCCAAATAACCAGTTGTTTAAATACATTTTATTGAATAGTTCATTCCCCACTGATTTAAAATGTAACACTTAATGCAAACTAAATTATCACATATTCATGGATTTCTTTCTGGATTATATTTTAAAAATATTTTTTCTCATTCTTGCATTAATCACACACTGATAATTACCGTGGCTTTGAAATATGTTTTTGCAACCTGCTTGATCTGGTGTCTCCGTGTTGTTTATCCTTATAAAAATATTATTTCCCATTCTTGTGCATTTTCTATTTCGTATACATTTTCCAAAAAGCTTCTTGAATTCCATGGACTATTTAGTCGGGGTTTTGATTGGGATCACATTAATTTGGTAAGATTTGATGGTATTGTATTATTGAGTTGTCTCATCCAGAAATATGTTGTATTTCTATATTTGTTAAGATTTTCTTTTAGGCATTTTATTAAATTTGAATAATTTTCTTCAAATTAAAATAATACTCAATTTATCTTGATGTGTAGGCAGATTGGGATATTTTGTCTTAACCTATTGAATATATATGTCCTTCTCTGATTAGCTAACTATGGCTAACCCTTTGCAGCCTCATTGGCTAATATAAGGAGAGAAACAACTATAACATACATGAAGTCCTTTAGAGAAAAGAGTCTTAGCCCCTGACCTGTGTAGCTGTAATCTAGTGGAAGTGGGAGCTACACAAGCAAACAGCAAGTCCCAGCACAATATGACACGTTGCCACAAGAAGGTAAACCTACAATAATCACCAAATGTAGGTGACCAGGTTTCTGGAATGGTTTCTTGGAGAAGATGATGCCTGAGTTTTGAGGGACAAGTAAGAATGAGGATTTTCAAAGTGAATTAACTTCACTTAATATAATGTCCTCCAGTTCTATCCATGTTGTTGCAAATGACGGGATTTCTTTCTTTTTATGGCTGAATAATATTCCACTGTGTATATGTATCACATTTTCCTTATCAATTCATCAATTTATGGGCACTTGGTTGATTCCAAATCTTGCCGATAGTGAATAGTGTTGCAGTGAACATGGGCATACAATTATCTGTTCAACGAGATTGAGAGATTATGCACCTAGCTCCAAATTACATAGTGTATAAAAGGTAGATACAGAAATATGTGGCTTAAAAACCTGTGCCACTTCTGTAGGACCCTAATATTTTCATTATATTTGTAATCATTGTGCTTTGCAATATAAGTGGCTTAAATAGCCAGTGAGGATATATACAGTTTTATTACTAGTCTAATGCCCTCTTCTTGTTAGGGTAGTAAAAGTGAGACTGTGTGTCCTTAAATACTTGAGAACATTTAAGAATGTTTCTCACCTTTAAATATTTCTAAACTCTAAAAAAAACAAGATAAGACACTGCTTCCTCCTGGGCTTAGGAGTGAAATTAATTTAACCAGTGAGGAAGACACTTAAAGAAACAGAATGAAAATTCCACTTGCCACCAGACCCAAGACGTACTTAATTAAGGAGAAGTCAGGAAACAGAATCAGACATTATAACAAATTAGGACTTTAAGGGGAAAAAAATTGAAATTCCCAACATTGGCCTGTGATAAGACATGGTCAGAGAGCATTAATTAGCAATACTTAGAAAAGGTCTATCTCTTTTTCATGTTTGACACCAAAATAGTTGATGAAAACTCCAAATGTCAGCCACGTGATTCTACATCCAAATATCAACAGCTAAGGCTGTCCTGCGGCTTAGTTCAGAGTTTAATCAAAGAAGACTGGTCCATTTAGATGTGAGTCCTGTTATTTGGTGAGAATATTGATCATAGCACATGGAAGAAGAACAAAAGAATACTATCTATATTTCTTTTTACTGACTCCTCCCAATGCAAGTGTCCTGAGGCACTTAAAGCCAACACGTCTTTATTCATCTTGCTTCTGTCAAGGCCAAATGAATTCTCTTGCTATATGGAAGAGGATAAGTACCCATTTCGACAGAAATTGGCTCATTCACAGCAGAACATTTGGAAAACTAGCTATAGGCAATAAACCTAGAATTGTTTTTCCCAAAACTACGCTTCTCTGTGTTAATCAAACTCTTCAAATAGTTTCAGCTTATGCTACTAATACTGGATAAATATTTGTCTTATATGAAGTATTGTTAATAAAAATACATAAGAGAAGATGGAAAAATTAAATAATAGGTTATTTTTCCTCCTGGGTATCTCATGCATAATTGTAATAACTGCTTATAAAAACTTATTTTTTCTTTGACTTTTATAGGTGTAAAAAAATTGTTAAGATATGGTGAATCAAACAGACTGTTGAGATCCATAATTCTAACTCTCGACTGTGTGAAAGATGCCAGTCTAGATCTACAAGAGTGAGTTGGAAAAAAATAAAATGCAGAGCTCTTAGAGAGTAGAGATATTTAACAATTTTACACAATAGTATCAAGACACTGAAACTTTTAAGATAGAAGTAACATTTTTCATTTGAGATATAGCCTTCAAGGGAATCTTTCTGACAAAAATTCCAAAGACTTTGAAGCTCAATATTAGATCTCAAATCCATAGTGTTGAGGAAAGACAGAAAAACTGATTTGAGAGTTATATTAAATTAAAATAATTCCTGGGCTTAAATAGATAATCAGTAATTCCAAAATTTCACTGTGGAAAATATTACTTCTACTTTACTATATTTACTTGGTTTTAAGATATGATCCATTGTAAGATGAAAAATCGATTTTATAGAGGTTTTTAAAGTTTATTTTAAAGAGTGGCATAATTCAAATCTCTTGAGAGGTGAGCACACCAAAAAAATAATGTACCTCAGAGTCATGATATAAAAATGCAAAGGAACGGGACTAGAATCAAACAGATATGCTAGAAAAAATTTAGAGTCAAATGAATAACATAAACTATTGGAAACAGAGAAACCAAAAATTCTGAGCAATTGATATAAAATTTTTTAGATCAAGATAACAGCCTCGTTAGTAGAGATAAGCAAAGGAACTGGAACATTGGGTCTTTTTTATATTACTTGTGTTTTATATTACAAAGAACAATGAAAGGACAAGAGCAGGGACATATTTCATAAGCATATCTAAGTTTCTTAACTAAGAAGGAAAAGAAATTAACAACAAATCATTGTTTTTGGTATTGTAGCTTATTTCAAATATAACAGCTGACTATCAATGTTTCTCAGGCAAGTGATTATCACAAATGTCACTAACGCTAAATAGTAAAGTTACCAATTTAAGAAGCAACTCAAATCCAAAACAATGGCTGTCATCATCATCTGTCATTATGGCTTTAAATTTGGGGCTCATGGAAAATCACTCTCTGAATTCTCTGCCTGAGGTGTTTTACTATACACAACATGCTTTTTCCTTTAACATATGGTTGTGTCTCAGTTTCAACTTCTCTGCAACTGACTGTGTATCTCTTTGTGATACTCCTCACAATTTTCGGAAGTGAATTTTACAAATTCCATATGGTCTGGACTTTAAGTTATATATCTCTAAATGCCTTCCAATGTGGGGAAATTCAAATCCATACTTTTGAAAGATGTGGTAACAAAGAGACAAAAGTGTGATTTTATTTAACTAAATTGTGCCAATTTTATAATATATTGTGTATATTCTCTACAATTCCATTTACAACTTCACAAGGAGCCACATTAAAGAACCCGTCCAAGCACTAATATATACAGATGACTCTGAATTAGTGGATCCTAACTAACACTTTGCAGGCAAATGTTAGACCCTTAACTGAGCAGAGCAGCTAAATAGGGACCCTTAATTAATGTATTTTAATACTGTCTGTGTCTGTATCTATTGTACTTTTGGCGGGTGCCATGGCTCACACCTGTAATCCCAGCACTTAGAGAGGCCGAGGGGGAAGCATCATTTGAGGCCAGGAGTTCAAGACCATCCTGGGCAACATAGTGAGACCCCCATCTCTGCAAAAAAGTTTTTAAAAATTAGCCAGGCTGTTGGTACGTGTCCATAGTCCTAGCTACTTGGGAGGCTGAAGTGGCAGGATTGGGAGGTTCAAACGGGAGGATCACTTGAGCCCAGGAGTTGGAGGCTGTAGTGTGCTATGATTGCACCACTGCAGTCCAGCCCAGGTGACAGAGCAAGATCCTATCCCTACAAATAAACAAATAAATAAATTGTTAATGGAAACTTTAAAAAATGTGTGAAATATGTCTTTACAAAATCATGATGACTTAATGAGGTAATTAAGGTGTTTATCACTAAAAATATTAGATATTTAATATTAAAAATATAGATACCTTCAGGTTGTATGCCCCAAGCCTATTAAATTCTTATTGCACTCCTTATTTATACAATTGCAATTATCAGAATTCCTTTTAAAATGATTCATTCCACCTCCCACAGACAAAATTAACTTCTATTAAGAATATGAAAACAAAATCTATGTTTCCCTCTCTTTAATCAGATCCATGGTAAAATACTTCCAAGCTGGTTTCCAACTTGGGAGGATATTGCCCTTCTAATGATATCAAATTTAAATGTTAAATGTGATTTATTTTTATATTATTCTGTCATTATTAAATTTAATCAAACAGCTTTTGAATTCACGAAGTCACAATTTTCAGACAAAGAAAAGCTCCCCTATCTTTATTATCTTCCACGAAAATAATCTTCCCAGTAACCAGCATCATCTAAGAACAAAAAGGTAATTGGGTTAATGTGGGCCCGGCCAAGCACATACTGTAGGCCAAAGGCAAAATTCTAAATAGTGAGAGAGTTCTGGAAAATATCAGAGTGATATAGATTTACAATAATTCGTCATATACAAAAGTCAAAATATTATATACTTACTAAGAAATTTTATTCTAAAAATTTCAAAAAAGTTATCTAAAGTTTAAAAATTAACAAATATACCTACTGCTTTTTGTGATTTCTTAGGCAAGTTTCTTCCCTTTGGGCTGCTTTTGGCAGACTTTGCAGAAAAAAGCAAACAACTTCTGGACAAAGAAAATAGCATAAATATATTTATGTCTATAATGATTATAACTAAATAGTTTTGCCCATTGCATGAATGCCAAATTGTCCACAAATGCATTTCCAGAATGGCGCTGAAATAAATAAATAAGTGAAGGTTGTCTAGTCAAATAATGGCTGCATCAGTTTGTTTTGCTAAATAAAAAGTGTGTTAAACCACTTAAATGGACAATTGAGTAGCATGTTTTCCATTGTTCAACATTTATTTTGGTATTATGGTAATTTATTAGAAGTAATCATGGTAATTATTTAGAAGTAATTTTATCATAACAATAATGATAATAATAATAACAAATTGTCATCAATTAGTTCATTCAACCAACCAATATTTCTTGAGTTCCTCTTATGTGTTAAACACTCTACTGTGATTGTGGCAGTAAAAACAGTAGAAAAATCTCTATTGTCATGGAGATTATATTCTAGAGGAGAAATCAGAAAATAAAATTAATAATTACAGTATCAGTGGCAGGTGCTAAGGAGAAAAAGCAGGAAAGAGATTCAAAACGTGGGAGAAACGTTAAATAGTGTGGTCAGGGCTGTCGTGCTTTGACGGTGACATTCCGGAAATGGTGTGAGGGAAGTGAGGAATGAGCCACGGTGCTCTGCGGGTTGAGAGGCGTGCATCCCAGGCAGAGGGAAGAGCGAAGGGGCAAACCACGAGGAGGAGTAGACCTGGCCTCTGAGGAAGAGAGAGGAAGCGAGTGCACCTGGAATGAAGACGTGAGGGGAGAGAGTGAGTGATTAACTCAGAGAGGCGATGGCGGGGCATAGCAAAGGGACGCTTGGTTGCCAGCGGGATGTGCCCTTCCATTCCAAGAGGGAGGGGAAATCAATGAAGATTTGGATAGAGAAGAGTATGGCAGGTTCATGTTTTAACAAACCAGACCTGCATGTTGTATGGAAAACAGACTGAGGAAAGGATGAGTGGAAGGTGGGACACCCGCAAACTGGTGTTTACAACAAACTGGGAGTGAGTAATTGTGGTTTGGACCACAGAAACAGCTGTGGAAAGGAGGAGAAGTCAGCACAGTCTATACACACTTTGAAGGCAAAGTTGACAGAATACCATTTGACCCAGCAATCCCACCACTGGGTATTTACCCAAAGGAAAAAAAGACATTTTATAATAAAGATACCTGCACTTGAATGTTTATAGCAGCACAATTCACAATTGCAAAGTTGTGGAAACAACCCAGGTGCCCATCAATACATGAGTGGATCAATAGAATGTGGTATGTGTATACCATGGAGTATTACTCAGCAATAAGGAACAACAGTGAATTAACACATCTGGTATTATCCTGGTTGGAGCTAGAGCCCATTCTTCGAAGCGAAGTGTCACAGGATTGGAAAAACAAGCACCACTGGTACTCACCATCAAATTGGTACTAACTGATCAACACCTACATCACACAGGGCAATAATATTCATCAGGGGGTGGGAAGGCGGGAGGGGGGTGGAGGGGATGGGAAAAACTCTCACTGAATGGATGCGGGGAGCACAGTTTGGGGGGTGACCACAATTGTGGCTCTGACATGGGCAGTGCATGGGCAATATATATAGCCAAAGTGGTGTACCCCCATAATATTCTGAAATAAAAGAAAGTAATTTTGAAAAAAAATTTAAAAAAAGACTTTATTGATGATTTATGGGTGAGGTGTGAGAGAAAGGGAAGTCAACAATGACTACAAGGCTCTTGTCTTGAGCATTAAGTGGAAGTGCCATTAACTGACTTGCCAAAAAATGTGGGAAGGGCAGGTTTGGTGTACGGGGGTGTATAGCAGGACCTCAGTTTTAGAGATGCTAAGTAGGTATATTGAGTGAACATTTGGACATAGGGTCTGGAGGTCTGGGCACAAGTGTGAATTGGAGATATAAATCTGGACATACTAGCATGTAGATTGCAATTAAAATCATAAGATCACCAAGAGATGAGTACAAATAAAAGAGAGGAAAGATATTGAGTTTTGAATTCCAACATTTAATGAGCAGAGATCAGGAAGACACTGCAAAGATATCACCAGGGACTGGGTGTGGGGAAGAAGAGCGCATCGTGGTATCCTGGGAATCAAGTGAATAAAGTGTTTCCAGGGGAAGAGGATGGTGGGTGATGTCAGATACAGCTACAGAAGACGTAAGCACTGCATTTAACACGTGGAAGTACTGGGCATCTTGACAGGAGCAGTTTCGGTGACGTTCTGGGGACTACTGCCTGGTGGGAATAGGTTTGACAGAGAATAAACAAGCCAAATTGGAGGCAGTATTTACGGACAGGTCCTTGAAGAAACTTTTTGGAAAGGGGAAGAAGAGAAATAATAAGGTGGTACCTGCAAGGAGTGTGCTAATGAGAGGGTTGGAGTATCCCCCTTATCTGCCGTTTCACCGTCTGAGGTTTCTGAGGTCTAAACATATTAAATGAAAACTTTCAGAAATAAGCAACTCATTAAGTTTGAAACTGTGTGCCATTCTGAGTAGTGCGGTGATGAAATGTCATGCTGTCCTGCTCCATCCCACCTGGCAGGTGAGTCCTCCCTTTGTCCAGCATATCCAGAGCTCCCAGTCCCTGAGTCACTTAGGAGCCTTCTCGGTTATCAGGTCGTCAGATCAAATATCCTGGTAGCTCAGTGTTTGTGTCCAAGTCACCCTTATTTTACTTAATAATGGCCCCAAAGCACAAGAGTAGTTGTGCATATTTTTATGATATGTTTATGATTGTTCTATTTTATTTTAAGTTATTGCTGTTAATCCCTTATTGAGTCTAATTTATAAATCAAACTTTATCATAAATATGCATGTATAGGGAAAATACAATGTAGATAGGATTTGGTACTATCTGTGGTTTCAGGCATCCATTGGGGGTCTTGGAACGTATCCTCCATATATAAGGGGAGGGTATTGTATTTTTTAAAAATGGGAGCGATGAAAACATGTTTCTGTGCTTCTCAACACTGCTATTATTTCTATATATGTAAATAAAATGACCTTGATTTTCCTCTTACCCATTTAACAATCTCCATGATTAGCTGTGACAGTGATAAATTATGTCTGACCCCTGGCTCCATTTTAGCATTTGCATCAAATCATTTACATTTCATCAGGCCTCTTGAATTCCAGGTTCCCAAGATATATGCTACTGAAATTTTAATTAACAATTAAAATTTTGCATACTAAAAATAAAAAAGGGTTTTTTTATGATGAATAGGCGTTAAACATTAATATGAATCTGCCACTTGGATATGAGTACAAAGGTTGCACTTCCTCAAGTGTTATAATCAAATATTCTTCTTCTGAAATAATCTGGTGAGGTTATTTTTAAAGAATGGTGCACATATATTCACATAAAATTGGGCATGACTAGCCATAATGGAAGAAATTAATGAAAGGAAAATTTAAGATGGGAATCAGGAGGAAAAAGATTTTAATAAGAACTACTGAATGGTGCAATGATCTCCCAGAAGAAAGTTAAGCAACTCTATATTTCATGCCTATTATGCAGAAGTCGAATGAAAAAGTTTTCGGAGGGACAAACCTTGTCACTGGCCCCAGGAAGCAGAGCATACTGATTTGATATGTGAATTTAGATAAGTTTCCTTTCAAAGTGCCCGTGTGTTGCAATTTATAACAAGGTGATAATGAGTATTTTGAGTGTGCTTGCTACTCTCTTTGAAAAAGAATATTATTTTCTTGAATGTGTTTCATTATCTGTTTTAAACTATAGGTTGAACCATATGAAATCCCTGATGTTAAAAATCAAAAATGGCTGAACATTCACAATGTTCTATTATTTTACATCATGCATTGGCTGGTCTCTGTAGGAACATCCTCACCTCCAACCCTATCTCCAGAAAATGTGCTAAGTGGCAGAGAAGAGCAACACCAATATATATGACCCTGCAGGCTGACTAGGCACTCCACTCACCTTGTCTTGCTGCAGGTGTTCTTGTTTGTGTTTCCAGTTTCTCTCAAGCCCATAATATTATGGTATGAGTATTATGGTATGAGTCTCTCTTTTAGTGTCTGAATTGACTTCATCTCATTAAGATCTCTCTTTCTTTGTTACAAGGAAGGTTGCTGGCACTGTCCTTTTCTTAACAGAGGCCAACTGTTCTGCCTCAGCAGAAAAAAAAAAAAAAACAAGCAGTGACAGGAAGTTGTTTTAAATTCCATGATGTCAAATTCAAAAACTTAGAGACTTAGCTCCAGAAAACCTTTTCCCCTCACCTCAATAATACTTTGTGTAGCTATCATCTACCAATTCAGACTATTCTTCTTAAAATATGCATGCATCTGCATGTATTCAGCCTATTTCAGAAGTAACAAGTTCCAAAAGCAAATACGTGTTTAAATGGCCTCTTTTCTTTCTCACTGTGGGTCAACTCATGCTAGAAAATTAAAATATGTAGAATGAACCTGGGTCCAGCGGTAAGTTTCTCTTTCACAACTTTGCAAAATCACCTCTTTGTGCCTCATTCTATTATTCCTTTATATGTCTTTTTTTAAGGACACATATGATTGAATTTTTTTGGTAGTAAACACCCAATTCCTTTTTGCCCCCTTTAGACATGCATTTGGTAATATATTTGAGTTTATTATTTTCAGTACCGTTTCAATAGATTGCAACCCTAATTCTCTGTCAGATTTTTGACTAAAGGCAATGCTAAAATTAAATCTTATGGACTTGGGTGGGATTTCATCATCATTTATTTATTTCAAATAATTAATTAAATACCTACTATGCACTAGGCAGAGCTCTGCCACTTGTTGAGACTACAAAAGAGAAGAGAACCCAATCTCTAGCCTGCAGAAACTTGTCTATATTGGGGAAAAACACATGAAAAGCATAATGAAGTTCATGGCAGAAGAATTTTCTTGAAAATTGCTTCTATCAATGAATCAGAATAATGCAGAATTTCTAATTAAAATTCCAGTTAGAGCTGGTTAACCTTCAGGAACCCTATGAGGACTTTTTAAAAAAAATATAAATAGGCAATAAATACAAAGGCTAATTCCAACTAGGTGGGCATTTTTATGAATAAATGTAGTATTCCAGTACCATGCAAGCTATTTTCAATAAGCCCAACTCCAGAAGAAGATTATGGTAGACCAATGATCTTCAAAAAAAGTCTTGCTTTTCCTCATCTCTACTCTGGGGGGAGGTAGAGACAAAATGATCTGTATAGCCAACAAAACTCTGGAATTCTAAGTCTACAGTGTTCCCCAGTTCTCCTACATCGTACTTAATTTTTCTCTATTGCTTTCCAGAGTAGCAATGATAACGTGCAAGGAAAGTCCTCTGCCCATTGCCTTGGGTTCAAGGTGAACCTGTGATTCTGGACGAGCCATTTTACTTATTTGAGGTTCAGGTACCTTGTCTGTAATCTGAAAATATAGACAGCCACCTCTGATCATTGGTTGGGGGATTCAATTTAGTAACATAGTTCAAGCACCTCATAAAGTATTTAGCCAAGTGATGGGGTTCACCTCCTTTACCAATAAAGAGCATTTTCCAAGACAGTCTATTTGAAAAAAGCTAATGTGCTTATTTTATTTAAAAAAAAAAAACAACAAAAAAAAACCTCTAAATAATCTTTTGGGCAATGGGAAGCTTCTGGTCATTTCAAAGCCCTCAGAGATTTCATTTCATTTTGAAAACAAGATGTCCTTGTGTTTATTAGATAGCCACTTGCCCCCTGTACTCATTTTCTAAGTAAAAAATTACTGCAAATTTATGTGCCTGAAACAATGAACATTTACCTCACAATCTCCCATGAGTCAGAAGTCCAGGCATGGTATGGCTCACTTGGGTTCTCTATTAGTAGGCAACAAGGTGAAAATGCAGCTTTAGGCCAACTCAGGCTCTTATCTGGAGGTTTTGGGGGAAAATCCATTTTCGGGCTCATTCAGGATGGATTCATTTCCATGCAGTTGTAGAACTGAGGTCCCGCTCCCTTGCTGGCTGTTGGCCCAGCGCTGTTCTTAGCTTGAAAATAATCTTTTGCCTCTACTTTTCAGGGCTCCTGTGATTAGATTAGGCCCACCTAGATGATCCCTTCTTGCCATATAACATAATATAATTAGGTGAGTGACACCAGGGGAAAGGGAACATGGAAGCCAACATTCTGACTCCCACAGTTCAATTTTTACAAATCCTTAGTGCTAACTTTCCATTTCAGACTTAACGACAACAAAATCTAACAGAAGTTTTGCCTTTTTTTTTAAAGGAATCATTTGGGTTCTTTTCACACCATGTCAAGAGAGTGTTTTTTCTTGTTGTTTATTTGTTTGTTTTAACACACTATGATTTGTTGCTAGCCTGTGAGATACAATAAAGGGAGAAATATGTACTTTTACTGATAGTGGTTTCAACAGAATTCTCTCTTGATTTTTTAAAATATCATTAATCTTACTTTCCATTATGTTTTGTTGGTAAAAATGATAACATGCATAACATTGGGTTGGAGTCCCTTTGAGAAAAAACAAACAAACAAGCTTTTTTTTAGATTAAGTAGGTTAGGCCATTTTTGTTGCAGTTGAACGGAATACCAAAATGGACAAATCTTCTGTCTCAAATACATGTAAATAAAGAAATTGTGCCTTTATTGTGCCTCTAGCCCTACAGTAGGAGAGCCTAAATATTTAATGAGCAAGAAAGAATAGTTTGAAAATGACATTTCTTATCCAGTGAAGGGTCCAAAGCTAAGCACAACTACTGTTTAATGCAACCAAACATTTGAGAACATCGGCAAGAAGAAGCATGCAGGGAGATATTATAAACGGACCATTATTTACCACAAGCAGGTAGTTTTTCTAAGGCAAATACTTTTGAGGAATGTATTGTATTGTTCCTGGTGGCTGTATTTTTGGAATAGTACTTCACAAGGAAAAATAATTCACACAGGCACTCTCCACTACCACGAACAACACTGTAGAAAACTTCTCTCTGTGGGTGGAAGCCAAATTACATTTTCTGGAGTTAAATAGAAACATTCTTCTCTCTGATCAAATTTTAATGAAACAATTCAGAGGAAAACCATCATCTTACTTCAAAAATTGTTTTTACTGAAAATATAATAAATTCCAGCCTTCAGGCGCAATCATAGCTTCTCTGTTTGGCTCTTCAGTGCCTGCTGAATCAAACTGATGAAGACTTTCACTCATATATTGGCCATGATTCAAAGGTCAATTTAGCGTTCACTGGGCACTGATTAAAGTGCAATTCATATGTTCTCTTTTAATCAATATAATAATATAAATTTTGGAATGTGGCCAGAATTTTTTTAATCTTGGCTATTTGTCTTCTCTAATTTCCAAAGTGCAGTTTCTACTTATTATTTCAACCACGATTTAATTCTTCAAGTCACTGGGAATCCAGTTATAACCGCAGAGCACAGAGCCTTAAGACAAGTGAGAAATCAACTAGGAAAAGCCATTTATGGTGCAGATGAAGAACATGAGGTCTGGGGCGGGGAAGGCGGCCAGGGACAGGAGTTTGGTTAGCACACAGTCCGAGAGGTTCCTGAGAATCTTGCTGCTTCACTTCTTACAAAAGCAGTCAATTCATTTTAGAAGTATGATTTAATTTTGAAATGGTACATATTCATTATGAAAGAGAAAGACAAAAGCAAAATCATGGAATATAGAAAATTAAAGGAAGAAAAACAAAAGTCACCCAAATTACGGCTTCAGAAATAACCATTTTTTACATTCGATGGGCAACATTTCAGATATGTCTCTTTATGTACAGTTATCTTTGTTCCTTTCATTAAAGGTACTAATTGTGAGTATTTGAATCTCCTTCGTATTTTATATCTTTAATTTCTCTAAATATTAATTTTACAACTCTACTATTTCTCATCTCATTTCTACTGTCTGTCTATGTACTGCCCACTGTATTTATTCTTTTGTTGCTTTGTTCGCAGTGATATTAAGTACCAGACTCTTTACACTGCACTCTAAACCCCAGTGTCCCCTTCTTCTGTCCTATGTCTCCCCTGGCTTTCTCCCTCACCTGAGAAGCTAGGTCACAGACCAAAGGTAGGTCAAGTACAACCTCACTCATGATATATCCTCCAGTTCTGTGTCTCCTAAGGAATTCCACCATGTCCAGCAAGGGTGTCCCTGTTTCTCCTGTCTTGTAAACCTACTCAAATATAGTCTATTAGTTCAATAGTCAGTGAGTTAAACTTTGGAAAAATTATGTTTATTTATAGGATAATCTGAAGTTTGGTGTTGTAGCCAGGTAATTATTTGGTTTAGTGGGTTTTTAAAAATTTCATTAATTTCCTCTTTTTTTCTAGAATATTTCAAGAGAAAGAATGGAAACAAAGATTCTTCAAATATCAATCATCTTTGGGGAGAAATCACAAAAACATTTTCTTAAGACTTATTTATTTTTCCTGGGATAGGTCAAATGAATTAGAATCTGTGGTGGGCTTGTGTACTGGTTAGCTTTTACTTGATTATGCTTTGGTTACCAAGAATCCCTACATTTAATTCACTTGTAAAAACAAAGGTTTATTTATTTTTCATCTCAAATTTCCATTATAGTTGGTCTTCCTTTTGAAACCCAGGTTAATGGAATAGCTTTTTTCTGGAGCTTACTATTATGATGGCACAAAACACCACAGGATTGTTCTTAAAGCTTCTGCTTGCAAGCGGAATGTGAATTTTTTGATAATAATTCGTGGACCCAAGAAAGTTACATGATCAAGACTGATGGTAACAGTTTAGGAAGTTAAAAACCATCCTCAGGGAGAAGCAAAGAATACTTGGCATTTGTAATACAGTCTAAAATTGTCATCTTTTTGGTCACAAGTATTCACCTTCTACATGCAAATTTTACTTACCCTCCTCTTCTCAAGGGGAAAAAAATCCAAAAATATCATCTAATCACAGGATCAGGCCAGGGTCTGATGATCTTGGTCAGATGTGGTTCCTTGTTATTTATTACTACTCACCCAGCATCAAGTGGTAGAATAGAGCTAATCTAATTGTATTCACCACACCCATTGTAAAATTAGGAAAGCAAGCCATGTGGAAATCACGGGTCCATAGTATTTAGGAAATCCAGAAAAGGAAATGTTGAGAGTTCACAAGAAAGAGGTCACATTTCTTGATTAAGCTTTCGATCTTCTCCCTAGTTTATCTCCCCAGTCATTGCCCTTACTGGTTCGTGTCTCTGCCCCCTGTGAGGACATTTACCTTCTGTTACCCTTCTTGTCCTCATCTGATGAAAGCATTGAAGAATGGCTGGTCAAGAAGCCTTCTCAGGCTGCTGCTTTCCTGTTGGGAAGTTGGTGACCTACCAATGAATTCATGTCTTGAGTTATTACTGTATCTTTTGATTCAGACTTGTGGTTCACTAGGCAGAAAAAGTCTCTCAAAACATAGTCTTTTGTCTATTTGGTTCCTTCCAATGAGTTCTATGTGACACCGTTTTATTGATAATTATTTTCCAGACACACTTCTCACTCCAGGTTTAGTTACAGGCACACTTTTGAGCCTGTATTTTGGTTTTTCTTTTTTTTTCTTTTGCTCGGTGATATTTTTTCACAGTTAAATCAATTCAGACATTTTAACAAAGGTTGTAATTGTGATATATTATATTTGGTCTTATACAAAAAGCTGGATTTTATAATAGTACTTTCTTACTTAAAGATCTTTCTGGTTTTATCTTTCACCAATTGTAAGTGAGAATAAGTTGTGTCTTCCATTGCTACAAGTCCAGAGTCTGGGTTCTCTTTAAGTCCTGCTTAATTATGTGACAGTTATTTTCCTGAATTTTTAAAATGTATTGATTAATAGTGTCAAATGCAGCTGATAGCATCAAAGTCATGTCAGTAAATTCCCCAACTCTTTACCACATGCCACAAACTTATTTAGTACATTAAATGGTTTCCATAGTACTGCTAATGATACCCAAATATTTTGTCACCACATAACATGAGTCATCTTTTTTGCAGTCTACAATCATAATTTTTTTCAGCATGTATTACCTGGCCTTAAAACAAGAGTTATGTGTTTTACTTTTGTTGTTATTACAATGGAACCCAACTTCTGGTACCAATTTCCATATTGGCTTTACTAGTTTGAGCAAAAGCAACAGAACAATACAAAACAAAACAAAACAAAAAAATCAGTGGCTTATAAAAATAGATTTATTTCTTTCTCATATCACATTTCCATCATGGCTTAGCTGCACATATTCTTCATTCTGGGATGTAAACTATAGAACTGCCCTAATCTGGGAAAGATTGATATGGTAAGAGAGGAAATAATGCTGTATCTATGCAATGGAACCTAAAGCTTCTGCTTAATGTGCTATATGTTACTTCTATTCATATTTATTGACCAAAGAAAAGTGCATGCTTAAATATGATTTAATCAAGATAAAGATATATAATTTCTCGTGGGAAATTACAACTGTGTGTGTATATATATATATACTATTATATATATACGATTATACACATATGTATATAAAGGATATCAAGACAATCAAAACATACATGATGTGTGATCATAATCAAAATGAATTTAGAATACTTGAGCTAAAAGGAAGGGCACATGGCATCTCTGAGTGCAGAGCTATTAGTTGCACACTATAGGTGATCCAAGAAATCATATACAGCACTGAACAAGGTTTAGGATGACAAACCCAGCAGCAAAACAGATTAATAGAAGAGGCAATAGCTAGGAAAATCTTCACTAAGGAGCTGTCTCTCCATCCTGTAGACAGAAAAAATAATAATCAAAGAAAGATTAGTAAAAATATCAACATTTTCATTTTTCCTTTTTCCTTTGACAGCTCTCTAACCCAGCCCTCTGTTGGACATTGTGAACAAGGTGACAGTCCATTCTGCCTTGCCAGTCTTGACTGTTGTAGTTATTGCTTATGACTTTTTTCTCCTGGTAATCTGTTGCTGTAAATATACTGCCAAAGCTTTTCAATGACATACGTAAGTATAAAAGCTTCCACCTAAAACGTCACCCCCATCACAGCAGGAAGTAGCCTGATGGCTACATCACCCCTCCTTCCATAGATGTGGAAGCATTAAATTGGGGAATATGTAACAGAGGGAATGGCCTGGGGAAAAAAACTGTCAAAAGATGTTTCCTGTCTCTTTAAAACTTCCCCCACTCTTTTTGGGAACTGAGGCCTGCATCCCTGCCTGGGGCAGGTAGTTGGGAGGGGTAGGGGAATGTCTTTTGTTCTCTGTGTTACAGGAGATAGCTCAGCTGAACTGTGGCTCCATCCTAGGCCTGGAGCTTGGCTGGTGGGGGTCTGGGTGGGCTTCCCAGTTGGGTGGAGGTCACAGGCTTTGTCTTTGGCAGAGATGGGACCATTAGAATCACTAACGGTATTTAAACAACAATAGCCTAGAACTGAGAGCCCTCCTTTTAAAAGCTCTGTATTTCTGGTTATGTACAGGAATTTGGATTTTGAGACAATAGTTTTCCATTTTCCTCCTTTGCCAGCAAAGTAATAAACTTCTCTTTCCTTCTTCTCAAAAAAAAAAGGGGGGGGCACAAGTCATATGCACTGAATGGGGTTTTTTCAACAAGTTATGATAATTATGGCCTTTTCTTGAAATATTCTTCCAAGTTTAAAACATGATACCTTATCCATTTGTGGATAAAATTTAGAGTCCATCATTTGAGGGATATTGTGATACTGTAAACATTACTACCAATTTCTGATACTTTGAAAGGGAGCGCTGTATCTGAAATGAAAAATGCTAAAAATAGAAGATGGAAAATACATCAGATGAAGTCTCACAACAAGATTCTCCAGAAAGGAATGAAGATGTTCACAGTGAATAGTAGAATCTTTACAGCATTGAAAGAGTTTTCCTTTATGTTGATAAAAGCTAGAAATCGTAAAGAAAAAATATAAAATAAATCTTTTTGTGTCAAATGGCATCGTACTAAAATCTGTAAAGCAAAAATGGGTGGAGGTGCAAAGAGAAATCAACAAAAATACCACATAGTGGAGTGTTTAACACATAACCTTTAGTTTATGACAAACCAAGAACATAAAATTTAAATAGGGTCTCAGAGTATTTGAATAGTATAAATAAGATTAAATAACAGAAAATTTTGAGTTTTGTATCTCAACAAAAATTCACATTTTCTCAAGTGTATGTAGAACTTTTACTGCAAACTTTTTCTCAAGTAACAGCTTATAACTTAATAAAAAATTAGAAATAATACAAGGCATATTTTATGGTCCTTTCATTAAATTATACCTAGAATGTAAACACTTCTGTCTATTTTCACTCCTTGTGCCTCAGTCTGAACCATCGTCATCTCTCACCAAGATTACTATTAAAACACCTTCTTGTTTCTACTCTTACCACCTAAGAGTATATGCCCAACACAGCTGACAAGACAACCCTTTAAAACATAAGTCAGGTCATCTTACCTTTATGAACAAACCCCACAAATGCCTCCCCATTTCAAAGTAAACGTGAGCGCTACTATAATCACTTCAAGGCCTCCAGGAGCAAGCTCTGCCTCCTCTTGGACCTTTTCTCCCATGACACTCCCTCTTGCACAGCTGTCTCCAGCATCTGGCCTTCTGAGTATCCCTTGAACATACCAGCCTTAAGGTCTCTGCTCTGTTGTTCACTCTGCCTGAAACACTCTTCTGCCATACAATGGCTTAGATAATTCCTTTTCTTTCATTTTTAGAAATTTTATTTAAATTTCAACTTCTTAATGAGGATTACCATAATCACTCGAATTATCACTGCAAGAAGCATCCCCATACACAGAGATACCTCTAATTGTTTTATTTTGTCTTTTGTACAGTTCTTATCACTGTCTAATATGCTCAACTGCTTATTTAATAATTTGTTGTCTATCTCTGCTAGAATCCACTCTCCATGTGGGTACTAATATTTACCTATTTTGTAAAGGATTACAGATCAATTGAATATTCAATAATATTCTATTTACCAAATAATATATAAATGTGGTATAAAACACATATATAATACACAGAAATTCTCTGAATTACAATTTTTCTACTTTAAAATAGGTTTATTGGGGTATTAAATGCATTTTTGATTTATGACATTTTTGATTTACAATGAGTTTATCAGGAGGTAATCCCATGATAAGTCAAGGAATATCTGTATAACAGATATTACATATGATATGCTATATGTATGTATATCTCTATCTCAGAGGCAAATTTATAGTCCTAAATGCTTATGTTATTTTTAAAAGAACAAAAATAAAATTCACTCTTCATTTAGATAATAAAGAATAAATATCTATCAAACAAAAAACAAGTAAATATAAAGAGCAGGATTGGAATGTTCCTAACACAAAGAAAAGTTAAACGCCTGAAGTGATGGATACCCCAATTACCCTGATTTGATTAATTCACATTGTATGCTTCTATCAAAATATCACATGCACCCTATAAAGATATACAGCTATTATGTAGCCATAATAATTAAATTAAAAAAATTTAAGAAAGAAAAAATGTTGAAGTAGTGGAAATATCTTAGAACCATTCTTTCAGTTGTATAGTTTTATATGGGGTAGATGAGATATAGGTTGATGACATTGTAATTTTCAGTAACTACAGTAACATACTTTAGTATATATCACTGTAATGGTCCACTTGTGCTCAATACCATATGGAAGCCACTACCCAGAAGTCTGAACTGAGATACAGTGTAGTGTAAAATACACACCTAATATAGAAGAATTAATATAAAAAGAGGAATGAAAAATATCTCATTAATATTTTTATATTGATCATATGTTGAAAAAATATTTTTATGATTAAATTAATATATTACTATAATTAATTATACTGCATTCTTTTTACTTTTTCAAAAAATGTGACTATAAGAATATTTAAAAATTACATATGTGGTTCGTGCTCGTGACTTACATTATGTTTCTGTTGGACCATGCTGGTCTACACTAAGTGTTACATGATCAGGGAAAAAGGAGAGTTATTAAGCCATGGATATTCAGGAAACACTCCTCAGAAGACATATTTAAACAAGCTAGTTTTTGAGAGACGTGGTACTTATTAGCATTTCACTACTATAATGTATCCTTTAAATTATACTAAAATAGTCTTCTTTGAAATACTTGTATTTAGCAGTCCTTTTGATTTATTTTATATTCTTATAACTTTATAACAATTAGACTTATCACAGTAATAAACAATGATTTCTCCCTGTTCATACCTAATCACATGCTCAGAAAATATCTAATATATGAGAAATTCCACACTAGGATGCTATTTATTATTCAGTCATTCTTTTGTTTTCTTCTGATGTCAAAATCTGAGTTACTTTGAACTGTCAAAAGATAATCTGTCATGGACCCAACATGATTAATCCTGAACGTATCAAGCACCTTTTTAAATTGTTTACTATTTTAACTATGCCACTTGGTGTAATTAAAAAGAAAAAGCATAAATTTTTTTACTGTCTGTGCCAGGAGAAATTTGTTTTTTATATTTTTATTGAGATAAAATTGATATTAAATTAGCCATTTTAAGCTGGAACTATTCAGTAGCTTTGAGTAAACTGATAATATGTTCTAGTTACTTGAAATGTACTTCTCCCACTTTGTCAACTGAAAGGGAATCATAAACCTTCCTTCCAGTATATGTTTCTCCTCTGGGTCCATAGAGCTTTCAGTGCTTCTTTTAAATACAACCTTACTAATTTGTATTGCTTTATTTCCTCCCTCCCCCACCCCACCCCAGTAAGTAGAGGGTGAGAATTTTGATTAAGAAGCTGTGCATCACTGGTCCATGTACTAATTATTAATAAATGCACACTAATTGGAAACCTACTTTGTAGAAGTGATAGTAGTAGTTCAGCATGGACAAGGAAAACCCAGCTCTATTCTCACAACATGTACACTGACTCCACCAGCTCCAGCCTGCCATCTGGCATATTGTAGGTATTCAATAAAATGGATTAATAGATTAATATATATTATATATTTACTTAACTATAATTACCATTTACTGCACCACTAGGGGTCACTTAATAAATAATGACAATTATTATATTTTGGGTGCTTTACATATATTATCCCATTTAACTATCAAAAATACTAGTATGGGAAGGCATTAGTGTATCCATGTTTTAGATGTAAAATTGAGATTCAGATGAAGTTTTTAACTATATTTACTAAGTATCAGAGGCATAAATCTAGGTTTGTCTCTCTACTCAAACTCATTGTTTGACATAAAATAACATCATGATTTGTTAAAAAGGCAACTTCCTGTAAACCCTATCATGTTTATTATAATCATCTATTTCTTGGAGAAAAATGAAATAAAAAAATTATATTGTATCTTTGAGGAAGCATGTAACTTTTCTGCTCATAAATTGAACATAGGGAACTAAAGGCTAATTTGCATAATACAGGCAAATCACATTATCTAATCCTTTCCCCTGCAAATCCTTTACAAATCGCAGAGCTGCGTGATAAACCAAAATTGAAAATGAATTTCCACAGTAGGTATTGTAATTGCTAAAGAAGCATAATGGAGGCACCTAAAATCCATATTTTGTGTATGTCAAATGACATTTCTACAAGGATCTTAATAATGCATTTCATTAAAAGAATCTTCTATGCCAGGTGTTATCCTTAGGCTTCAGTCATATACATTTGGCTTTTCTTTTTCCAATTTTCAGGATTCTCTTCTTATCTTTTGACTCTCATATTTCCCGTGACTCTCCTATTCCATTCTCCAGTCAGACAAGCCCTATGCACCCACCTTATGACTCAGCCTCCAGTGGTAGGCTGAGTCATGGGCCCCCAGTCCTAATCCTCAGGGGAAGAGACTTCATAAAAG
Organism: Daubentonia madagascariensis; assembly: GCA_023783475.1. NCBI lineage: Eukaryota > Metazoa > Chordata > Mammalia > Primates > Daubentoniidae > Daubentonia > Daubentonia madagascariensis. The sequence goes on from JAKFHU010002088.1 coordinate 81,401,223, forward strand.
GACTTTGCAGACGTGATGAAGGTAAGATGTCGATAAGGGGGCTTGTCCTGAAACACCCTGGTTGACGCAGTGTCACCATAAGAGTCCTTGCAAATGGGAAACAGGAGTGTTAGAGTCAGCAGAGGTGCTGTGATGATGAACCATAGGCTTTGAAGATGGAGGAAGGAGCTGCATTGCAAGAAATATGGGTTATCTCTATAAACTAGAAAATGCAAGGGAACAGATTCTCCCCTGAAGCCTACAGAAAAAATAAAGCCCTGCCTACACCTCGATTTTAGCTGATTAAGACTCACTTTGGACCTCTGCCCTTCAGAACTTAGTGTAATAGCAACAAGACAAAACTAGCATACTCCACTCTCCTTTCTTACATCACCAGTGCCCTGTCATCTGTCGAGGAAATTGTAAGGAAGTTCTTCTGGAAAGCAACCAGTCACAAAAATCTTGATCAAGTTATAGAAAATGGCTCTTTTAAGACTCAAAAAATGATACAGAGAGTTCCCATATATTCCCTTTCACTCTGTTCCCTTTCTACAGTTTCTTCTGATATAAAAATCTTATACTGGTGTGGTACGTTGCTCCCAATTGATAAATGAATAGTGAGACGTTACTATGAAATAAAGTTTGCATTAAGGCTTACTCTTTGTGTTGAACAGTTCTACATATTTTGACAAATGTGCAGGGTCAAGTATTCCCAACTATAGTATCATGCCTACAAAATAGTTCCACTGCCCTAAAAACTCAGGTTGTTTCTTAAATATACCTATGTATTCATATTGCATATTTCTCTTCCCCTATTTCATAACTTACTCACAACAAATTATTTTTTTTGGCATATAACTCGATCTAAGATGTTACACCAAATTTTCCTTTTCCTTTGTGATTTTCCAAGCTTACTTCTCCCAAAGACAAACTTGTTTACTCATTTCCCGAAAGACAACTTAGTCTTTCTGGTGACTATACCTTTGCTCATGTGGTTTTCCCAAAAGGAATGAGTCTCCATTTTTGTCCAATTTACAAATTGTCCAAAATCTCCTAAGTTGCACCTGCTTTGACCATTCTGTGCCATGCCAGGCCTCTTTGCTTTGTGGATCCCTAAAGCAAGCGCTGTCTTTATGTCATTTATCTTGTAGTTAATTATGGACCATCCTGGGCCCTGTCTTGTTACATCAGATGGTCCTGTTACTTAATTTTTTGTTATTTGTATACCCTAGGTATGTAGAATCATCATAAAGTTCAGGATTCTTACCTCAATTTTTCATTGAACCCAGCAGAGTGCAGACAGTCACTCAATATTTTTGTATTGATTATCAATAATAACTCAAAAAATTTCCTTCTGAGTTCAGCTTTCCTGTTGCTGAGTGAGAGGACAGCATTCTTCTCATTCTTGCTGTCATTGAGGAAATCCCTTGTATGGATCATTTTATAAGAATAATAATAAAGCAACAGATGCGAGCTAGAGAGAAGGAGGTTCCAGAGGAGAGACATAAATGTAAAAACAGCACAAAGAAATGTAGAGCAGTTTGGTGGTGGGCTACTGACCGCGCTCTACAGCGGCAGAGTTAAAGTTAGAGGGCCCCGTGTGAGCATCCGTGGCCAGTGCAGCCAGGGGCACTGAGAGAGGGTGTTGAAGAGACCTGCCACAGTCAGCAGGGAGCAAGCAAGCCTCAAATCTCCAAATCCCGCTTCTCTAGTGCCTCCTCTTCCCCATTTGTTCACTGGTACATTGCTGCCCTCCACACTGCCTATGTTTTGTGTATTGGTTTAACTCTCCTTTTATTAAAGGCTGAGTTCTCGAGTATTCCCATGGCTGTGGTTGTGAGCACAAAGGTCTCTTCAAGGAAAGACATACCTTCTCCTTTCAGTGCTTGTTTTCATAGTCAGATCTCCTTTCATGAAAAGGGAGAACCACTTACAAAGGGTTGTCTCATCTATATGTAGACACAGACAGAACAGTTACCTGCCAGTGGTCCACCCTGCAGCGTGAAAGCAAAGGAACCCATGGCCCTGGTGTGGTCATTAGATACCATGTGTTCTCCTTTTGATAGAGCACTCACTCTGGGATGGTTGGGTGGCAGATCAGAGGGGGTGGAGGGGCAGGAGGTGGTAACGAAATGACTTGGCATTTATAGAGTAATGGCGGTGGGCCACTCCCTGTGCTCCTATGTGCTATTGAGTGCTCAAAACAACCCTACCAGATTCATTGTCTCCTTTTACAACAGGGGCTCACACAGGGTATATCATTTTCCCGAGTCACTGTTGAACCAGACTTCACACCGTAGCCTATTCTAATCCAAAGTGTATGTTCTTCCCCACCGTTCTGTTAAATGTTGAGTAGTAGAGTGAGAAACAGGTGCTGTTTAATATGCCCAGGATCTGTCAGCTATAAAGAGGTGAAATCTGTATTGAAAACCAATTTAACGTGACACCAAACCCATGCTGCTCTTACAAGGGGTTAATTATTTAGATTTTCTTTTCCACTCAAGAAAGTGTTTTAAAAGTTAATGAAAATTACTTCAAAAACACAACTTCTTATTTCCCTACTGAGTTATAGTCCTATCAAAGAAGAAAATTAAAAACAAAAAACAGAAACAAGAACAAATAATAATTGGGCTTCCAGTGCCAAAGATCATTAGTGGGTTTATTCGTTACTGTGTTTAAGAGCCTGAGCACGTGGCTTCTATAGTTTGCTTTAAGAACTCAAGAAACTCATAGATATTTCACATCTTCTCTGCTTCATTCAGGTTTTAAATCTAAACAGAAGAAATGTGATACTTGCATATTCTATTTTTATTGCCATGATCACTGATCTTTTGATATTAACAGTTTTCTTATATTTCTGATTTCATCTTAGTGCAAAATGGGACTGTTTCTATATTGCTTTCCTAGCAAAACACTACCATCTGCTTATTCTGTAAAAAGGTTATTTTTTTCCATCTTTTTTTAAATTTCAGAATATTAAGCAGGTGCAAATGTTTTGGTTACATAAATTGCTTTTGTACCGTTTGAGTCAATGTTATAAAAAAACGGTTATTTTCTTTAGTTTTAGGTTTACTAGAGAGCTCAGAACTTAACAGATGTTTCATACATATTTGAGGACTATACATGGAACAGGTCTGGTTACTGGAACCATTTATGTAATACCACAAGCTAGAATTAGTATGTCAGTTACTTACACAGCATTTCCCAAATAATAACTGTGGGGAGCTCATTTTAATTTTTTCTTTAAATGTCAATATGACTGATTACTGATTTTGTTTTTCAATAAATGTGTGTGGAATTTCTGACTATGTGGCTTTCACTATGTTAATTGCCATGGACTTTGTGCAGAAGAGCATATCAAATTCTACCTGAAAATACAAAACATGTAGACAGATAATAGAATACAAAGTGAAAGTACCATCATGGAACTAGACAGAATTCATGGTGGTATTAGGCAAGTTTAGCATTTATCACTTTGTTCTTCCCAGGGTTAGGTTACTAAAGGGAAAAACATAGATTATTCATAGAATAAACTTAATGACAGAGAGAGAAAGAAGAGAATGAGTAAGGATTCTGGGCTGCTTATTCAGACTCCCGTGAACTTTACTAAGAGACCCCAGACTAAGGCTAACTAAGGAAAATATGATGCTTCAGGAGGTCTGTATGGTTTTTCCTAGTCAACTCTCATGATTTAAGGTGATTAGATTTGTTGATCTTCATTGCTATTATATGTCATGAGGTGAAGTGGACCTTTGTCTTTTTACTCTAGGAGAGACTGAACAATCTTTCTGACGTCACAAAAGAGGTAAGTGAAAAATCTGGGCTTCAAATCCTGGCTTGTCTTCAAAGCTTTCTCTCCACTTTGCCGTGTTTCAAGTTTCAAGATATATTGTGTAAAATAAAACAATCAGATAGTCCAAAACATACTGTTGTTTCTCCTTGTGATTAATACTTTATCAGATCTGTTGACTGGAATCCTTTAAGGAGAACAATCATTTAAGTCTGAATGTGCCAATCAATCATCCTAATACCAAAAAAGGGATAACAAAATGAAAGCACGCAAAAATAACAGTATCTAACAATTATTGAATACATGCAGTTTGCCAGGCAAAACAAAACTATAAGATATTCCTGCTTTGTATACAGGAAACAGGCATACAGAAGTTAACTAACTTGGAGTTGTGATTTGAAACTAATAACCATGGTGCCTAAACTCACATTCTTCACCACAACGCAGTGCTCCACAAACATTTTTATAGGTGCCAACTATGTATGCATTTTTATGATCCATAAGGCAGCTGTGTTTTAAAAATGCTCACTTAAAAAAATAAGAATGTTCATCTGCATATAAAATGCCCCATTGCTTCCTCAAAATGTTTATTTCTGCCTATAGGGTCATTTTAGACCTAGTTTTCTGCCTTTTCTCATTTTCTTTGCAAATCTGCATGTATTTGGTTGACAAATCAATCTCCTAAAAGACCTAAAGTCTCTGAGAGCAAAGAAAATTAGGATGCTTTAGCTTGCAGTCTATTTTGAGCCACACTGTCACCCTCCAGTCACATATCCATGAAAAGGAACAAGACTGGTCCACAGTAAATGTTTCCACATTAAATAAAAAATAGTACTCACATTAAGATGATGCCCACATTAAGACAATTCAAGTTTTGACACAATACAGACTCTTGAAGAAATCCCTGTCCCACCAGAGGAAGCTCACTAAGAATAAGAGAAAGAAGGTTCACTGACAAGGGAAAACTATGGTGTGACTGGCCTGGGGGAAAAGCTGCATGCGCCATGGTTCAGGGCTGTTACTTTATTGTTCGGAGTATTCTTTTGTCTCCTTGATGTTTTTTTAATGCCTTATAAATAAGGGCTCACAATGTACCAGCCTACATGAATTTTCTCCAGCTGCCCCTGCCCCAGGGAGCTGTATTTGTAATAAAAGGAATAAAATCAGCACATTTCTTATGTCATTTGGTGTAAGTCAGGCTTTATTCTCTAGGCAGAGGAAGAATTTTGAATTACAACTATGAGTAGATATGTTTATTTTATTCTGGTTTAAATTACTTAAATCTCAAGTAAACCAATCATTATGCTTCAATTTGGGTTACACAGAAGAACTCTGCAAATACTGTCTCCTGATCTGATGTTGGACTTCAGTATGCCTCCATTACACATTTTAGTACTGTGTCTCATACTTGCCCATTTGCCAAGATAATTCTCTTTTTGTTGGTTGCCTTTTAGCTCCCTGTTGATTTCAATTTTACTCTATATTTGGTTTTATATTTTAATTTATAATTTCTGCCATGCCTTAGGCTTATGTCTGCTTCAACTGAGTCACAATAAATGTAAGCTCAATAGTTTTACCACATAAAAGAAGGGTCGGACTTTTTCATGACAAGTCTAAAAATATATCTAGTATCACATAATTTCCAGAAGGTTCATAATTTATATATATTTGTATATAAATTTATATATATTGAAGGATGAGACTATTGAACTTGATTTTTCATTTTTAGGAAAATGTTAAATCAATATCAGCAAACGGGGTGTGTGTGTGTGTGTGTGTGTGTTTTAGTGGTGAAGACATATAAAATCTAAATCTTGGTGGCTGGGGTTGGGTGGGGGGGTATGTTTCAAAGACTTTGAGTAATGTTTTAAAAATCAAACACCTTGCTTGGAAGCCACAAGTGTTAATCTTTTCAACTCAGCACATTATATCCCTGTTCATTGGCTCCTTCATTTTGGTACCTTCGCTCAGAGCAGAGTAGCTAAAGCCAATCTACACCATAGCTGGAAATCATCTTGCCAAAATGGAGAAAGTACCTGAAAATATTAAAGCTGCATTGGATAAGCTCCCACCCACAAGTACATTTGATGCAGGTAAGGCAAGTGCCTGTGGTGTGAAACTGTGTGGCATCAGTCTCTACAGCCCAGAGGTTAATTTATCTGAAAGCTTTAGCTATCTGAGAAGATGTCCTTAAAGAATTAGTGCGACATGTGTTATCTACAGGAGTGAATTGATTAAGACATATGTCTTTAAAGCGGGTGGAGGAGGGATTACTTATTCATTCTGAACATCGCAATCATTGACTGTAACAATAGTTCGATTTATTAAGCATTCAGTCTATGCCAGCTACCCTTTTAAAGGCTTTATGTGTATTGATTCATAGAATACTTCTAACTCTCTCAAAAGGTAAGTACTATTGTTGTTCTTATCTTACAGATGAAGAAATTTAGGCACAGAGTTCAAGCAACTTGCCTAAAATCAAATAGCTAATACCCTGGCTATTTACTTCCAGAGCCTTCACTGTTAGTGATATGTGATCATGTCCACCCAGCTCATGAATTGATGCATATCACCTCCTGAAGGTTTTCTTTTCCGCTCATTGTAGAACATCAGAAATAATACAGTAATAAGAATTGTGGCTCCCATATGTTGAAATAAAAATCTGTTTCCTAGATATTTACCTGTAAGTCACATTCAGGTGTTAAGCATCTTCTTATATCATTGTCCAGTCCTGGTACCTGAGAACCACAGTGTATGTACTGGAGTCTCCACTTCTTCACCTGGCCTGGACAGGCCTCCTTCCTGCTTATTGCTCACACCTAAGCACCAAGGAACAAAGGTTTTTCCACAGGGTCTTGAAAAGCCATCTGCTTGCTTCACCTGGTAATCCAAATGCAGCTGCAAAATGGTGTGGTGTTCTTGCTCTAGGCAAAGCTATCTATTAATTTACCTAAATTTTCAAAACCTTGGTTTCCTTATCTGCCCAATGGCAAGAATAATAACGATGCCTCCTTCACATGGTTTTGTGAATATTAAAGGAGTCAAAACATGTAAATAATTTTGCACTTGTAATTAGAGATGTTATTTATTAGAGTAGGTACTGCTGTACTTCTTCGGTTACCTCATGTAAGAGCAATAGGGGAGACATTCAGATTGGAAAGGTCAGTTTATATTTGGAGTCTAAGCTAAAAATAAAGCCTCCACGGCAGAGCTCCCTGGGTTCCCTGTGCTGCACCATTGCATTGCTCAGCCCCAGCAGAAGCTGAGAAATGGCATAGGTGACTCCTGTGCTGTTTGGGCAGCAGTAGAAATGAATTACATTGTGAATAGCATTGTTGACACTCTTCAATAGTTGCCATAAAAAGAGAGCCAAGATCCCATTAGGTAAATATTAAATCCCTGAAGTCATTCACTATCTTCCTTTGGGTGTAGAAGTATTAACTTACCATCAGGGGAGAAAAATGGGAGAAAGAGAGAAACAACTGCTCTTCCAGCTTTCCCACAAAGGAGATAGGGAAAATAAAGTAATTATTGTTTCAAAGTAACCCACTTGGGAAATATTTTTCTGAAAATGTGGCCCATAAATCTTCATTTTGTTTGTTTAAAGTCCTCAATTGTAAAATACTTTCATCACCACTTCCAATTAATTTATGTTACTTCTCCCCCATCTAATTTTTTTTCATCCTACTTCTTTTTTGGTTAATTAGTTAATTAATTTATTTTTTATTTCAGAATATTACAAGGGTACAAATGTCTTGGTTACATGGTTTGCTTTTGTACCATTTGAGTCAAAGTTATAAGTGTGTCCATCACCCAGATAGTGTGCATTGTACCCATTAGGTGAGGATTTACCCATCCCCCCATTCCCTCTTCCCACCTGCTTGATTTCCATTGAATTTCATTCTTGTGATACTTCACTTAAAAGATGTCCTCCAGTTCCATCCAGGTTGTTACAAAAGGTACTTTCACCAATTCTTTTATGACTGAGTAGTACTCCAAGGTATACATATACCATATTTTATTAATCCACTCATGTACTGATGGGTACTTGGGTTGTTTCCACATCTTTGTGATCATGAATTGTGCTGCTACAAACATTCAACTGTAAGTGTCTTTTTTATAAAACGTCTTTTTTTTTTCCTTTGAGTAAATACCCAATAGTGGGATTGCTGGATCAAATGGTAGGTCTACTGTTATTTCTTTTAGGTATCTCCATACTACTTTCCATAGAGGTTGTACTAGTTTGCAGTCCCACCAGCAGTGTATGAGTGTTCCTTTCTCTATGCATCCAGGCCAATACCTGCTTTTTTGGGACTTTTGGACACACAACATTCTTAGGTTCAATCAGGAAGAAATAGACCTCTTGAACAGACCAATATCAAGTAACAAAATTGAAGCAGCAATAAGAAATCTCCCAACAAAAAATAGTCCTGAACCAGATGGTTTTACAGCTGAATTTTACCAGACCTACAAAGAAGAACTGGTACCTATACTGCAGAAATTATTTCATAAACATAGAAAAGGAAGGAATCTTCCACGACTCATTCTATGAAGCCAATGTCACCCTGATACCAAAGCCAGGAAAGGACACAATAAAAAAAGAAAACTATAAACCAGTATCTCTTATGAATACAGATACAAAAATTCTCAATAAAATACTATCAAACTGAATTCTGCTGCACATAAAAAAAAATAATCCACCACAATCAAGTGGAATTCATCCCAGAGATGCAAGGATGGTTCAACATATGCAAATCCATAAATGTGATTAATCACATAAACAGATGTAAAAACAAAGATCATATGATCCTCTTGATAGATACGGAAACAGCATTTGACAAAATTCAGCACCCTTTTATGATAAGAACTCTTAAGAAAATAGTCATAGATGGAACATACCTCAATATTATAAAAGCCATATATGATAAACCCACAGCCAAAATCATATTGAATGGGAAAAAATTGACAGCATTCCTGCTTAGAACTGGAACCAGACAAGGTTGCCCACTGTCACCAATTTTATTCAACATAGTGCTGGAAGTCCTAGCCAGTGCAATCAGACAAGAGAAGGAAATCAAGGGTATCCAAATGGGGAAAGAAGAGGTCAAACTATTGCTCTTTGCTGACAATATGATCTTATGTCTAGAAAACCCCAAAGATTCTGCCAAGAGACTCCTGGAATTGATAAATAAATTTAGCGAACTCTCTGCCTACAAACTCAGCATACACAAATCAGTATCATTCCTATACAACAACAACAGTCAAGCTGAGAACCAAATCAAAGACTCAATACCTTTCACGATAGCAACAAAGAAAATAAAATACATATGAATATATTTAACAATGGAAGTGAAAGACCTTTACAGGGAGAACTATGAAACACTGAGTAAGGAAATCATAGAGGATCTAAACAAATGGAAAAACAGATCATGCTCATGGATCAGCAGAATCAAAATTGTTAAAATGTCTATACTACCCAAAGTGATTTACGGATTTGATGCACTCTCCATTAAAATACCAATAACATTTTTTGAAGATCTAGAAAAAATAATTCTTTGCTTTGTATGGAACTGGAAAAGACCCTACATAGACAAAGCAATCTTAAGAAAAAAGAACAAATCAGGAGGCATCACTTTACCAGACTTCAAGCTATACTACAAGGCTATAGTAACCAAAACAGCATGGTACTGGCACAAGAACAGAGACATACACCAATGTATCAGAACAGAGAAACCAGGTATAAAGCCATCCTCATATTGCCATCTGTTCCTTGACAAAGCACTCAAAAACATACACTGGGGAAAAGAATCCCTATTCAATAAATGGTACTGGGAAAATTGGATGCCACATGCAGAAGACTGAAACAGGATCCACATCTCTCATCACTCACAAAAATTAATTCACAATGGATAACAGACTTAAACCTAAGGCATGAAACCATAAGAATTCTAGAAGAAGAGATTAGAAAAACTCTTCTAGATATTGGCCTAGGCAAAGACTTTATGAAGAAGACCACAAATGCAATCACAGCAACAACAAAAATAAATAGATGGGATCTGATTAAATTTAAAAGCTCCTGCACAGCCAAGGAAACAATCAATAGAGCAAATAGACAACATACAGAATGGGAGAAAATATTTTCATGCTGTACATCCAATAAAGGGCTGATAACCAGAATCTACAAAGAACTCAAGTGAATCAGCAAGAAAACATCAAACAATCCCATAAAAATTGGGCAAAAGACATGAACAGAAGCTTTTCAAAAGAAGACAGATTAATGGCCAATAAACATATGGAAAAATGTTCAATGTCTCTAATCATCAGGGAAATGCAAATCTAAACCACCATAAGATATTACCTAACTCCAGTGAGAATGGCTTTATCAAAAAGTCCCATCCTACTTCTTTCTTTTAACACCAGGGGAATGTGTTCAAGGATTATTCTGGGTGGGTTCCTCTCCTTATGAGCAGTTTGGGTTTCAGCCCTGAGTCCACATCTGTTCTCCTAACTAGCTTAGCTGGGACCGGGCACATGGGAATGTCTAGATCCAGATTAGACACCAGCTGCTATATTAAGCAGCTTCTCTTATGAGCATCCCCTATTCTCCTTGAGCAATACCAAGCAGAAAGTACACTCAGGCCAAGATTTCTTGCCAGGATGATCTAGGAGGACCATGCTACTGCATGGTGTAACTTTACATCCCTCATAATCTCCAGCAGTCCCCAAAAGCTATCCCCAATTAAAATACTGCTTCAAATGTTGTGCTTCCTATGCAATGCAGTTTGAGGAGAAACTGGAAAATAAGACTGCTTCTGTGAACTAAACTTGATAAGGCAAAACTTGATGAGTATAAATGTGGTGTATCCTAACTTGTCCTCACCAGGCCAGGGTAATACTTCTCTCTATTAATTAACGTCACCCCTCTAGTAAGCATTATCAGAGGAGTGGATGGTCTCTAATTTACACAGACTAGGAGAACCCCCAGAAACAAAATTTAACTTTGATCCAGGTACCAGGTACAAATATGGAGGATTAGAGAATCTGAAACTGGGAGGCATATGCATTTTGAGAAATTTGAGACACAGTCTCTAGAAAAAAGGTTTCTTGATCTTTCCATAGTAGGAGAGAAATATCCCTCAAAATGATTCACCAGCTTTAGACCTATTTCCCAAGAGTGCCAAGCAACTCTCTCACTACTAAACAGTTTTTAGAGGTATCACGAAGTTTGGCAGGGAGAGAGATGCTTAGAGAGGCATTCACTGGAAAACACACCTATCCAAAATTTCTGAAGAGGTGGTCTGGTTTAAATAGTAAGACTCTCATGTAAATCTATTTATGGGGGATTTGTTGGCAAATATGATTTTTTCTAGATATATCATGGTTTGTAGGCCTCAAAGGAAGTATATCCATGTGAGACCTAGAGCAAGTCTGCTTTATCTCTAAGGCTATTCCTGCAACACATACAAGGTATGATTCCTGAACCACCAGGAACTTTCTGCTGCTTGAAAAGCATTTCACCACCACCTGTCTCAATGACTGGAATTTTGCCCTTATACATTACAGTTTGGCACAATGAACTCTTGTCAAGATTATTGACTGGGTAATATAGCATGCTTTGTTCAATTCAGTCTGAAAACTAGCTGATAAAAAGTGTTCAGTGTGTACTTTGTCTCAATTCACTAAAGTTCAATGGTGATTACCATTTTGGTGAAGCATAGCATATTTCTGGCATGAGATGATTTATGGCTCTAAACAGACCAGGAATGACTATTTTAAACTGACCATTGCAAGTTCTAAAGGGAAGCTCAACATGGGCAAGAATTAAAATCTTAACTCAAGCACTTGAAGACCATAGTTTAAGGATCAAGACATGTCAATTATTAAAACACTATGTCCATTTGACACTTTTGACACTTTATGGACCATGCAGCAATCTCTGTGGCAGAACAAACATTTATTGAAGACCTACTCTGTGCAAGTCTCCCTGTTAATGTGGTTCCTTTAAATATTACCACAACCTTGTGGGGTAAATCCTATCTCAGTTTTAGAAATGGTGGGACTTGGGGTTCAAACACATTAAAGATTAATTACAAATTCATACTTAGGCCTATATGACATTTCAGCCACCGTGCCAAATCATCTCATTTGGGGAAAACACACATTTTTGCATGCACTATTTTTGGGGAAAGGAGATGATCAGCATGTTATTGACTCCCGTGCTGTGCAAATTATATTGGATCTATGCACTGTCTGGAAGGAATGAAGAAAAGTGCCTAATTTTGTGGATGATCATATGTAAAGAAATTGATAGTTATAGAAGTGCTAATTGTAATGTTTCTGATTTTGTCAAGTTTTACAAAATATTAGTCTGTCACCCAGAGAGATAACAATATACAGAAGAAAGTGATCTGGTAAAGATTCAAAATTTCTGGGTAGTTCTTCCTTTTTCGTCCTCTTTTCCCCCACTGAATAATTTTAGTTGGGGTGGAAACAAACAAGATCAAAGTGCACTCAGTGGTATTTTGCAAAGCAAGAGTGGATTGCGCTGCACCCTCCTACTCCACCCTATCCTTTGTGCAGCCAAGGACACGTGACAGCAGGAGAGGAAGGACCAGATGTTTGGGATAGGAACAGATTGTTTAGGTGTCAAATTCCTCTCTTAATTTAAAATAAATATATTTATAAAATGTGGTATATGTATACCATGGAGTACTACTCAGCCATAAAAAACAATGGTGAATTAATTCCTCTGGTATTATCATGGATGGAGCTAGAACCCATTCTTCGAAGCGAAGTGTCACAGGAATGGAAAAACAAGCACCGCTGGTACTCACCATCAAATTGGTACTAACTGATCAACACCTACATCACACAGGGCAATAATATTCATCAGGGGCGGGCAGGCTGGAGGGGGGTGCAGGGGATGGGAAAACCCTCACCTAATAGGTGCGGGGTGCACTGTTGGGGGATGTTCACAATTGTAGCTCTGACCTGGGCAGTGCATGGGCAATATATGTAACCAAAGTGTCTGTACCCCCATAATATTCTGAAATTTAAAAATAAAAATAAAAATAAATGAATACATTTTCAGTAAACATATGAAAAAATGTTCAGTGTCACTAATCCTCAGGGAAACGCAAATCAAAACCACAATGAGATATCACCTAACCCCCGTGAGAATGGCTTTTATCAAAAAGTCTCAAATAATAGATGCTGGCATGGATACAGAGAGAAAGAAACACTTGTACACTGTTGTACTGTTGTACAAAATATCACATGTACCCTATAAATACTTACAACTATTATGTATCAGTAAAAAATCAGTTGAAAATATTTTCCTTATCCCAGGAAGTTTCTTTCCGTTTCTTTTTTAGACTGCCCATAATATTCTGAAATAAATATATACATAAATAAAAAGTAATTAAACCATCAAAAAAAAACCAGTCAGAATTTGCTTGGGAATGGGGTGGGAAGGAGTGAGGGGTTCCAGGGAGGTGACAGGAAACTTTTGAGGTTGATGAGTAAGCTCATTATGTTGACTGTGGGAGTGACTTCATGGTAGTACACTGTCCAAAGCTATCACATTTACACTTCAATATATGCACTTTATTGTATATCAATTATATCTCAATAAAGCTAAAATATAAATGATTAATAAAAAAATAAAATATGTACATTTTCACACACACTCACACAAAATGATACTGGGATCTTATTTTATAATTTATGTAGTTTGCTCCATGTACCACTAAGTGTTTTTGACTACCATATTGTGATACTAATATTTTCCCCTCTTGGAAAATTGATGGAGAATGTTAAATGTTTACCCCCACTCCTGTTATACGTGGCCAGCTTATCTCTAAGTCTCCCCAATAAGTTTTTGCATAAGGAAGAAGCTATCTATGTTAGATGGGCTCTGATCTATAATCATGATAACATTGCACAGTTAAATCTTTAATAAATAGATCTAAACCTAGCCTAATAGAACAAAGACTAGGAGGACCTCCCGAATCAGTCAAACATTAACTTTGACTAGGGCACCTGTCGCTTGTTGCCAGCAATAAGCATAAAGCTATCCTGGGTTCTTGCTCTCTCTCTCTCTCTCTCCCTCCCTCCCCGTCTCACAAAATGACATTGGGCCCATGTGTCCTGTAGTCTGCAATACTGCCTTCTCTATCCCTTATCTATATTATAATTCTCCATTGGTGACATTTATGATGGAAGATCAAGCGTTCAAGAAAACCTAACTTTGGGTACTATTTCTGGAGACAACTCTGTAGTACCTCCCTACTACTTAAGATCTTCCTCATCACAGAGCTAGTCCATCTTTTCCAGTAAGAGACATCCACTGGTGTAGGCTACCCTACTCTCCATTTATTTTCTGCTTTCAGGCAATTCTTCCTAAATGCTTTGTCTCCTTCTGGAGTAAAAGTAACATTCTCTCTGGCTATCTAGACTTTTTATCCATCCTTTATTACTCATCAAAGATCGTATGCCCTCTATGACATGACTTGTGCATAGTAAACTTTTATTTTTCTGGGTTCCTATAGCTCTCCAGTTCAGATCTGGGTATGTTAAAATCACCCCAATTACAGTAAGATTAATGTCACCATTCAGGCTGGAAACAGATGGTGATGTTCTTGATCATACCAAAGTGGGAATATGCCCTGTAAAAGGCCACATTCAATCTGAGAGAGAACCTTTCTTAGACAACTGAATATAGGTTCTCGCATTCTTTTCTCTAAAAACACAAACCTCAGCACTTGTACTGATATTTCCATGTTTCATCTATATAAATTTAATCTCTCAGACTGCAAGCTGCTTTAGGAGAGGGGCAGGTCATTTTTATTAAACAATACTATCCATGTCTAAGTCATAATGTAATTAAATAACTACTTGCAGAAAAAGTAAATCAATGGGATTATATCTTTGTCAAGGTAAAAAGCATGACATAATCATATTTATATTTTATTTGGTGTACAGAAGAAATTAATAAATATTGAGTAAATTTAATTTATCCATGTATATATTTACATTTAACTTTTACTTAGATTATTAATGGTGGAATGATGGGTCAGAACATGGCACAGTTTATTCAGATATACTCTCACCTCTTACCTTTGATCTTTAATCTATATATGTCTCTTATTTGGGATTTATTATTTTTATTTAGAAATACAATTGTAACTATATAGAGAAATCCAGAAATCCTAAAAGTTAAATAACAGAGGGATTGTCACTAAACTCTCACCCTCCTATTATCAGCTGGTTATCTTTGTGTCTCAACCTTTGAATTTGTACAGCTATCATGAACAACCGTTTATTGTTTTGTGCACAAACATCCATCACTAAAATTGGGAAACCAGCCTGGCAAATAAAAATAAAGATAGCATGAAATTTCCAGGACAGAGATACAGTGTGCGCTCAACACCCTTCAAGAAGCTTGTTCCAGCATACTGTACTTTCTTATTAGCATCTGCAAATAGCAAGGGCTGGACCAGCTGTTGGACACCATTATTAACCTCATCATTCTCCTCTTGGAAGTGGGAGGTGTAAGACTGTCTAATGTGTTCCACTAAATTAGGCTTTAAAACAAGTTGAGTGATAAAATAACAATACTAACACATCAATCAGAGTCTACGATTGGCACTTCAAAAACATTTGATATTTTTCTCTTGGAATGCAGAAATACATGTGGCAAAGCATGCCAGAACTTACACCAATGCCCTACAGATACTCATGTAAAACCTGAATTCAAATTCCAATGCTGACTCTTTGCAACTTTCAGAGTTTTAATTAGAAATATGTTATTCTCTGTCAGGTTACTTGCTGGCTGTGTTTCACTTCTCTTCCTATAGACTGTATCCTTCCTGATCACTCACTTTCTTCTCCCACAGATATATGTCATATATTTTTCCTGACCACCCTCCACACTTCAGCTTGACGTTCACAGTGCCTTCCCCTTCAAGCTGCCAGTGCAATAGCTGTTAGCAGCAGTTCTTTGTACAGGCAACCCACAAACCCTGCTATGATGGATTTACTGCCACAGAACGTGTTGTGGACAAACAAAAAGACCAAATGGAGTTGAGAGATTGAAAGACATATCTTATGTCTTCATCCTAAAGAAAGAAACAAAAATATCCCTCTATAAATCTGTGTCATTATGATGCTTTTTTTCAAACAACCTTTTTGACCCTCAAAGACAGAAAGCACTGACGTTCAACTGTGATAATGGGTATATTTACTGTATATCATCTCAAGAATCTGAGTTTTCATAGGCTTTAAAATTAAAATAAGTTTTATCTTATATAATTTAACTCTTTTTTCTTCATCTCCATTTTTTTTCTTTTTTTACCACAATAATTCTTTCTTTTACTTATAAGCTTGTCTAGGTCTCGATAAAGCTTCCCTATTCCCTAATACTCTGCTAAGGACATTTAGGGTAGCTTGGTTGGTGCAATTCTGTGTTTCTTGTCTTCATACTGCACCAGACTTTATTCTCTTATAGGACAGTGTTTCCCAAGAATTAAGCAGAGTGATTGTCAGGTGCTTCATGCACAGTCAGTATTTGTTGAACAACTAATAGAAACTAACTTTATAAATTTTTCACATCATTATAAATGACAACTTATCTTAATTTTTCATCTCCAAATTCTTTCTTATTCTTACTCTATTTAAGCTGACGCAGAAATATGCCTTTTTAAAGCCACCTTCATTTGCTTCTATTTTCCTAAGTCCTTTAAATTCAAACCCCATTTCTTACCTCCAGAACGGAAGTGATGGGATAATTACTGCACTGAAGTAATTTTAAAGATTAAACTCAAAAATCACATCTAATTAGTGGGTGGCACATTGATGTTTGAAAGGGAAATGAAAAATGGATTCATATGCAAATCTAGTATTGTGCATCGTCAGCATACTTAATGAATGGTGGTATTGATTTAATTTGGCTAATAAATTTTGGGTAAGTAGAATTCTCAATTAAAATAGTACAACTCAAGAGGAAAAATCATATTTTGGATAAACAAACTACCAAAGGTTGAAGGCTTCCCCTGATTGGCGCGTCACTCTACCCACCCTGGTGTTAATTAACTTTGTCAACTAGCATATCAGAGATGGAAATAATTTGGATTTTCGGTAGCCATGTGATCCAATCCAAATATTTCTCTTTCTTCTCCATAGCCTAGTCAGAATACATTTATCAGAAAATCTCTACATAAAATTCATAGAATATCACAAATGGAAGGGAGCTTGCAGTTCATTTTGTCTGCAACTATTCATCCAACATTCATCCAATCTGTTCTTCAACTTTTCTCAGAAGGGGTTATATCATCTTGGCTTCAGTTCAGGCAGATATGGGGAGCTAATTTTGTCAGGACATAGTATCGCATAATTGGACAGCTCAAAATGTTTCTAAATAGCTTACAAGGAGATCATCTCTCTTTTTAGTGATGCAGTTTTATCCCCTAGAGTCTAGAGCAGCAGCTTGTAAAATATGTTTTAGCATATAATAATATAAAAGGACATGGTTATCATGTGCCCTGTGAGGTCTTTCATAGTCTTCATAAGAAAAGAACATTTTCATAACATAGTCTCTTTAGACACCCCATATTTTTTCAAAATTATCTTAAAAGTTCAAGTTCACAATTTTCCAGATGGGTCTAGCAAATATAACATGAAAATATTCATACAAATGCAATTTATTTCTTCTTTTCTGTCTATTTGAATAATAAAACATCATCTGACTTTTAAATAATTTATTCCCCTATTAAATTTTCTATGTTTTTTCATCTTTACTGAGGCCAAGACCTCATTGTATGTTTCCTGTAGAAAGTATAAATAACACATATTTCACAAGACTTTTTTTTTTTCATCCAATGGCTTCCAAATGTCATTCCTACATCTTCACAGATTTAGATTTTTGCCATCATCATTGGGGTGGGACGAGTGGGAGAAAAAATCTAATTTCTTCAAATTGGGAAGATCTCTCCAATGTCCCTTACAAAAGAGAACTGTTTAATATAGTTTTGACTAAATTTCCTTTCAATCAAGGCAACATATTTTAAAATAGATTTGTTTTTTAGTTAGTTCACCTGTGGTTTTACAGAATGTACCAGCCAGTTTGCCATCTTATGCTAAGACAACACAGAAAGATTCAGAGAAAAGAATAAGTGAGAATTCCAATTCAACAATTTGATATCTTTATGACTTGACAAGAAGCTAATTTCTTCAAAGTTGAGCCTTTCTCATCTGGAAAGTAGGCTCATTTGTCACTATTTTGCAGAATATTTATGTGGATGAAAAGAAGTACAGAATGCATGTAAGCCATCTGATATAGGGTCTGCATCTAGATAAGTTTGTGAACACAATAGTATTATTATTTTTGCAGACAGTATACAAAGTTAAATTAGCAGGATCACTTACGTTAAATAGTTTTATTTATGACTTACTTAACAAAGAAATGTGTCAAAAGGTAGTCTCTTTTTTTTAGTTTGCTTAAAACTCATCTTACTCATTGTAAATTGTCATATATGAATTAAAAAAAATACCTATGCAGGTTAGGGGAAAGCATTTGTATGGTAAGATATTTTGGTTCAGTCATTTTGTCATTTATATCTACTATATGAGCTTATGAAAATTTTAGAAACTATATGAAAGTTTGAGAAACATTAATATGATAAGGTATGAACAACAGGGACCTTCATAATATCTAATTTCTCACTCCATCCCTTACCCACACCACATCCTTTGATCTATTTTTAAGTCGGATAGAGTGAAGAGTCACAGCTAGGGCAATGTCCAAGGGTAGCACCAGACTGGATGCTCCGAAGGGCAATGTTACTCCACCCTGTGGAGGCACACGCGGAGGATGAAATTCCACCCTCCAGCCAGCCAGATCAACTGAAAACATGAATCAAAGGTTCAGCAGATGTCGCCACCAGTCCTGTCTCCTGTCTCACATATTGTGCTCGGGATAATGCTATAGCTGTCAAAAGCTTGCCTTTAAAAATGCTGCAGAGGCAGATTAAAATATTTCTTTCAAAGGGCATTTGAAACAATGAAAAGGGTAAGTGAGGACCTTCTTTAACCTGCTACTCTCCCGAGGAGCTGAGGTTAGTCTTTTGGAAATAGTCTAAATCAATATTAGGTAGATTTCTGAGTCCAGAGATCATACCTCTCACCAAAAGTATAAAAACTTTACTATAACATAATCTCTTTGAGTTGAAATTATATTTTTGCCTTTTCCACTAGACTATCCATGTGCCCTGGTTAAAGGGTAATCCATTTTCTAATTCTTCATATTTATGATGCCAGACATAGTTCATTGTGGTGCTAGATAGGCAACACATTTTTAATGTGAGGGGACAGTAGGTTATGGGTTAAAATGTGGAGAAACAATATTTATTTACTGAGTATCTACTATTTCCCAAGTGCTGCACAAGGCCCCTTACATTTAACATCTCACTTAATATTCACAACATTTTACAAAATAATCATATCCTTTTAACAGATGAAGAAACCAAGACCTTGAAGGATTGGACAAATTACCAAATGCATAAAGTCAGTAAATAGAAACATTAGGATCAAAACTTATGTCTAATTGACCATAAATCCTTATGATTTTTATGATCAATTGCTGCCTTGCTAGAAAAAATACACTGCTTATTAAAGCAGACATATATACATATAATGCATTTATAAATATTTTCATCAAAAATATCTAAAGCTCTGTATCTTACAATATGAAGCTTCAGTTATCAGAAAAATGAACTTTTGTGGAACGCCTCTTTCTCAACACTGCTCTATAAATGTGGCATTGTTACGACTAAGAAACAAAATAAGATGACCGATGAATTACCAGATATCACATGTGAACTTATTTGTGAAAGTTGTGAATATTCTGTGTTCGATAAAGATTTATACCAACTGGATTTTATGTCTGAAAATATTCATTTTAGCTGGTTCTAGTTTAAAAAGATGCATTCAACATTGACAGCATTGAGGGAATATATTTGCATCCATATATTTCTACACTGAATTCTATGCTTACTTAGATTCAATTAAAGCTAATTGGAACAAAGGTTGTCACATTACTGGCTGAAATGTTACTTGACACAATTAACACACAGTGGTGTACCTGGAAGATAAATGCAGCATTCCTAGAGATGTGATGTAATAAAAAAATACAAATCTGTGGCACAAATTTTCACATAATAAAGATACTTGGAAATAGCTTCTCAAAATACAAAGGAAGAAAGGCAAAGTGAAGAGCAATTGGGAAAGTAAAGAGCAATAGTCATATATCAGCCCTAATGGAGCACACATACACACCAATTTTCCTCCATTTTTAAGTGATTAGAAATGTGCACACAAGATAATAGTTTTTTTTACATGTTAAATGCACATTTGAAGGAAATTCTACTGTGTTTATTGTAAAAGTAACACCCTCATAGGCTGCTGGTGGTAGTGTAAAATGGTGTAAATTTACTGGATAAAATTTAGATAGAAAGATTAAAAAATAGATGATAGGTATAAATATTTTAAGTATTTATTCCCCAAAATTCAACTTTGGAAAATCTATGCAAAAGATATAGAATTATTTTATTCAATAGTATTTATGATTATAAAAATTTAAAACATTCTAAATGTTCCATGTATACTGGTCTTAAAAACCACAAACGTTGGAATATTCTGCTGCCATTGAAATATTTCCAAACAGCTTTTAATGATAAATATGCAAGCAAGAAGGTAAAGACAGATAAGCTGGGACAAAATGTAAATCACATATGTTAATAAACACACACACACACACACACACACACACAAAGTAAATAAGCTAAAATGTGTGTGAGAAAAAAAAACATAAAATACAACCCAATGTTAACACTGTAAATCTGGATAATACTTTCTTTCTTTGTGTGTATTTTTGTTTCTAAATTTCCCTAAATAAAAAAATATTGTTCTAATAGAAAGAAAATAACCTTATTTTCTTCTGTTTTTCCAGTCATCTGAGACATATTCGTTCATCCATCCACACTTATATGTGAAGAGAACTTACAATGTGTGTGTTATTATGTTATGGGCTGTGAGAAATGAATGAGAAGACAGAAAGTTAATAACTCCTACCCTATTGTATAATATCTTAGCATCTAATCACAGCCATATCCACAGAATGCGACAACATTATATAAATCATTTAAGTACAAATTCAGGTTACAGTTGTTTGTTGATAGAGTTGTGAACTTCACTCCCAGAAATTTGGATTTCATGAATGAATAGAACAACAACAATAATTGGTCTAATTAACATAAATTTGTCAAGTTTCACTTAGAAATGTAAAAGGATTGAAAAATTACTTATATGCATACTTTTTTTAAATTTCAGAATATTGTGGGGGTACAACATTTTGGCTATATATATTGCCCATGCACTGCCCGTGTCAGAGCTACAATCATGGGTCATCCCCCAAACTGTGCTCTCCACATCCATTCAATGAGAGTTTTCCCATCCCCTCCACCCCTCCCGCCTGCACGCCGCCTGATGAATATTATTGCCCTGTGTGATGTAAGTGTTGATCAGTTAGTACCAATTTGATGGTGAGTACCAGTGGTGCTTGTTTTTCCATTCTTGCGACACTTCGCTTTGAAGAATGGGCTCTAGCTCCAACCAGGATAATACCAGATGTGTTAATTCACCAGTGTTTTTAACGGAAAATCATTAAGTATCAAATTCCCTTTGTAGATATGTCATTGAATACAACTACTTTCTTTTGGTAAAGTTTGTCAATTGGAGATTTATACTTAGTAAACACAGAGAATAATTCCAATGACTGACTTTTTCCAGCACTTTATTTTGATCATAGTTATTGACAAAAATCTTATTTCACATAGAAATCATGACTAAAATGGAAACAATGTTATTAAGGCTACTTTCTTAAATTTGGTGTATTCTGAGAAAATTGTTTTGAGACCACTCATGTCCTGATTGCTCAACCCAAAATAGTTGATTCCTAAAGAGATTCTATAAAATCTTTGTCATATTCATATACTGGCCTTCAGCATTTTAGAACCACATGCATAAGTATTTTTTGTATATTTTCATTTAAACAGATTTAGGGGGTATAAGTGGTTTTCTATTACGTGGTTGAATTGCATAGTGGAAAAGTTTAGGCTTTTAACAGATTTCTATAGATCATATCAAATTTTGTAATAGAATTCTTAAGTGATTATTCTCATATTAAACCAAAATTTTCACAAGGGCTGTGATAAAGTGAACCTTTAGTATAAGCATAATTATTTAATTCATGAGTTATTAATTTTAAGTTTCATTGATAAACACAGATCTGAGAACCCAGATATAAAACCATCCTCAACTTGCCATCTGATCTTTGACAAAGCAGACAAAAACATACCCTGGGAAAAAAAACTGGTGCTAAGAAAATTGGATAGCCACATGAAGAAGACTGCAACACGACCCGCACCTCTCACCTCTCACAAAAATCAACTCACAATAGATAACAGACTTAAACATAAGGCATGAAACCATAAAAATTCTAGAAGAAAATGTTGGAAAAACTCTTATAGATATTGACCTAGGCAAAGAATTTATGATGAAGACCCCAAAAGCAATCACAGCAACAAAAGTAAATAAATGGGACCTGATCAAATTAAAAAGTTTCTGCACAGCCAAAGGAACTATCACTAGAGCAAATAGACAACCTACAGAATGGGAGAAAATATTTGCATGCTATGCATCTGATAAAGGGCTAATAACTAGAATCTATACAAAACTCAGGAAAAACAGCAAGAAAAAAGAAAACAACCCCATTAAAAATTGGACAAAGGACATGAACATCAACTTTTCAAAAGAAGGTAGACTAATGGCCATGAAACATGAAAAAATGCTCAACATCTCTAATCATCAGGGAAATGCAAGTAAAAACCACAATGAGGTATCACTTAACTGCAATGAGAATGGCTTTTATCAAAAAGCTCCAAAACAACAAATGTTGGCAGGGATGCAGAGAGATAGGAACACGTGTACACTGCTGGTGGGACTGCAAACTAGTACAACCTCTATGGAAAGTAGTATGGAGATACCTCAAAGAACTAAAAGTAGAATTACCATTTGACCTAGCAATCCCACTGCTGGGTATTTACCCAAAGGAAAAAAAGACATTCTATAAAAAAGAACCTGCACTCTAATGTTTACAGCAGCACAATTCACAATTGCAAAGATGTGGAAACAACTCAAGTGCCCATCAATATATGAGCAGATTAATGAAATGTGGTATATGTATACCATGGAATACTACTCAGCCATAAAAAAATGGTGAACTACCTCTTCTATTATCCCAGATGGAGCTGGAACACATGCTTCTAAGTGAAGTATCACAAGAATGGAAAAACAAACACCACATGTACTCACCATTAAATTGAAACTAATTGATCAACACTTATGTGCACATATGGGAAGTAACATTCATCAGGTATCACGCAGGTGAGGGGGGTAGGAGGGGATGGGTAAATTCACACCTAGTGGGTATGGTGCAAGCTGTCTGGGGGATGGGCACACTTGTAGCTCTGACTTGGGCTATGCAAAGGCACTTTATGTAACCAAAACATTTGTACCCCTGTAGTATTCTGAAATAAAAAATTTAAATTGAATTTAATATAATAAAATTATATATCATGGTGTGATTTTATATGTGAAAAATATAAAAACACTCTTATTGTAGTTTTTGTTGTATCAAGTGTGTGTAAAGATGTCAACTGCTTTTTTTTTTGATAGGCATGTACACTCTTTTGGATACTACCTACAACATTCTCTTTTATACAAAAGTCTTTTTATTTTTGTTCCTTGTCCCTCTGTACAAATTATTTCCCAATGAGAAACAGCCACTCGTCCTTTGGTTAATTTAACAAAGTCTTAAAATTTACCTTATTCATGACAACAGTGTTTTTGTTACAAGCATGAGCTTTTTGAAAATGGGGTTCATTCTCTGGTGTGTGTCTGAAGGCTACAATGCTCTCCATGGTGCTTTGAAGGCATTTAGCAAGTTAGTGCTTTATTCAAATGGCTTGATATTTTCAATCAGATGTTTTTCATGTGATGGAGATACAGTTGTACAGGTAGAAAACAGAAAGAAGCCATAAATTTATCTGTTGAATTAAATGTATGTGTTTTATTATTGTATCATTATTATGATTTGAATCCATTTTGTCATATTCTTCATAAATTTCACTCAAATTGTGATGAAACACCTTAAAAATCTTAAATACAAAAGAATGAGGTAGGCAAATTACTAGAGCCTTTTAGAATCTCTTGGAAAAACATTCACATTTCATTTTCTGATACCAAGATCTTTATAATAGCTTAAATTTTTGCAGAAACATTTTGTCTAAGAATTTTCACATACTCTCATTTGATTTTTACAGTGAAGCCAGGCAATGGCAAAGCAGGTTCTATTCCCTCTTTGACAGTAGAGAAAGCATATTTGCAAGGGATTTACTTGCCCAAAGTCACAAAGCTAGTAAGTTTAAATGCACAATTCCAGTTCCCTTTACCTTACATCTATGTGCTTATTGGCAAAACTCACAAAGCCCCCGGATTCTATTAGCACACATATGAGCTCCCGGTGGTAGCCAATTCTTGAACAGAGTTACTACATTTGTTAGGCAACTTCTTAATTGTAGGCTCAATATGTGTTGCCTCATTTAAATCTCACAACCACACAGAGTTGATACTATGATCTGTAAATTACACATGAGGAAATGGTATGACACACTGATAGGTTCACCTCTATTACCTCCTTTGTTAGCAATCACTTACAGATACAGGATTGTTGATTCTGTCGTGACTTTGTGCATAGCAATTGGTATAGTCTTACATGTCCTTTGAATAAAAAGTAGTATTTTATGCTGTGGGAGCCACAGTGGTTAAACTCATACACAGTTTTTGTTGACCACTTAAAGCAATTCTCAATTATAGGGAGAACAGCACTAAAGAATGGCAATATATCATATAGAATACAGTCACCTGTACTGGCTCATGGTCATCAGGCTCTGGTTTTCCATTGGCTAAACATGTTTCATTTAAAACAAAGCAAAACACGAAATGAGTTTGTTGTTTGTCTCTGGATTAAGGAAATTCACTTGGGAAGTGGGGGCTGATGAATTATTCTTTATGATGCCACTAATTTGCATTCCCTCAAAGATTCCAGGTGTTTTTGTGTTCAGCATTTGTTATGCCAGAAGTGCTACCAACCATTTGTGCTGGAAAGAAGATGAACTTTTGAATACTGCTATTATTTATTTCAAATAGACAGGCAAACCATTTTCTCAGACATAGACCTGTAGTTAACCTTACACTGTGTATTTTCTTGTAAAGAGATGAAACAATTCCAGAGAATGGCTAGGAGGGACCTTTCGGCAATTCTGACATCTGAATCTTTCAGTAAAAAAGTTGTTGAAGGCCAGTATGCATTCATTAAGCCAAGTACAATTTGTGAAATTTAGCAAGAGAACAAAGAGTTTTCATCACTTATAATGTGAGAAACCTTTCTTTGAATTTGCTTCTCCTTTTGACTTTCTTATCTCTTGATTAATTTTCTGTTGTAACAGAATTGTAGGATTGAGCTACTGAATTCTGTCACTAACATTCAATGTTCCAAAACATGCTTTCTGTTTCCATTCTGAATAACAAAATATTTTTCTGTATATCTTCTCTTAAGAGCATGGCATAGTGGAGTGGTCCACAAACTTCAGTGTACACAAAAATCACCCAGAACCTATGATTACACAATTAGAATATGGCATCCTGGTCCTTGTCCTCACAGTTTCTGAATCAGGTATTCAGGTTGATACCCAGGGACATTTTAACCCAGATGATTTCCATGCACTCTTTATAAACAGCACACTAAATCAGTAGTCTTATAATTACACTGACAAGACAACTGGATCATTACTACCACTAAAAATATACCAGCACAATGGTGAGCTATGAGCTCCAAGTTCTTCTTCCTCAACAGAAACAACAACACCAAAAAAAAAAAATGAAAGAAGCAGCTGAACCAACTTTGTAACTTTGTCTCAGTGCTCTGGAAAGTAGTCATAAGTTTACATTAACCAACTAAATACCCAAAATGGTAAAGTATTGCACTATTTTTACTTGTAATCACTCTACTCCATCAACAGTACAACAGTGGTCTTTGTCTTGACCAGGCAGCAACTTGGTTCTTACTCTCAACCTCCACCTCCCCAAACTAGAGGAAGAAGATCAGACTTCCTTTTTAAATTACTTTGTACATCTGCTCTAACCTGTCTGGAAGATACCTGAAGGACTGAAACAAGACATCTCTCTGTTGTGCATAAATTGTAAGGCAGGTTAGGAAGTGACAAGCAGTGCTTTTAAAAGCTACAAGGAGACTACGAACCCAGAGAGGCTTAGGGGAAGTTAATATACATGGAAAACTACAATAGACCATTTTAGGTTTAGAGGAGAGCCTGGGCTGAAACTCTTTGAAAATTTAAACGTTTATAAACAGCCATATATGCAGAAGAAATTAGAAGGCCACCTACATCCTTTGGGAATCTGCATGCTCAGAAAAGCCCTAAAAGGACCTTAAGCTTTTACCTCTGCTGGTCTCTAAGCTCAGTGCAATGTCAGCTAAGTGGAGAAGTAATGCACCAACACAGAGCTCATCTATAACGACTCAGAAAAGTAGCTGTACTCTTCTTTATAATAATATTATAGATAGTTGCTCTGTTTGACTGTTTGTTTGTTTCAGCTCTTGGCATTCAAGAAAATCTCTGTTAAAACCTTAACTGAACGTGAACCAAAGGAAAAGAAATTTCAGTGATCACATGTGACAAGGAGGGTTCTAGCAAAAATAGTTTGAAAAAGTCTTTAAAAAAAGATTACTATAGCCTTCACCAATCAAAAACAATAGCAAAACAGAAATCTCTCCCTGGAGAAAGGGAAGATTTACAGAGTTAACACATTATAATAGTCAAATACCCAATTCACAAGAAAAAAATTACAAAGCATTTAAAAAAACCCCCACACATATGAAAACATAGCTAATTCTAATTCAAAGGAATTAAATAAATTGGCAAAAAAAATCATTGAGTAAGTCCAGATATTGGGCTTACTATGCAACTATTTTAAATCAACTGTCTTAAATATACTTGAGGATCTAAGGGAAAACTTGACAAAGAACTAAGGAAATCAAGAAAAATATATAAACAATAAAAATTTCAACAAAGAGATAAATTTTAAAAACAACATGTGGACTATAGTAGCTTTGTGGGAAGATAAGAAACCTGTTAAGAAGGTGCAACAACCAAACAGATGCCTAATATATGCAAAATGATACAAATTTTGCAGCATTTTTGGACACTCTTAGCTTAACTTTCACCCCAGTACAATGTTGTGTGGTCAGCAAGAAGCCATCCAATTCCTGATTCCTCTCTAAGAGTGGGGGGAAAAAAAAGAATAGAAGTAGCCTGTATGTTCTGGCTTGGTTAGCAACTGCCTGAGAAACTGGTCTGAGCACTGATGAAATGGTAGCATAATTTGGCTATTAGGCTGTAGGTCACTGAGAGCTGGGGAAGGCACTGACTCACAAGAGACCTTCAGGGGGATCGCACCATACCCATGAATCCCTGGGAACAAGAAATTTCTCTCCCAGGGCAGAGGAATACATTAGGAAATGAAGTCTCCTAAAAGAAACAAGGTGAGACTATTAAGAAAATTAAGGCATTTAAAAGTAGCATTGATTC
This sequence comes from Daubentonia madagascariensis, assembly GCA_023783475.1. NCBI lineage: Eukaryota > Metazoa > Chordata > Mammalia > Primates > Daubentoniidae > Daubentonia > Daubentonia madagascariensis. The sequence goes on from JAKFHU010002088.1 coordinate 81,428,775, forward strand.
AAGGGAACTGGGACAAACATAATACAATGTTCAAGGGAAGATACATCTTCAGAAAAGACTTCTGAGGTCCATAAGCCTTTAAATTGGGCTGATTAGTATAGATTTTCTCCTATTTGGAGCCAGACCTAAAAGACTGGGAGAAGTAGTTGTTTATTCAAATGCCCAGTATTCAACAAAAATTCACAAAGCATATGAAGAAACAAGAAGAAAGACCCATTCAGAGAAACAAATAAATCTCCAGAATCAGATGTTAATGAAATATAGTCCTATAACTTATTTGAAAAAATAATGTAAAACAAATGCATTGAGCATGATAAATGAACTAAAAGAAAAAAACTGGAGATATTTAGAAAAATGAAAATATAAACAAATAGATAGAAATTACAAAAAAAGAACCAAGCCAAATTCTAGAACTAAAAAGCATAATAGCAGAATTGAAAAATTCAGTAGAAGTGTTCAAGTAGACAGAAACAAAAATCGTCAACTTTGAACGTTGGTCATTTGAAATTATTGACCGTGAGGGGCAAAAAGAAAAACAAAAGAAAAAGAAAGAAAGAAACACTAACAATGCTTACGGGACCTACGGAACACCCTCAAGTAGACCAGTATGCATGTAATGAGAGTTCTAGAAGAAGAGACTGAAAGGGGCAGAGCACTTATTTGAAGAAGCAAGAGCCAAAAGTTCCCAAATTTGAGGAAAATATAGATATACAAATACAAGAAGCTAATGAGATCCAAGTAGGAAAAGCAAAATAAGAAGACCAAAGATACTCACATTGAGCCACTGCCAAAAGTGAAAGACAAATGGCTGTTCTTGAAAACAACAAAAGAAAAGTGACCGTCACATACGAAGGAGGGTAGAGAGATTACGGTAGAATGTTTATTCAAAGAAATAATGCCAGAAAACTTTCCAAACCTAGAGAAAGGTATCAATATTAGGCACAAGAAGGTACTAGAACACCAAGTAGATTCATGCAAACAAAACTACCTCAAGGCATGTAATAACCAAGCTCCCAAAGGTCACAGATAAAGAAAAGGTCCTAAGGGAAGCAATGAAAAAAATATCATATAAAGGATTTCCAATACTTCTGGCAGCAGACCTCTCAGTGGAAATCATATAGGCCAGGAGAGAGTGTCATGACATATTCAAAGTGCTGAAGGAAAAAATCCTTAACCCTAGACTATTATATCCTACAAAAAAAATCCCTAGAATATTATATAATGTTTGAAGGAGAAATAAAGACCTTCCCAGACAAACAAAAGCTGAGGGATTTCATCAACACCAGGCCTGTTCTAAAAGAAATGCTAACAGGAGTTCTTCAATAGGAAAGAAAAGATCATTAATGAACAACAAAATATCATTTGAAGGTATACATCTCACTGTTAGCAGTAAGGACACATATACAAAATACTCTACTGCTGTAATAGCAGTGTATAAACCATTTATATCTTGAGCACGAAGACTAAAAGACAAATCTATCAAAAATAACAACAACATTTTAAGAGATAGATAGTAAAAAGATATGGAAGGAAACAACAAAAAGTCAAGAAGCAGCAAGGGGATGGAATTAAAGTGTAGAATTGCTTTTAGGATTCTCTTTGCTTGTTTTTTTGTTTGTTTGTTTGTCTCTTTGTTTGTAAGAAAAGTTGTAATAATGTTTAAAATAATTGGCTTTAAAATGGTTTTGTTTTAGCAAGCCTCCTGGTAACCCCAAATTAAAAAACCTACAACAGATATACATAAAATAAAAAGCAAGAAATTATAACACACTATCAGAGAAAATCTAATTTAACAAAGGAAGATGGGAAGGAAGAAGGGAGCGAAGACCACAAAACAACCAGAAATCAAATAACAACATGGCAGTAGTAAGTCCTTACCTACCAATAATAACATTGAATGTGAATGGACTAAACTCTCCAATCAAAAGACATAGAGCAGCTGAATGGATTTTAAAAAAAAAGACCCAAATATTCATTGTTTACCAGAAATACACCTCACCTGTAAAGACATACACAGACTGAAAATAAAGGGATGGAAAAAGATATTCCATGCAAACGGAAGTGAAAAATTGCAGGAGTACCTATGCTTCTATCAGATAACATAGATTTCAGGGAAAAAAAACTGTAAAAAGAGACAAGGAAGGTCATTATATTACCATAAAGGGGTCAATTCAGCAAGAGGATATAACAACTCTAAACATACTGAAACACCCAACGCTGGAGCACCCAGATATACAAGTCAAATATTATCAGAGCTGAAGAGAGAGACAGACTCCAATACAATATTCATTGAAGACCTCGACACCCCATTTTCATCATTGGACAAATCATCTAGACAGAAAATCAACTAATAAACATTGAACTTAATCTGCAGTATAGACCAAATGGACATAATAGATATTTAAAGAATATTTCATCCAACAGCCTGCAGAATACACATTCTCCTTAGCTCATGGATCATTTTCAAGGATGGGCCATATGTTAGGCCACAAAACAAGTCTTAAAAAATTCCAAAGAATTGAAATCATATAAAGTATTTTGTTTGACCACAATGGAATAGAACTTGATATCAATAACAAGAGGGACATTGGAAACTACACAAACACATGGAAATTAAACAATATGCTTCTGAAGGACCATGGGGTCAATGAATAATGTTAGAAGGAAATTAAGAAATTTCTCAAAATGAGTGAAAATGAAACCACAACCTTTCAAAACCTATGGGATACAGTAAAAGCAGAAATAAGAGGAAAGTTTATAGTAATAAGTGCCTACATAAAATAAGGAGAAAAACATCAAATAAATAACCTAATGATACATCTTAAAGAACTAGAAAAACAGGAGCAAACCAAACCCAAAATTAGTAGAAGCAAAGAAATAATAGAGATCGTAGCAGAAAAATGAAATTGAAACCCCCAAACACACAAAAGATTAATGAAAAAAAACTTCATTTTTGAAAAGATAAACAAAATTGACACACTTTTAGCCGGACTAACTAAGAAAAAAAGAGAGAAGACCCAAATAAGTAAAATCAGAGACTAAAAAGCAGACATTACTACTGACACTGCAGAAATACAAAGGATCATTAGTGACTACTATGAGCAACTATATGCCAATAAATTGGAAAACTTAAACGAAATGAATAAATTCCTAGACACTTACAACCTACCAAGACTAAACCAGGAACAATTCCAAAACCTGAATAAACCAATAACAAGTAATGAGGTAGAAGCAGCAATAAAGTCTCCCACTGAAGTAAAACCCAGGACCTGATAGCTTCACTGCTGAATTCTACCAAGTTTTCAAAGAAGAACTAATACCACTCATACTTAACTATTCCAATAAATAGAGGAGAAGGAACTACTGCCAAACTTATTCTACAATGCTTGTCTCACTCTGATACCAAAACCAGACAAAGACACACACACTATAGAAAACTATAAGCCAATATTTCTGATGAACATGGATGCAAAATCCTTCAACAGAATACTAGGAAGCTGAATTCAACAACACATTATATAGATTATTTATCATGATCAAGTGGGATTCATCCTAAGGATGCAAGGATGGTTCAAAATATACAAATCAATCAATGTGATACATCATATCAACAGAACAAAGGACAAAAACCATTGGCTCATTTCATTTGATGCTGAAAAAGCATTTGATAAATTTCAATATCCCTTCACAATAAAAACCCAAAAATCTGGGTATAGAAGAAATTTATGTCAACAAGATAAAAGCCATATATGACAGAGAGATAGCTAGTATCATGCTGAATGGGGAAAAATAAAAGACTTTCCTCTAGGATCTGGAACAAAACAAGAATATCCATTTTCACCAATGCTAGTCAACGTAATACTTGAAGTTGTACCCAGAATAATCACAAAAGAGAAAGACACAAAGGACATCCAAATTGGAAATGAAGAAGTCAAATTAACTTTGTTTGCAGATGATACAATCTTATATTTAGAGAACTAGAGAGTCCACAAAAAACCTACTAGAACTAACAAACAAATTCAGTAAAGTTGCAGGATACAAAATTAATATTCAAAAATTAGTAGCATTTATACATACCAATGGTAAACAATGTGAAAAAGAAACCAAGAAAGTAATCCCATATGCAGCAGCTACAAATAAAATGAAATACCTAGGAATAAACTTAACCAAAGAAATGAAAGATCCCTGCAATGAAAACTATAAAACATTAATGGAAAAAATTGAAGAGGGCACACAAAAAAGGAAAAATATTCCATGTTCATAGATTGCAAGAATCAATATCATTAAAATATCAATACTACCCAAAACAATCTAGATTCATTGCAATACCCATCAAAATGCCAATGACATTCTTCATGGAAATAGAAAAAAATAATCCTAAAATTGGTATGGAACTACAAAAGACCCAGAGTAGACAAAATCATCCTGAGCAAAAGAAAAAAAAAAAACTATAGGAATCACATTACCTGACTTCAAATTATACTACAGAGTTGTAGTAACCAAAGCAGCATGGTACTGGCACAAAAACAGACATATAGACCAATGGAACAGTATAGAGAACCCAGAAATAAATGCACAAGCCTATAGTGAACTTATCTTTGACAATGAAACAAGAACATACAGCATAGAAAGGACAGTCTCTTCAAAAAATCGTGCTGGGACAACTGGATATCCATATGCAGAAGAATGAAACTAGACCCTTACCTCTCACCATATACAAAAATCAAATAAAAATGGATTAAGACTTAAATCCAAGACCTGAAACTATGAAACTAATAAAAGAAAACATTGGGGAAATGCTTCAGGATATTGGTCTGGGCAAAGACTTCTTGAGTAATACCCCCAAAGCATAGGCGACCAAAGCAAAATTGGACAAATGGGATCACATCAAGCTAAAAAGCTTCTGCACAGCAAGGAAACAGTCAACAAAGGGAAGAGACAACCCACAGAATAGGAAAAAATATTTGCAAGCTACACATTTGACAAAAGATTAATGACTAGAATATATAAGGAGCTCCAAAAACTCCATAGAAATAATCAAATAATTTGATTTAAAAATGAGCAAAGGATCTGAATAGATACTTCTCAAAAGAAGACATACAAATGGCCAACAGGTATATGAAATTTCAACATCATTAGTCATCAGAGAAATGCAAATCAAAACAACAATGAGATATCATCTCACCCCAGTTATAATGGCTTTTATCAAAAAGATAGGCAATAATGAATGCTGGTGAGGATGTGGAGAACAGGAAACCCTTGTACAGTGTTGGTGGGAATGTAAATTACTGAAACCACTATGGAGAACACCATGTAGGTTCCTCAAAAAACTAAGAGTAGAACTACCATATGACCCATCCACCCCACTGCTAAGTATATATACAAAAGAAAGTAATTCAATATATTGAGAAGATATCTGCACTCCCATGTTTATTGCAGCAGTATTCACAATAACCAAGATTTGTTATCAACCTAAGCGTCCATCAACAGATGAATGGGTAAAGACACTATGATACATACAGACAATGGAATATTATATAGCCATGAAAAGAATGAAATTGTACCATTTGCAATAAAGTGGATAGAACTGTAGAACACTATGTTAAGTGAAACAAGCACAGAAAGACAAATCTTGCATCCTCTCACATATGTGTGGGAGCTACATATTAAAAACAATTGATCTCATGGAGACAGAGAGTAGAATGATGTTTACCAGAGGCTGAGAACAGTAGCAGAGAGAGGGGATAAAGTGCGGATGGCTAAAGGGTTCAAAAATATAGTTACACAGAATGAACAATATTTGATAGCACAACAGAGTGACTAGAATCATCAACAAGCTAGGATATATTTAAAAATAACTAAAGGAGTGGAATTGGAATGTTCCTAAAACAAAGCAATAATAAATGCCCAAGGTGGTGGATTCCCCAATTAATCTGATTTGGTTAATTCACATTGTATGCTTGTATCAAAACATCACATGTACCCTATAGAGATATACAACTCTTACGTACTCATAATTATCAAAAATAAAAAAAAATTAACAAAGTAGACAAAAACATACACTGGGGAAAAGAATCCCTATTGAATAAATGGTGCTGGGAAAATTGGACAACCACATGTGGAAGGCTGAAACAGGACTCACACCTCTCAGCTCTCACAAAAATCAACTCACGATGGATAACAGACTTAAACCTAAGGCATGACACCATAAGAATACTAGAAGAAAACATTGGAAAAACTCTTATAGACATCAGCCTAGGCAAGGAATTCATAAAGAAGACCCCAAAAGCAATCACAGCATCAACAAAAATAAATAAATGGGACCTGATCAAATTTAAAAAGTTTCTGCACAGCCAGAGAAACTATCACTAGAGCAAATAGACAACCTACAGACTGAGAGAAAATATTTCCATGCTATACATCTGATAAAGGGCTGATAACTAGAATATATATAGAACTCAGAAAAATCAAAAAGAAAAGATCAAACAACTCCATTAAAAAGTGGGCAAAGAACATGAACATCAAATTTTCAAAAGAAGATAGACTACTGGCCAAGAAACATGAAAAAATTCTCAACATCTCTAATCATCAGGGAAATGCAAGTCAAAACCACAATGAGGTATCACTTAACTCCAGTAAGAATGGCTTTCATCAAAAAGTCCCAAAACAACAAATGCTGGCATGGATGCAGAGAGATAGGAACACTTGTACACTGCTGGTAGGTCTGCAAACTAGTACAACCTCTATGAAAAGTAATATGGAGATACCTCAAAAAACTAAAAGTAGAACTACCATTTGATCCAGCAATCCCACTACTGTGCATCTACCCAAAGGAAAAAAAGACATTCTGTAATAAAGATATCTGCACTCGAATGTTTATAGCAGCACAATTCACAATTCCAAAGATGTGGAAAAACCCAAGTGCTCATCAATATATGAGTGGATTAATAAAATGTGGTATATGTATACCATGGAGTACTAGTCAGCCACAAAAAAAAAAAAATGGTGAACTAATACCTCTTGTATTATCCTGGATGGAGACGGAACCCATTCTCCTAAATGAAGTATCACAAGAATGGAAAACCAAGCACCACATATACTCACCATCAAAGAGGTACTAATTGATCAACACTTATGTGCACATATGGAAGTAACATTCATCATGTGTTGGGCAGGTGGGAGGGTGGAGGAGGGGATGGGTATAGTCACACCTAATGGGTATGGTGTGCACTGTCTGTGGGAGGGGCACGCTTGTAGCTCTGACTCAGGCGGTACAAAGCCAATATGTGTAACCTAAACGTTTTACCACCACAATATTCTGAAATAAAAAAAATATTTAAATGAAAGAGTAATTAAGATGCTCTTAGATAAATAAAAGCTAAGGGAATTTATTTACACTAAACCTAATGTACAAGTGCTAAAGGAGGTCATTCAAGTCAAAATGAAATAACAGTAGACAAAACCATGTGAAAATGTAAAGTTCTCAGAAAAATGTAAAAATATTGACACACATAAAAATTTGAATTATTGTAAATTTATTTTAACTTTATTTTATTCTTTTATAGTAAGGAAAAGACAAAAGCATAAACATAATTTTAAATCTGTGTTAATGAATACACAATATAAAAAAGATGTAGTTTGTGACATAAGTAACATGAAGTGTGGCTGGGCCAGAGTTGCAAAGTAGTTGACTTTTTGCTTGTGATTGAAGTCAATTTCTTATTAACTTAAAATAGACTTTTATAACTTTAGGATGGTTTGTTTAATGTCCACAGTAGCAACAAAGAACATATCTATAAAACATAGTACAAAAAATCAGCTGAATGAAAAGGAAGGCACTAATCAAAGAGAAGAAGGACAAAAATGCTTTAAGACAAACAGGAAAAAAAGATGATGATAGTAAGTTCTTCCCTATCAGTAATTACTTTAAATACAAGTGAATTAAAATCAAAATATTTTGATTAATTAATTCCTGAAAGGAGAAATGGAAAAAAAATGATTTTAATTAAGTCCCCTATCAAAGGACAAACATTGGCAGAATAAATAAAGAGAATCAGGGCACAACTATTTGTTATCTATAAGAATGTCACTTTTTATCTAAGGACAAGCATAGCTTGAAAGGGTTCCATGCAAAATGAAACCAAAAGAGAGAAGATGTGGTGATATTAATATTTCACATTGCATATTTTAAATTAAAAAAACTGTTATTAGTGACAAAGGAAGGCATTACATAATGGGGAAATTGTCAATTCACCAAAAAAAATATAACAACTATAAACATATAAGCACTGCACATCAGCACTTCCTTATATATGAGGAAAATATCAGGAGAATTGAAGGTAGATACAGACAGACCTTCAATAATAATAGGAAACTTCAATATCTTTCAATAATGGATAGAACCACCACAGCAGGTCAATAATGAAATGACAACAATATAGAACAACTAGACATAACAGACATTTCTGGAACACTCCACCCGACAATAGGAGACTATACATTTTTTCTCAAATGCACATGGAACAATGTCCCTTAAAGACCATAAGTGAGCTGCAAAACAATTCTTAATAAATTTTAAAACATTGGAATCATACAAAGCATCTTTCCTGTCAAGATGGAATGAAATTAAAAATCAAAAACCAAAGAAGTGGAAAATTAACAAATACGTGGAAATTAAACAACAGACACTTCAACATCCAATGAATCAAAGAAGAAATCATGGTGAAGTTATAAAATATCTTGAAAAAATGAAAATGTAAATGCAATAGAACAAAACTTATGGGATGCAACAAATGCAGTTCTTACAGAAAATATATAGTGGTAAATGCCTATATCATAAACAAGAAATATTTCAAATCACAACCTAAATTTTTACCATAACAAACTAGAAAAGAATAAGAAACTAAACCCAAAGCTAGCATGGGGAAGAAAATAATAGCAATTACAGCAGAGATATACAAAAGAGAGAATAGAAAAATAATACAGAAATAAACAAAACTGAGAGTTGGTTCTTTGAGAAGATTAACAAAATTAGCAAAACATTAGCTAGATTGACTAAGAAACGAAGACAGAAGACCCAAATAACTAAAACTGAAAGAAATATGGGATATTACAATTTATTTTACAGAAATAAAAAGGATCATAGCAGAATATTATGAACAATTGTATGCAAAAAATTGAATATCCTAGAAAAAAATGGATAGATTTCTGAAAAAACATAATGTATGAAGACTGAATCATGAAAAAATAGAAACTACAACAGCCCTGTTAGTAGAAGAGAGATTTAATCAATAATCAAAATCCTCCCAAACAATAACAAAGCAAGAACCAAAAGGCTTTACTAGTGAATCCTCACAAATTTTTAAAGAAAAATTAACACCAATCCTCCTGAAGCACTTTCAACAATTGGAAGAAAAGGGAACAATTCAAACCTCATTCTACGAGACCTGCATTTCCTAGAAATCAAAGTCAGAGAAAAACACCACAAGAAAAGTATATAGCTTTACCTCCAATGAATACTGATGCAAAAATTCTCAACAAAAGTTATCCAAATTGGAAAGGAAGAAATAAAATTATCTCTTCACAGACAACATGATCTTAACTGTAAAAAACACAAAAAATTCTACATAAAATGTTAAAACTAATAAAAAAATTGCAGATAACTTTCAGGAAACAAACCCAGTACACAAAAATCAGCTTCTGTTTCTACACACTAACAATGAGCCACAGAAAAGGGAATTATTGAAACAATTCAATTTACTATAAAATCAAATAAAATACTTAGGAATAAACAATCAAAATGAACAAATTATACATTCAGAACTAAAAACATTGCCAGGAGACTTTAAGCAAGATGGGAATACATGAAAATAAGTCCCATGTACATGGATTGGAGGACTCGATATGGCCAAGATGTCAATATTACTCAAATGATACACAGGTTCAATTCAACCCCTATGAAAATCTCAACAATTTTTTTTCTAAATAGAAAAGTCCATTCTATAAGGAACCCACAATAAACAAGACAATCCTTCCATCATCAAGGGACCCCAGATAACCCATACAGTCTTGAAAAAGAAGAACAAAGTTGTAGGTCACATATTTTCTGATTTCAAACTTATTACAAAGCTACAATAATCAAAACTATGGTACTAGCATAAAGACAAACTTATATACCAAGGGAACAGAATAGAGGCCAGAAAGAAACTCTCACACTTATGCTCACATGGTTTTTGCCAAATGCACCGAGGCCATTCAGTGGGGATAGGACAGTGTTTCTCAATAAACAGTGCTGGGAGAACTGGATATGTGCATGCAAAAGAATGAAGTTGGGCTCTTAGTTTATTTTATATACCAAAATTAACTCAAAAGGGATCAACTACCTAAACTTAAGTCCTAAAACTGTTAAATTCTTAGAAGAAAACATAGAGGGAAAGCTTCATGACATTGAATTTGGTAATGATTTATTGCATATACAATTAAATAGAAAGGAAAAAAGAAGAGAATAGATAAATTACACTACATAAAATTTAAACCTTACGTTAATCAAGAGACACAATCAACGGATTTAAAAGGCAACTTATGGAATGGGAGAAAATATTTGAAAATCATGTATCTGATAATGGGTTAACATCCAGATTATGTAAAGAACTCATACACTTCATTAACAATAACCACCACGACCACCTTCTAAATAATATGCAAAGGACTTGAAAGGCATATATACAATGGCCAATAAGCACATGGAAAGATGCTCGGGATCACTAATCTTTAGGAAAGTAAAAATAAAAACTATAATGAGATAGCTCAAATCTATTAGAAAGGCTAATGTTAAAACAGACATTAACAAGGGTCAGAGAGAATGTGAAGAAGTTGGAATCTTTACAAACTGTTGGCGGAAATGTAAAATGGTACAGCCACTATAGAAAACAGTAGGGCAGTTCCTCAAAAAATTAAAAGTGGAATTACCATACGATTTAGCAATTCCACTTCTGGGTGTACACCAGAAAGATTTCAAAGCAGGGTCTCAAAGAGATATTTGTACACCCATATTTATAGCAGCAATATTCACAATAGCCAAAAGGTGGAAGCAAGCTAAGTGTTCATCAACAGATGTGTAAACAAAATGTACTATATACACACGATAGAATATTATTCAGCCTTAAAAAGGATGAATATTCAGACACATGCCACAACGTGAATGAGTCTTAAGGACATGATGCTGAGTGGAATCAGCCAGTCACACAAAGGCAAATACTGTCCTATTCCACCTATTAATACACGATGTATCTAAGGTATTAACATTCACAAAGACAGGAAAACTAGAACATGGTTGCCAGGAGATGGATGCCAGTGAAAGAATAAGAGCTGTATTTAATGGGTATAAAAGTTTCTGTTTGTGATAATGAAAAAATTCTGGAAATGGATAGTGGTAATAGTTGCACAATGTTGTTAATATACTTAATGCCACTGAATTCTACACTTAAAAATGGTAAATGGTAAATTTTATGTCACATATATTTTACCATAATGAAAAATATGTAAATGCAGAGAGAAGCCTGGAGGAGGGGAGGGGACAGAATAGAAAGAAAGAAAAGGGGGTACAGAGGGAGGGAGGGAAGAGAGGAAGAGGAGGAGGAGGAGCAGGAAGAGGAGAAAGAAAGAAGTAGAAGGAAAGCAGAAAAAACAAGGGAGGGAGGGAGGTGAAGGGGGGCGTGAAAAGAAAGACGGCAGCTGGCCTGGCTTGAATCCCAGTCAGGCTGTGTGTTATATATAAGTTCTTTAGAAAGTGCCTTCAACTTTCACAGACTCATTTTCTGCTTTTAGAAGATATCTGGTTTTCAAATTTGTTGTAAATCTTATATTAAGTAAATATGTAATTTATCTGACAGCATTGTAACAAACAAAATCAATTGTTTCAAGGAGATTTTGTGGCAACTACAAACATTAAATAATATTGCAAGATAAAAATATATTTTAATATATCTTTGAGATTGTATATAGCTTGACATAGGACTCATATTTCATACTTTCTTCTGTTATTCCATGTAACACTTAATGTAGCAGATATAGCTATCATTATCTAAGTGTTTTGAGTTTTATTTGATCTAAATCAGTTTACTAAAATTTGCGAACTGTAACCATAAAACGTTTATTCACTAACATAAGAAACTCAGATACAGCCAATGCAGAGGAATAGAGTTTTCATGACGCCATAAGGTACTCAAATTTCTTCTATTTTTCTGCTCAGTGCTTCTTTATATGTAGTTTTATCCTATGAATTGCCTTGAATTCATCATAAGACTATTTGATCTCTACTTTGTCATTTGTATTCCCACGGGAACAAAAGAAATGATGATGGGCAAATTATGCATATTACCAAAGTCCCCACATCTGCCCTAAATAAGTGTCACTTATGTCTCATTAGCCATCACTGGCAAATGTAATTTGTTTTTTAATTGTGTGTGGGTGGTGAGTCAGGGGTGGGGATTTGTTAATATGAAGTAAGGATAGAATGCATATTGGGGAGAGTACCAGGAAAATGCACCCATGACATCAATGATTGAAAATCACTCTCTGAACATATAGTGAAAATAATTCCTATCAATATAATGCATGCATATGCATTTTAATAGCACATTTTACAAAAAAGGAAAAAAAAAGTTGTAGGTCCTTTCCTACCCCATTCTGTATCATTCCTCAGAGGCCACTTTATTTCACCATTTTCTTATTTAATCTCAAAGTTATTGGTATAATTCTACATAATATATATTTTTCAATTATTGTTTGAATTGAAATAGCAGAGCTATGTTCGTTCTGGAGGTTCTAAGGGACAATCTATGCCCTTGCCTTTTGCAGCATCTGAAGGTTACCTGCACTCTTTGGCTCTTGGCCGCTTCCTCCATCTTCAAAGTCACCTTTGCCTTCAAATATCTCTCTCTCTGTCTCTCTCTCTGTCTCTGTCTCTCTCTCTCATATCTCTGCTTCCATTGGTCACATTGCCTTCTCTGCCTCTGATATTCTTGTCTCCATCTTATAAGGATTCTTATCATTATATTGGGCCCAACTTAATAATTGAGGGTGATCTCCCTACCCCAAGATGCCTAACTTAATCACATCTGCAAAGTCCTTTGCTGTGTAAGGTAAGATATTCATAGGTTCCAAGGATTAGAATGTGAGCATCTTTGTCAGGAGAAGAAGGATCATTATTCAGTCTACCACACTATCTATGTTGTCACAGGTGATTCATTCATTTCTTTATTTTATCATAATGGGATCTTGGGAAAGAGGTAAAGATGACTTCTTGAAGATGCCATCTTTCATAAGGAAAATTTAAGCCACTCCTTCAAACCAATGCCCATGACTTGTTCATCCCTCACCCAATATGGCAGCTTGCCATATTGGAAAGGATAAAAGCATAAATGCAAACAAATTTGTCATTCAATGATAAAAATGTATTTGGTATAGGATCAAAGAAATATTCATTTATCTCTGAAAGGAAGGTAATATACATCAATAAAGGTGAAGCCAAGCTGAAGTTTAAGCAATGAAGAGAATCAGTAAGACAGAAAAACAAGAGCTAGAGATGGGATTAATTTGGTGTGAGATACTGTTGAGGAAAATATGTTTACGAAATTGCCTGTCATCAAGTAGCTTATTGTCTAGTGAAGGAATATAGAAAATAAGTGGAGATATATATCTATATGTTTAGTGATATCATTTAGTAAAATAATTTTATAATCGTTATCATTTAGTAAAAACATAAAGACTATGTCAGAGTAGTTTAGGGTAAAAATTGAAAGTTTGGTTTTTGAGCATGTTAAATTTGGGAAAACCATTACAGTTAGCCAGAGAGTGGAGTAGATAACTGAAGAACAGCCAAGGGTGTAATTGGTGAATGGGGTGTACATTTGGGACAACTGGCATGTAAATGATATTTAAGGCTATGGGATTTGAGTGACAGAGAAGAAACATGACCAATGAAAGCAAACCTTGAAGGAGGGGAAGCCGATATAGTTCACTAAGAAGGACAGCCAAGAGGGGGGAGGAAAACCAGGAGAGGGTAATATCCTAGGATCCAAATGAAGTTTACATCTGAAGGGAGTAATCATCTGTGTCAAATGATGAGAACTGAGATATAAACATGCAATCTAGTGGTGTGGAGATTTCAATAGCCTCAAAGGAGTGGGTAAGCAGCTTGTGCTATTTTGTTCATTGCTTGTTTCCACTCCCACCTGCCAATCCAGATCTATTCTCTGCTGTTCTCTCTTCTGCTCTGTGCCCCCATAAAGACTGTACTCTACAGTTGAAGCACTCAGATTGTCTTGCCCTTTGACTTAGAATTTTGGAATATTTTACATAAAATTTTTAATTTATGACTTTTTACTGGGGAACAAACCTGAGGATATGGCAATGTGTGCTCACAGTCTAGGGTGGCAACTGTAGGCAGGAACCAAGAAGCAGCTGCCTCTTTTAAAAAGGGCAAGTATTGCCCAGGTGCCCAGGGTTCTCAACGGTCACTCTGATGTAAACCTAGGCACATATACTTGGGTTGCTTAACTCATTTTTGTTGGCTTCTGGCCCCTTTGGGGATATGCTGCTGTGTGACCACCAATGAACAACTTGTGTTTTATAACTTTTACTGAAGAAAACCTACTCTTCTATTACTATTTTCTCATCGTTTCTTCCAAATCCTAGCAACATATTTCAGTGCATGAAGAAAATATCTGTTATCCACACAAGTACTTCTTTGCACCAGATTAATTTTGGGGCTTCCAAAGCCCTTTCTTTCTGACACCATAGTCTATCAACTCCTGTATAATTCCAAGTGCTGCAGTCAGATATTGCTGGCAAAATGGAATGGAAACAGCTGAACTGGCAGGAGAACATTGCCATTTGACACTGAACTTTCTATCACTGGGAATGTTTCCATCTACAAACTCTCTGAACCTGGTACTTTTCAGTTGGTGCTCCCCATATGAACTGCAGCAAAATGAGCTTTCCAAACAAGATCACATTTCTGCTTGCCCCATGCTACCATGGAATCAATCAAAGCAGATAATGCTGGGAAGGCTGAGAGATAGCAAAGAAATATTAGTAAATATGGTCTTATTCCAACAAACCACATAACCTAAGAGAACGATTTGTGGATATGACAGTTGATATTACAATTGAGTATTATTTTGCATCAGCAGAATTGTTGCTACTGCTGTCAGCACATAGCAGGTGGTTGGAAGTTGGCAACTTTTATGAAAGCCATTTATATTATAGTGCATTTCATGTAAACAGTGGCAATATAAAGCCAAACTGTTCCAGGAATGAGATGCAAATACTAGAAATGTTTTTTTTTTAAATAAGAATTTAGGTAATCGTGCTTGAATTAAATAAAGAATAACTTTAAGACACTATCGACATTTTCTGTACATATTTGGCTCTGAGCGCTACTGGGAAGGTATTCACCACAGTTATCCTGTTCGGATTTCTGTTAACTTTAGTAAACCTGCTATTTTGGAGGCTGATTAAGTAACATATTAACTA
Organism: Daubentonia madagascariensis; assembly: GCA_023783475.1. Taxonomy (NCBI): domain Eukaryota; kingdom Metazoa; phylum Chordata; class Mammalia; order Primates; family Daubentoniidae; genus Daubentonia; species Daubentonia madagascariensis. The sequence continues at coordinate 81,444,312 of JAKFHU010002088.1, forward strand.
AAAGTCTTGACTGATAAATTTATTGATGACAAAAAGTTTGCCAAGATATACTTTTTAAAACTGAGTGAGCAAATTTATTCCTAAAATAATGCCACTCTCTCCTCCTTTCTAATATATTTCCTAAAGTGAAAGTATGGCCTGGAATTTGTCTTAATGCAAGAAAGTAGTCCACGGCCTTAAGAGCATATTGCTCATGTCTTTATTACCAACTATTGTATCACAACACACACAAAAAAGAAAAGATTGAAGTTAATATTTTCTGAAAAATAAATTCCAAAATTTTCCAAACAATGACTTTGTTTGCAAGGAATAATGTATTTATTCCATCAGCCCCCACACATCTCTAGATGGGACCATTCCAACATCATGCAGTGATCCTGGATTAAATGAAATCTTAGCAAAAATCACTTTGGGAGAGAAGGTTCATCTGGAGTGAAGCAGATGAAACAAAGTAATGCCTGTAAAATTTGAGGGAGGTAAATACAACAGGCTTTGTCGAGTCATAGGATAGCCCAATGCAAACATTATATGTCAATTTTTGTTGCCTTCTCTCATACTCAGAGATATAATTACTCCACTTCATAGGTTTCCTGAAGTTCAAGCGCCCATTCAAAGTATAAGGCATGGCAGGCATGGTCTGATGAATGCTGATGTTTGTGAGCCCCACTCAAACCAGCCAGAAAGACTAATGGGCTTTAAAACCTTCCTAAAGAGTTTTTCTCCCAGCACCTATCACATATGGGAATTCTGGTAAGAATAAGCGTCGCTACCAACCACCAGGAGGCTGAGGAGTCTTGTTCCACTGATTAGGTCCTGGTAATCGTCTACCTAGTTGTATCCATTATTGAAAGTGAGGCACTTATGACTCTGACTCTAATTGTCAAATTATGTTTCTCCTGATAGTTTTCTCAGCCTTTGCTTCATTATGGTGGGGTTCAATTTTTAGGTGAATAATTAGTCTATAATTGTTGTAACTTCCAGATATATTAGTAAATCACGTTTATTACTATTAACTTTTTTTGGTTTTTTTGTCTAATACTGGCTTAGTTATTCCAGCTTTTATTATGGTTAATATGTCTCTTTCCGTCTTTTTACCCTCAACTTATTTGTATCTTTGCATCCAAAATGTGAATCCTGTATTCAGCATATCTTGTTTTGGTATTTTTCAATCCAGTCTGATGAAGTCTGCTTTTTATTGTATTATTTAATGCATCCACATTTGATGCTAATATTGATATGAGTGAATTTATATCTTCCTTTTTTCTTCTAGTTTGCAATATATCTCATGTCATTTTTGCACCTCAGTTTTTTCTTTATTGCTTTCTTTCATATGAAGTGAATATTTTTTAATGTAAAATTATAATTCCATTAATTTTTTTTCACTTTTTTATAGTTATTTTCTTAGAAGTTGCTCTAGGTTTTAGCAAATATGTCTTAACCTATCAGCATCAAATTCACATTTACACTAAATTACGGTGAGTTAAGAAAAGTAACTCTATCTCATTTTTGTGCTAATATTGGAATACATATTACACTCTTAATGTTAAAGCCCCACAATGCATTGTTGTAATTATTATGCCATATAATTTTATGTCTGTTAAAGAATATAAGGATATAATGGAGAACAAGTATATGTTTATATAGTTTATTATATTTACTTCTTATTTACAATTTCTGGATTTATCCATTTGTTTTTGTGGGTTTGAGTTATAAAATGTTGTAATGGCCTTACTCTAATACTATTTTGCTTATACCCACTTCAATTTGTGTTGTTATTGTCAAATATAATACATTCATATACAGTATAAACCAGATTATACAATTACATACAACTTGCTTTATATGATTGATTTCTCTTTTAAAAATCAGTGTGGTAAAGTGCACATAACATAAAATTTACCATTTCAACTATTTTTTAATAATTTTTATTTACTTTGTTTTACTCTAATACTATTTTGCTTATACTCATAAGGTATGAGCAAAATAGTATTAGAGAAAGGCTATTAGAGCATTTTATAACTCAAACCCACAAAAACAAATGAATAAATCCAGAAATTGTAAATAAGAACTGAATGTAATTATTTAATAATTTTTATTTACCTTGTTTTTAATTGACAAATGAAAATTGTATATATTTATGGTGTATATTATAATGTTTTGAAACATGTATACATTGTTAGTTGGCTAAATTAAGCTAATAAATATACCCATTACCTCACATATGTATCATTTATTTCTGGTGAGAAGATTAAAAATCTACTCTCTTAGTAACTGTCAAGTATAAAATACATCATTATTAGCTAAAGTATTGAGAACAGATCTCTTGAGTCTTCCTGTTGTCCAGCCGAAACGCTGAATCCTTTGACCCACACCTTCCTGTTTCCCTCCATGCTCAGCCCCTGGTAACCACCACTCTACTCTGCTCCTATGATTTCAACTTTTTAAAAATGTATATTCCACATATAAGTGAGATTATATGGCATTGTCTTTCTGTGCCTGACTTAACGTAATGACCTCTAGGTTTGTCCATATTTATTAAAAGTGACAGGATTTTTTTTTTCCATTTAAAGGCTAAGTGATGTTCTCTTGTGTTTATATACATTTTCTTTATCCGTTCATCCATCAATGGACACTCAGGTTGATTTCATGTCTCAGCTACTGTGAATAATGCTGTTATGAACATGGGAGTACAGATACCTTTTTGAGATCCTAATTTCGTTTTCTTTGGATATATATACTGAATTAGGATTGTTGGATCATACGGTAGTTCTATTTTTAATTTTTTGAGGAGCTGCCATACTGTTTTCCACAATGACTGTACAAATTTATATTCCTGCCAACAGTGTTCTAGTGTTCCCTCTTCCCCACATCCTCACCAACACCCGTTATTTCTTGTCTTTTTGATAATAGCCATTGCAGCACTTATGAGGTGATATCTCATTGTGGTTTTGACTTGTATGTCCCTGATGATTAGTGAGCACTTTTTAATATACCTGTTAGCCATTAGTATGCCCTCTTTTGAGAAGTGTCTATTCAGTTCCTTTGCCCATTTTTAAATGTATTTTTGCTTTCTTACTATTAAGTTCTTTATATATTTTAGATATTGACCCCTTATCAGACATATGGTTTGCCAATATTTTCTCCGACTCTGTAGTTTGTCTCTTCACTCTTTTGTTTGTTTTCCTTTGCAGAAGCTTTTATTTTCAGCTTGATATATTCCCACTTGTCTATTTTTTCTTTTGTTGCCTACACTTTTGCAATCATATACAAAAAATTCATTGCCTAAAGCAATGTCATTCAATTTCCCTCCTGTGTTTTCTTCTAGTAGTTTTACAGTTTTGGGTCTTATGTTGAAGTCTTTTATCTATTTTGTGTTGATTTTTGTATATAGTGTGAGATAAGAATCTAATTTCATTCTTCTATGTGGGGATATCTAGTTTTCCCAATACCATTTTTGCAAGAGGCTGTCCTTGCCTCATTGTGTGTTCTTGGCATCTTTGTCAAAAATCAATTGGCCATATTGTATAGATTTATTTCTGACTATCCTTTTCCATTGGTCTGTATGTCTGTGTTTATGCCAGTAGCATGCTATTTCCATTACTATAGTGTTATAGTAGATTTTGAAATCAGTTAATGTGATAACTCTAGCTTTGTTCTTTTTGATCAAAATTATTTTGACTGTTCAATTCTTTTGTGTTTCCATGTGAATTTTAGGATTTTTTTTGTCTATTTCTGTGAAAAATATCATTGGAATTTTGATAGGAATTTCATAGACTACTTTGGATAGTGTGGACATTTAAAAAATATTAATTCATTCAACCCATAAACAGGGCAATGTTTCCATTTATTTGTATCTTTAATTGTTTTCATCAATATTTTATAGTTTTCAGTGTACAGATCTTTCATTTCCTTGGTGAAATTTATTCCTAAGTATTTTATTCTTTTTGATGCTATTAAAAACATAATTACTTTCTTAAATTTTTTCAGATAGTTCATTGTTAGTTTATAGCAACACTACTGAATTTGTATGTTGGTTTTGTATCTTGCAAATTTACTGAATTTGCTTATTAGTTCTAACAGTTTTTTGGCAGAGTCCTTAGGGTTTTCTATATATAAGATCCTGTCATCTGCAAATAGAGATAATTTTCCTTCTTCCTTTTCTATTTTGATGCCTTTTATTCCTTTTTCTTGACTAATTGCTCTGGGCAAGCTGTTGAGTATGGTCTGCATGCTGTCTTGCTGTTTGATTCCTCAGGCAAACAGTCCTGGAGCTTGATTCAGCAGGTAGACAGGCTCAGTGCCTGGGTCCAGAGGGCTGGGCCTGGAGACTGTGTCCACAGGGGCTGGCCTGGAGATCTGGTGTATGGGTATAAGCATTTAGACTAGATCTGTGAAGACTGGCCTAGACCTGAGGCCATAGAGGCCACCTTGGCTCTAGAGTGGGACTGGAGGCTAGTTCTACAGGGGTAAACTTTCCTAAAGCTACAGGAGCCAGCCTAGAACTGTGGTCTGTGAGGTGGTCCTGGAGCCTGGGACCATAGGGGTTGCCCTGGCACTGGACAAGCCTGTATCCTGTGGTCATAGAGGCTGGTCTAGACTTTAGGCCCACAGGCACTGGCCTAGTGCCTGAGGCCATGGTGGCCAGCCTGCAGCTGGGGTGGCACTTGTGGCTGGGGCCCCAGGTACTGGCTTAATGCCTGAGGCTGCAGGGCAGTCTTGGTGTTGGAACAGACCTAGATACTGAGTCTGTGAGGCTAGAATGGAACCTGGAGTCATGGAGCCTGGTTTGGCATTGAGTTGGGCTTGAAGGCTGTATGTATGTATAACTAAATAAACAACATGTGCTGTTGGTAAAGTAGGATAAAGAGAGGTGTAGGCAGGCATGGCCAGAAATGCCTTTCCAGAAAAGGTGAGAAGTGAGACAGAGCTTAAAACATAAGAAAAATAAATAAATAAATAAATGGGGAGAGGAATAATTTTTAGGCAAGGGAATATTAAGAAGAAATGTTTCAGAAGAGGAATTGAGTTATGCACAAACAGGAGATATATATGAAAAATCCACTATAAGGGTAAAACACCAGACTTGACCAAGAAGAAGAAATAACTAATGAATTTGAAGGGAGGTAATTTAATAATTTAAAATTATCTAGTCATAGGAACAAAAAGAAAATAAATGAAAAAAACTGAAAAATGCCTCTGGGACTTAAGGGACACCGTCGAGGACCAATATATGCATTATCAGAGTCCCAAAAGAGAAGAAAGAGGGAAAGGGGTAAAAAATTTAAAGAAATAGTATCTGGAAAGTTTCCAAATCTGGGGAAGGAAATGGACATTCAAATTTAAGAAGATAAACCTTCCCAAATAAGATAAATCTAAAGAAGTGCACAACAAAATGCATGATAATTAAATTGTGAAAAGTCAAAGACAAAAAAATTTAAAAGCAGCAGTGGAAACTGACTTGTCATGTTCAAGGGAACTTCCATCAGGTTATTAGTGAATGTCTCAGTAGTAATTTTGCAGGCCAGAAGGCAGTTGGATGATATATTCAAAATGTTGAAAGAAAAGAAAATACAAGAAATGCTAAAGAAAGTTCTTTATTTTGAAATGAAGAGACACTAAACAGAAATATAAAACCCCATGAAAGTATAAACCTTGCTGTTAAAAGTTAATATAGAGACAAATATAGAATACTCTAATATAGTAATGTTGGTATATAAATAACTTTTAATTCTGACTTAGAAGTTAAAAGACAAAAATATAAAAATAACTATATAAAATTATGTTAATGGATACACAATATTAAAAGATGTAGTTTGTGACATCAGTAGCATAAAGTATGTGTGGAGAAGCAAAAGTGTACAGTTTTTTATGTGATTGAAGTTAAGTTGTCATCATCTTAGAATAGTTTTCCATATAAGATATTGTATGTATGCTCCATGGTATCCACAAAAAAACATACCTATAGATTTCTTTACCAAAAGACATGAAGAAAGACGAAGAGCTACAATACAGAAGATAAATAATACAATGACAATAGTTTCTCTCTAACAATAATTAAGGAGACTCAGAACTGAATAACATGAGCCACCCAACACAATGCCTGGGACAAAGTTCAGTGAATAGCAGTTTTGTGGACTGCCATGCTAACTTTTCCTACTTTACATGTACTAAGGAAAGGGATTGAATGTCACTCATTTTTATATTTGCAAGACTGGAACAACATCTAGTACTCAAAGTATATTTCTTGGATAGAAAAGAAAGGGAAGCTCCAATCTATTAAAATCACCACTCTTAGATGTGGACTAATTTTGGCCATAACTGTGGAAGGAAAAGAAACTAACAGCAAATTCATTTTCTGTGCCAAATTCTCTGCTGGATGCTTTACAAACATTATGTCATTTAGTTCTTACAACAAATATATAAAGTGAATATCAAAGTCTTTTTCTTAAGAACACTCAGAACAGTTATGACAATTGCTCAATTTCACCTAAAATTTGTGTTCTGTCCTACATATTTTAATCTCATGTTAGAATTTTTGATGAATATACTGCTGGAGCTCTAGTTCCAATATTGGGAAAATGATTTGAAATAAATGCCTTATTTACAGTGATTGCTCCTTTCCTGATTTGTGTCTCTTCCTTTTTCTCAAGTTTATTCAGTCAACTTTTCTTGAGATTTTTTTCTCTCACAAGATGCTATACCTTTTGCAATAGCAACAAAGAAAATTAAATATTTAGTAACATATCTAACTAAGGAGGTCAAAGACCTATATAGAGAGAATTATGAAACACTGAGAAAAGAAATTGCAGAGGATGTAAATAGATGGAAAGCCCTACCATGCTCTTGGATAGGCAGAGTCAACATAGTAAAAATGGCTTTGCTACCTAAATTAGTTTACAGAATCAATGCAATCCCTATCAAAATACCAACATCATTTTTTGCCGATCTAGAAAAAATAATTCTACGCTTCGTGTGGAACCAGAGAAGACCCCGTCTAGCCAAAGCAATCTTAAGCAAAAAGAACAAATTGGGCGGCATCTGTCTACCAGACTTCAAACTATACTACAAGGCTATAGTAACCAAAACTGCATGGTGTTGGCACAAGAACAGACATGTAGACCAATGGAACAGGACTGAGAACCCAAATATAAAACCAACCTCATACAGTCACCTGATCTTTGACAAATTCCAAAAAAGCGTACACTAGGGAAAAGATTCCCTATTCAACAAATGGTGCTGGGAAAACTGGATGGCCATATGTAGAAGACTGAAACTGGACCCACACCTCTCACCTCTCACAAAAATCAATTCACAATGGATAACAGATCTAAACCTAAGACATGAAACCATAAGAATTCTCGAAGAAAACGTTGGAAAAACTCTTATGGACATTGGCCTAGGCAAAGAATTTATGAAGAAGACCCCCCAAAGCAATCACAGCAGCAACAAAAATAAATACATGGGACCTGATCAAATTGAAAAGCTTCTGCACAGCCAAGAAACTATCACTAGAGTGAACAGACAACCTACAGAATGGGAGAAAATATTTGCATGCTACACCTCTGATAAAGGGCTGATAACCAGAATCTATACAGAACTTAGGAAAATCAACAAGAAAAAATCAAACAACCCTATTAAAAAATGGGCAAAGGACATGAACAAAAACTTTTCCAAAGAAGACAGAATAATGGCCAGCAAACATATAAAAAAGTGCTCAACTTCTCTATCATCAGGGAAATGCAAATCAAAACCACAATGAGATATCACTTAACTCCAGTGAGATTGGCTCATATCAAAAAATCCCCAAATAACAAATGTTGGCAGGGATGTGGACAGATAGGAACACTCATACACTGCTGGTGGGACTGCAAATTAGTACCACCTCTATGGAAAAGAATATGGAGATACCTCAAAGAATTAAAAGTAGAATTACCATTTGACCCAGCAATCCCACTACTTGGTATTTATCCAAAAGAAAAAAAGACATTTTATAATAAAGACATCTGCTCTCGAATGTTCATAGCAGCACAATTCACAATTGCGAAGTTGTGGAAACAACCCAGGTGCCCATCAATACATGAGTGGATCAATAAAATGTGGTATATGTATACCATGGAGTATTACTCAGCAATAAGGAACAACAGTGAATTAACTCATCTGGTATTATCCTGGTCGGAGCTAGAACCCATTCTTCGAAGCGAAGTGTCACAGGATTGGAAAAACAAGCACCACTGGTACTCACCATCAAACTGGTACTAACTGATGAACACTTACATCACACAGGGCAATAACATTCATCTGAGGGCGGGCGGGCGGGAGGGGGGTGGAAGGGATGGGAAAAACTCTCACTGAATGGATGTGGGGAGCACAGTTTGGGAGACGACCACGATTGTGGCTCTGACACGGGCAGAACAGGGGCAACGTGTATGGCCAAAGTGTTGTACCCCCATGATATTCTGAAAATAAAAAAATAAATTAAAAAAAAAAAGAAAGAAAGAAACAACTGAAAAACTGCATCAAAAAGTTTGGGAAAAAATCTTCAAGTGAAACTTCTAAAACCAAACCCTGAAATCACACTGGCATATGTGATTAAGATGAGATTTCATATTGTGCACCCTTATTTATTCTGATAATGTGTTTGTTGATGGTTCATGTATCCTTCATGGCTCTGCTCAAAGTCACCCCTCTAAAAAGCCTATCGGCTTCTACTTCTCTCATGAGGCTTGATCTTTTACTTTAATTTAGATTTTTTTGGCCTTGACATTTTTATTCATATATTAATTTTATTTATTTTATTTCCTGGAAGCCATTTAAACTCTTTGCAGAATAAGGCAAATATTTACGAATATATTTTAACAAACATAAATATGCATATTAATCAATCTGAGGATAATGATATATGGATTGTGGCCTTATAGTCTAAATGGTCAGAGAAACATACGCCATTCAAGTTCTGCTTTATCTAGAAAAATAACTTTAAAATTGGTAATTATAAATATAAAAACAACTAACAATTATACCTAAACTATTCATTTACAATATGATTTGACATATAAAAACAGACTAACAGAATAATTGTTATGAATGAATCTAAGAATTTAAGGTAATAATGCTAAGGTTAGGTTAAATGATTTATTTAGATCTTTTGCCTTTGTTTGAGAGGTAGCTCCTACAAATATTAATTTTGTGATGTCAGGCAATTTATTTAATCTAGGCCTCATTTTTTCTTATCTGAAAAATTGGGAAATTAATTGTATCTACCTCATAGAATTGTTTTGAGGATTAAATGTGTTAATATTTTAAAGTGTTTGGACCAGTAAACAAGTACAGGCACATCTCGTTTTATTGTGTTTTGCTTTATTGAGCTTCACAGATATTGCTTTTTTGACCAATTGAAGGTTTGTGGCAAACTTGAGTCAACCAAGTCTATCAGTGCTATTTTTCCAACAGCAAGTGCTCACTTTGTTTCTCTGTGTCACATTTTGGTTATTCTCTCAATATTTCAAACTTTTCCATTACTATTATATCTGTTAATGGTGATCAGTGATTTTTGATGCTTCTGTTGTAATTGTTTTGGAGTGCCACAAACTGGGCCCATATAAGATAGTGAATTTAATCAATAAACATTGTATGTATTCTGACTGCTAAAAAAAAAAAAAAAAAAAAATCTCACAAATGCAACCTCATGCCTTCCCTTTTGCTACCACTAAGCTGGTTCAGGTTTTATCATCTTTCTCTTGCTCTTCTTAGGTGATGCCAACGCCTGACCTTTTAAAGTGCAGCCTCTATTCCCGTAGTATTTCTCCACACATTTCCCAGAGTATCTTTTACATAACACAAATCAAATGTAAATCATCAATGAAACCTCTAAATGGCCCTCATCCTTTTAGAAATAAGTACTGTTATCCTAAGACATCATCTTTTCTAGATTAGCTGTGAACTTTTTGGAGAAAGAGACTTTTTTTTTTTAATGGGGGTGATAGTAATGAAGATTATATGTGGGATCTGGAAGCAAATAAAATAAACTTGTGGTGGACTTTAACTACTCAACGCCACACTAGTTGGATGATCTTGAACAAGTTTCTATACTTCTGTGGTCCTCACTTTCCCTCAGTATACATAGAGACAATAATAGAGCCTACTTAATAAGATTTTAGTAATAATTAATATGATTCACATATGAACTTAGCAGGGTGTCTGACACATAAGAATTAAATAGATATTAGTTGTTATCCTGGATAGTAGGATAATGAGTCATGATGCAATAGTGAGCAACACAGCTTTGGAATACAGTAGGTATTTGATGAATAATGAACAGATACATAATAGACTTCAAAATTGAAAAACATAACAATAAGGTCTACTTCTTCAGGGTACCTGAATAAATAACCATATAATTGTTTTGTGATCATAGAACAGTTGTTCCCATTTATCCCTCTTTTCCAATTCTTTTATGTGCACCTTTGCTCTATGGAAATATGCACAAATGGTTCAGAATTAAGACAGCAAGATATTGATTCTTAGGCATTGAATTACTGCTTATTATTCAAGAATCTTATTCACAAATTACACGAATTACCAAGGATTTTTTTTCTTAAGTGACTAAAGAATTTTTATTTGTTTGCTAAACTTAAGGCCAAGGAATTCTTGATTTTCTCTAGGAAAAAGAAGAAAGAATAAAAGCATAAATAAGAATAAGTTGTTAAAGAACAACTCCTGGCATAGATAGTGGAAAAACATCACAGTAGGAGAGGACCACATAAATCAACTGGGTTGCATGCTGACTTCTACTAAGTCTCAAAAATATGATAATTATTAGGCACTTAAAAAACCATGCTATTCTCAATGCATGATTGTTTTTGTTCCTGTTCCACAACTATTATCTCTCTGTTCTTTAGCAAGTAAATCAAGCGTTTGAGGTTTGACTTTGTATCATCCTCTCTAGAAGTGTTTTGTTCCTGTCCTGAAAATGGTACCTTTTAAAAGTGATGCCTCCCACCTGCTGAAGATAAAATGCGGCTAAACTCTCTGACCTTTGAAAAATGTGGGTGTAATAGCCAGATCGAAGGACAGAAATCAAATGGGAGATGGATGAAATAATTTTTTTTTTAAATGACAAGAGTTGATCTTTTTTCTGTAGCTGCCAATTACCCAGAAAGTTTTTCTTGATTTCCAAGGTTGTTAAGCAGCAGAATAGAAACAAAGTCAAACTAACTCTGCCTGCCATTCTGGGTAAAGATTTTCCATGAGTCTGGCAGCTCAGCTACATGCCAGCTACTTTGGGAGGGCCTCTCTTTCCTCTCAGGAAGTGTGAGTGTTGAAGCTTAATAAATTATATTTTAAGGGGATTTCCATTTCTAGGATTACATTTTAGGAGGCTATTTATGACAAAGCTCCTAGGAGTGAATTACACCTTTTTGGATATCAGTTCCAGGTCCTTATTAGAGAAAAGGAAAAAGAGAGCATATGCAGTATGCAGAAAAGCTGAGTGATAAGCATGCAGATATTGGTCTGTGGCTCCCACTCCTTCACCCAGTTGATTTTATGGCTGTGCATGTCACTTTTGCAAAGCATTTCTAACTCTCTTGCATAAACAGAATGTGTGAAAGATGTTCTTGAGAGTTTCAAAATTGCTTTTATAAAAAAGGAGACAATAAATGACTCCCTACTATAACCAACTACTTTCCCAGGGAAAATCCTTCACAGGGAAGTGCTTGGCAGCCTAAGTCAGGATGATGAGAGGGTTATGCAGATCCTGGTCACGTGTAGGTTGGGTGGAGGATGTGCTATGTAATGCTGAGGTCAAAATAAAAAAGTGATGCTAATAGGAAGAGAGACACTGATATGGACTTTATAAGCTTAGGTTTGGAGCCAGATGGGTGTTGGAGACCCAGAAAAGATGAAATCCAAGGGCTGATGTAGGACTGTGGACTCAACTATAAGCCTTTAGCCTTATGGCTGCCTGAATGGGTAAAGTAGCCTGAAGAATACAAACTATAATTTTATTGATGTAAAGTTATTCTGTGCCTACCTGTAAAATGTCTCTTCACTTCCGTAAAAGCTGATTTCCGAGAGATATTCTTGATTTCCCCTAGGCCCAAAATTTGAGATGCAAATGCTGTAGCTTATCCAATCATTTTCTCTCTTATTCTTTATGAGCTCAAAACACAGAGAAACTATTCTCGTGGAAAAATCATGAGACTTAATGTAAAAAAAAAAATGGGTCTATCAAACACTAGCTAATTGACATCGGGTAAGTTAATTAACCTCCATCAATTTGTATAATGTAAAGTTTACAATGTCTTCTTCACAATAACATATAAAAAGCTACTATTACGTTTAGTAGTTCCAAATTGATGTTTGGTAGTGTAGACGAACCTTTGAATGAAGACAGCTATGATTGTGTAGCATAGGGCATTAACTGGGTGAGAAAGAGAAGGTGTACTCCTGTAGCCAAAAGCAAGAGAAGATGGGATGGCCAGAGATGGACCAGGGATGTTCCAGGAGTGAGTGGGGAAGATTATTTCACAAATAATACATTGCAACTTCCAAAGTCATATGTGTTTCTCTCAGTTTAACGATATACTACATCGGTCCCAAGCAGTGACCATGAAGAACTGAGTTTTGTCGTCTCTTGGTTAACATGGAGCTCCAGTCTTTGACATTATGGTGAGTAGTTTCCTATATAAGAGTCTAATAGTCTGATTTGGAAAAAAAAATAAAATCCAATCTCTGCTTCTGCACTCACCTTCAGAATGTCCATTAAGAGTTAAGTTATATATTGTTTTGGAGAGTCACTGGTAAGTTAACAGACAAGAGTAGGGTACAGTTGTTAAAGAGAAAATGGTATTGCTAATAAAATAATTTCACTCCTGGGTCAGTCTCTCATATATCCTCTAAACACTAAATAACAAAAGCCATGGATTTACCTTGCCTGATGAAGCAATTCAATTAAAGTTCAGCTACAATTATACTTGAATGGTTTAAGATTGGGAGATTTTGTGACATGACACTATCTTAATATTACAGGGAGAATAAATAATGTACAACCAGTTCTCTGTCATAATGGGCCTATTTATAATAAATGTTTAAGAAACCTCATTTCAGTTTACCTGTACTATTAATTAATAGTGAACAAACATATTTCTCTAAGGGATATTATTGAAATCATTCACTTTCTTCCAAAGACATTAGACATTTCAAGATATCTGAATTTAGAATGTTCACAGGAAATAGTGATAGTAATCATTCAAGTCTCGTGTAAAAATGTTTAGTATTCAGCAGTCCTGTTTTTGTCATTGGGGATACAGAAAATAGGGCTTCTGTTTCTCAAGAGTTAGTGATAAGACAGTCAGAAAGTCAGAAAGAATAGTGGAAAAGTGCTTTTTTATTATAAAATATGCATAGAAGAGAAAAGAAGTGGAGGAGAAAATGTTTGTGCTGGAGTTTGAAGATGAAATACACACAGGATGTTGTCAAATTGAGTTCTGGGAATGAAAGCAGGAAAGGAGGTTTCAGCAAGTGTGAGGGTAGATTTGAGGAGACAACACAGAGCACGGCATCAGGCTCATTAATTCTTGTCCATGAAAGAATTGATTGCTTATATACTCTTTCTTTACTTAATTTTACTGATACTTTTCAAGGTCTATGTAAGGCTTTTCTAAACAATCTTTGTTAAATTATGTAATGTGTAACCACATCATCAAATAATATCATCATGAAAATAAATTCAAATTATCAATTATTTGAAAAATGAATACAAATAGAGCAGATCCAATAATTTGCATTATATACACAATTATTATAATCATGAATCATTGGAAAAGCTTCATGAAGTAAGGGGTCCAAGGTCTAGATGTAACTTGAAAAGCTGGTAAATGTACTTATCGTAGATGATTCCTTAAGTTCAAATTCTGCCAGGATCACTGTGTGAAGAGACAGAAGGGAATGAGGGAGAAATTGGTAATGCCTGTTCAGGGGGGTATGAAGCAAAGTACTTTCAGATAAACATCTTCATTGGTCTGGCCTCCACTGTTATAAGCAGATAGCAATTGGTATGCCTCACAAATCTTCTCAGTGGAAATTAATGGAGCCAATATACTTCCAGGTACATTAATCTTTGTATATCTTCAGTGTGTGTAGATGTGGTATCAAGTATGTTTAGTCAGATGGGATGGACGTATATCCATTCACCCCATCTGTGTCATAAACAGTTTTCCAATGCTTTGTGCATTTTGATCATCTTACCTCAATGTATGGTTATTTATCATGAGTAATAGCTTCTATGGGTACTGCTTTGATTTCCACTTAAAATTTTAAAACTTTTATAGTATTATGGATTCTGCTACAGGCACACAGAACGATGTAAGAGTTAACCCAGTTAGCTCTTTAATTTCTGGAAGTCCACATGTTAGGGGAAAACGAAAAGATGTAAGGAAGTCATTGTATGATTTTTAGGTGTCTCTGAAGGGAGAACGCCAGAGAAGGAGGATTTCTTTGTTTGTTCCTATTATACCCCACCTTTGCCCTTCGTTATGTTAATACCCTTCCGGATGAGGATATTTCTAAGTTTTCTTGATATATCATAATCAAGGTATTTAAAATAATGCCAAATAAAATCCCCTTTGAACCCTGATGTAATGAACAGTCCATTTTATTCTTTAGTTAAGTCCTGTAACTATTTCTAGATAGTGTGCAGCAATACTTTCTTCTCTTTTGTAACCAGTGAAGACTAATGGTTGTACCTGAACTGAATTTAGTTGACATTGTGCTCTAGGAACTTTAACTGACTTATGAAGGTCAGAGATTAATTACTTGTGGGATACCCAATGTCAAAACTGACTGCACAAGACTCAGAAAGTATAAGAAATGCCTTCTCATAGCCCCTCATTTATATTTATTAATTAAACCCTAATATATTATTTAAACTACTTAAGTGTAATCCTACTTAAAATTTAGTGTGTTGATGGAGTTTTTCTCAACATCTGAATACTGAGGACTTTTGTGGCATTTAGACAGCAACGTTTATGTCCTCAGTTGTAGGTGGTAACAGATATCCTGTGTGGAAGACTGAATAATAGACCATCACAATTCAAAAATGATAATTCATCGTCAAAAATATGGACTCACAAACTCTTTCACCCAACAGCAGACCAAATGTTTTTAGAGTATATTTCATAAGTGTTCTTGAAAAACAATCACTATCTTAGTAAGTTAACTATTCTAGTGACCTGGGGAGGGAGAAAATAAAATTCCAAATTAATTTTATGAAGCAGCATAATTTTACATAAAAAGTATATAACATGAACAACTAAAATTATAGGTTAGTTATGCTTACAAAGTTGTAAAAATTTGTAAACTATAACCTGGGTAATTTCACAGTAACCCGTACAAGATGAAATTGTACGCTGAGAGCAGTGATAAGCCTAGTGTAAGACATAAACGACGGCTTGAATGTGTTGCAGAGAACCCCAAGCAGGTGGAAAGGGGAGGGTGTTCACCTCTGAGAGGCGAGAACTCCACTTACTTAGTAATCTGTGTTGATCTTTTTCTCCTGAGGGCACTGTCTGGGTTTCCTATCAATGACTTAAACTTCCAATTTTAGAAGTTAGAAAAAGAAGAGCAAATTAATCCCAAATAAGGGGAATGAATAAAACAATGAACATAAGAACAGAAATCAATGTAACAAAAAACAAAACTTAGAATATATCAATAGTACCAAAAATGGTTCATTAAACAAAGATTAATAAATCTCTAATGAGATCGATAAAGCCCTGTAAGACTAAAAAGGTGGGAGAAACACAGAGAGAAAGAAGGAGGGAGAGAGAAAGTGAATTGCTAATAACAGGAATGAAAGAATTAGTAACATTACAGACTTTATGCACATTAAAAGGCAATAAGGGATTATTATTAACAACTTGATGGTAATAAAGTTGAAAACTTAGAAAAACAGACAGATTCATTAAAAAGCACAATTTACAAAAACAAACAAGAAGATAATTTACAATTCTCTATAAATAAACTTAACTAGTAATTAAAACTTTACACAAAGAAAACTCTAGATCCAGATGGCTTTGCTAGTTAATTCTGTCAAGCATTGAAGGAAGCAATAATACCAATATTAAACACCTTAATTAAAAAATATATAGGAGGAGGGAAAGCAATCCAATTTGTTTTAGTCAAAACAACACTGATACCAAAACTTGGCAAGAATATTACAAGAAAGGAACATAAAAGGAAAAACATTCAAAAAACCAATTCTAACTCTATATAGAAAGAATAAAGACATAATGGGCAAGTAGAGCTTTCCAGGTAAACAAGGAGAGCCTAAATTCCAAAATCAAACAAATTAATTTATCATGTTAAGACACTAAAGAAGAAAAATCATACAGTCATTTCAATAGATACATAAAATGTACCTGATTGATTCAGCACGTATTTCTTATTTTTAAAAAATCTCTTAGCAAAAAGAAATAGAAGCAAATGTCCTCAGCTGAATTAAAAGAAAATTTTAAAAACTTATGAAAAACTCATAGCTAACATAACACCTAATGGCAAAAGACTTAATGTTTTCTCTGTATGACCAGCGACAGGCAATTTTGTCCTCTCTCCACATCTGTTCAACTATATACTGAAGGCCCAGCCATTTCAATAAGACAAGAAAAGGAAATAAAGAATATAAATATTGGAAGTTAAGAAATAACAACGTTTTTGTTTTAGGACAAGAGGTTTGCATATATAAAAATTGTAAGAAATCTAAAAAAATAACAGCAACTAAGATTAATACCTAAAGTTATAAATCACATTATAAAAATTATATGTTTTTCTATATTTCAGCAACCAGTAATTGGAAAATAAAGCTAATATCATTTATAATAGCATCAAAAACTGGAAAAACTGAGGAATAAATCTAATGTGTAAGGGCTCTGCACTGAAAACTACAACACATTCTAGACAGCTATTAAAGGAAACCTAAGTAAATTGAGAACATATCCTGGTCATAAACTGGAGGAGTTAACATTTTTAATGTTCCATTCTTTCCAAGTTGATCTATAAAGTTAGAACGATCTTGGTTAAAAAATATAAGCAGAATGTTCTTCTTTAGAAATTGACCAGATTCTAAAATATATATGGAAATGCAACAGACCTAGAGTATCCAAAACAGTTTCAAAAGAAAAAAGAAGCTGGAAAACTTCTAATACCTGATATGAAGACTTACTACAGATTTCACTAATGACAATCATGTTACTGGTAAAGGAGCAAATAGGTTATTGGAACAAATTGAAGAATTCAGAAACAGATCACATAGATATCACTGATTGTCTATAAATGTGACCAGTGAAAAAGAAGAATTTCAGCAGATGATGCTGGCACAACTGCATATCTATGTGATAAAAGATTAACCTTTACCCCTGCTTCTTACTCTGCACAAAAATCAATTCAGGAAGGATCATATACCTAAAATCAAAGCTATAACTATAAAGCTTTTAGGTAAAACATATGAGTATACATTCACGACCTCAAAGATACCTTAAACAAGACATAAACAACACTAGTGAAAAAATTGTACTTTTTCAAGGGTAAAAGTATCTTCTCAGCAAAAGACACAATAAGAAAATGGAAA
This sequence comes from Daubentonia madagascariensis, assembly GCA_023783475.1. Taxonomy (NCBI): domain Eukaryota; kingdom Metazoa; phylum Chordata; class Mammalia; order Primates; family Daubentoniidae; genus Daubentonia; species Daubentonia madagascariensis. The sequence continues at coordinate 81,461,935 of JAKFHU010002088.1, forward strand.
AGCTAGCCACAGGTGGAAAAATATTTTCAATATGTTTATATGACCAAAGACTTCTATCTAAGATATCTGAAGAATGTCTACTAATACTATATAATATAATAATAAAGAAATACATGACTTTATAAAACAGTCCAGTATTTAAAGTGAACCAAGATTCAACAGACATTCCATAGTAGGAGAAATATGAATGACCATTAAGTGCATGAGAAGTGCTTGATGTCATTCACCATCAGGGAAATTCATATCAAAATCATAAGGAAACCCCATTTCACACTCACTAGAATGGCTATAATTTAAAAACTGATAGTAAGAGTGTTTATGAAAGTGTGGAGCAAGAAGAACTGTCACACATTTCTAATTTGAAAGTTTTTGCAACAACTTTGGGAAACTATTTGGCAATTACTAATAAAGTTAAATATTCTCCTACAGTATGGCAAAGAAATTAGACTCTTACATATATTGCCAAGATAAATGAAAGCATAGATCCAAAAAAAGACTTGTACAAGAATATTCAGGGTAGTTTTTTCTTTTTAGCCAAAAAAAAAAAAAATAACCCAAATATCCATCAACAGGTGAGTGCATAAACATACTGTGATATAACCATGCATTAGAGAAATACTGAGCAAGAGGAAAAAAACAACTAATACAAACTATACAAATGAACCTCAAGCATATAATGACTTAAACAGTTCATATTGTTTGATTCCATTTATAAGAAATCCTACAACAGGCAGAACTAACTTATATGAATGGAAAACAAAGCAGTGGTTTCCTGTCCCAGGAGTGGGAGGGACAAGTAAACTGGGAAGAGGCACATGGAAGCTTTCCAGAGTGACAGAAATGTTCTCTGTCTAAACTGGGATGGTGGTTCAGCAGCATACACATACACCAAAATGTGCCAGACAGTGCACTTACAGTAGAAAAATTAACAAACAAAAAGCCATGACCTATTTGAGAGCAATTCAGACTACAGATATGTTTACATACAATTACTAGGATAATTTAGAATCTAATTGCTTCAAATAATAAAACATCTTTGCTAGCTTTCAGGATACAAGGTCAATATAAAAATCAGAGGTGTTCTAGCAATAGTCATTTAAAAATTGACATGACATAAGCAGTTATATATCAAACAGAGTTCATGAAGACAGGGTGACATGGAGGTATAGAAAATAAGAGAGCCCCAAAGAAGATCCTTTCATACACAGCCCATTGTATGTGTCAGAAAGGCCTGTAGAATCCTGGGGATATCAGAAAGAATGGGCTAGTCAACAAACAATTGTAGACTATTTTACTATTCGCAGGGGAAGTTTTAAAATAGATTTCCACCTTCTACTCTGCACAAAAATAAAATCCATATTTTTCTTTTTTAAATCCTTGTTGATGAAAGAACTAAATATGAAGACATGAACTGAAAAAGTTTAAAAGAAAATATTAGGAGCATATTTTAATGACCTCAGGGCTGAGGACGGTTTCTTTAACAAGATGCAATAATCACTACACATGTGTGTACTTGAGTTGAAATTAACTTTGACCAAGAATTCCATTCCCTTTTTGGAAGTTGTGCCTAAGAAAAATGCCAACTGACTCTAGAAATGGAGACTTCTGAGGGCTCCCTGGCCTTCTTAAAAACTTAGACTGAAGTATGACCTCAGAAATTCTAGGGATGGATAGGTTTGAGAAAATTCTAATTATAGAGTGAAGGGTGGCACCGTGTAGTATTGGAATATGTATTAGGACCTACAGCTAAGGACACTTCATTATGAGTCCTCTCAAAGACAGAGTGGTAATTTATGGGTCATATTTCCTACTTTTTGCTTCCTTTCTCTCTTCAGGTAAGGTGACATCATTCAGTATCTCTGCCTGCCAATTTAACCATGAAAGAGGATAGTTTTATAGTAAGTTTGCTGGCATAGCTGGGTAGCCAATGTGCCCTACTGAACTTTATTACCAAGAAAACATATTGATGAACAGCTAATATTCTGTGTATACCTACTGTAAAAATCAGGAGTTTCCATAAACAATCCCATATTTCCATTTGAACTTGACAAACTATAAGCTCTGTCATCACTGGGACCTGTTTATGCGCAAAACACTGGGATCGGGGAAAGAGTGGCTTTCCCTCAGGCGGGCTCTTTCCAGTTGGGGACGGTATCTACCACTCATTTAAATTTTCTGCATGTATCCTGCAGACATCTGAGTCTGGGTCATCCAGCTGGCCCCGTTCCTCTGAGCTGGTTCTCTTGGCCCACAGAAAAAAGTGATCTTTGTGCATTAAGTGTTTGCTGGTTGAGAGGCTGCATAGGTTGTAGAGTTGGAATTAAAGCCCCACCTCTGGAGCAAGACTACATAATATGAAATCCAACTCAACCTCTTACTAGCTGTGGACCCATGCTAGGTACCTTAGCTACTCTGTGCCTTAGTTCACCTATCTGTGAAAAGGGCATACAATAAACACCACCTTTTTCAGAGTTGTTAATATAATGAAAATAATCAATACTACAGTAGCAATAATAACAATGCCTGACAGAATATGCATTCATTAACTCTTACTCTCCGTCAAAAAACTATGCTTATTTATTTTAATTTGCTTCATTTGATAGCTTAGAATGTTTTGCATTTGTTATGCTGTACATCTATATTATTACCCATTATTGTAAACACCTTGAAAAAACTTTTTCCCTAACATACTGAGCATGTTTGTATAAATATTCTTTTACATTGATTTAAAAATCATTGACTAATTATCTGGGCACAGTCAGTCTCCCCCACAACATTTTGCTATCCTTAAGCCTGCCTACTTCTTTCATTTCTGTGTCCCTGGAGGCCAGCACTGTGATTGACATATCGACTGTTTGCCAAGTGAAGGGATGGGAGTCAGGGGAAGAGGTCAAGAGGCTCAAAGCACTTTAGAGCCTGGAAATACCTTAAATCAGTGTTGTGAAAACCAAAAACGTCTTCAGACATTTCTAAATGCCCCCTAGGACATTGTCAAGGGTCCCACGTTGAAAAACCACAGCTTTTCTTCAAACCAGGACACCTAAACTGAAGCTTTTTGCTAGTTATAAAACCACCAGTAAACACTTGTGAATACTTAATTAAATGATTTGTACTTTCTCACAATCCATTACGTGTCTTCCTTTTCTCTTTATTGATATTGGGGTTTTTAGATTGTTTTTTTGTCAGATGCTCTACTAATGTGTAAAAATTGCAAGTCTTTTCTGGTAAGTTGCATCAGTAGTTTTCCTGATTTGAAATATTGAAGAAATTATTAGTACCTAAACAGGAAACTAGACTTTCTGTTCATTCTAGAACTGTTTATTAAGAACCCACTATGTTCTTAATAAAGGTACTGAGGATAGAGCAGTCATCATATCGATGTGCTTCCCTGATGAATTATAATCATTTGAAATGTGAGTCATCCACATATTCCTTCCAAAAATCAAGCATTTTTAAATAAAAACTACAAGTATATAAATGTGTTGCTAAAATATGCAACAAAATCTAGAAGATATGAAATGTCAAATATTATCTTTAAAAACACCACAGAATTGATCAGGTGGTTATAAAAAGGCCATACCAAAATCTAATAAAAAGATAAAATAATCTTTGATGTGTTTGTAATTTATAAAGTAACCCGAAGGAGATTAGCTTAATTGACCACCTTATATAACTACTTAAATATATATTAGCCATCAAATATTGTAGACAAGGGAAATCAGGTATTGTGAAATTTTAAAATTTAAATGATGTCCTACTTTTATTCAGTACGATGTGGTGTTCACTGTGTGTGTGTTTCCCTGTGTGTATTGTCATCTGTCTGTATAATGGACAACATCCAGGTTATATAGTAAACGAGCTAATGTTTGTTTCATTCTGTGTAAGAGCAAGAAGGACCAAAGGAGTTTATTACTTTTAAAACTACAGAGTGTTCAGAAGATCCGGCCTGAGCGCTTAGGTCTTCTGCTGCAGAAGGAGGAGGAAAGTGCGAGAGGGAGGAAGGAAGAGACAGAAGCAGCAAGGGAGGAAATAAATTAACTGGAAAAGATGAAACAAAATTTTCTTTATTCATAATTGATTGTATTTTCATAATAGAAACCACAAAAGTATCTGTAGATGACTCATTAGAAATGATAGAAAGTTTAGAAAGTTTCTGGGTACAATTTCAAACTTCAGTATCAATTACCTGTATATACAGAGCCAAGAACAGAAAATTCAATTTTTAAGATACAGTTTACTATAATAAAAAAATGTAAAGTGTCTTGAGAGAAAGCTCACAAAATATCCATCTAAGATGTATTAATAAATCCCTTACTGATAAATTCATTAATATAAAACTTTATTACAGATATTTTTAAAAGCCTGGATAAATGTAGACACGTACTGTGTTTACGGAATAAAGGTTTACCAGCACGATGAAGTTAATGCTGCTAATCCCAATCCTGTCAAAATATGAACTATATTATTTTTGAAATTTGGCAAGCTCACTCTAAAACATATATAGATCAGAAAATACCAAAATTGAGCTAAGATATTGCTCAAGAAAGAAAATGTTAGGGGACTTGCTCTAGCAAATATCAAAAATGTTTCCTCCTTTTCAACCATACACTTCATGAAGTCTGGGATTGTTTTCTGCTTTTTGCAATACTACTCCCTCCTGTAGTGTCTGGACTATGGATAACACTAAAGACATATTTTTTTTAGTATATGAATTATTTAACTATGTTAATTAAGACAATGCTGTACTTGAAAGATTAAAAAAAGATCACTGCAATAAAATAAAAAGCTCTGAAAGAAACCTTCATGAATGTACGCAAACTTGAATTTTTAATAGTTTGCATCTCAAGGCAGTTACTAAAGGATGGGTTTTTAATATAATAAGCTAAAAAAAGTCAGTTATCCTTATTTCAAAAATAGTAAAATCTACCAGATGCAATAAACACAATTCCAGGTAGATTAATAACTTAAATACGAAAAGGTAAATTTCTAAAGATTTTTGAAAACAGTTTAGAGACACACATTTATTGGTCTTGTATATGCAAAATATAAAAAGCAAAAGCCAAAATAAATGATAAATTTAACTACATTAAAATAACAACAGACTACTTAAAGAAAATGAATAAAAAACCTCACAAACAGGAAGAAGACATTCCTAATTTCTACACTGAAAAACAAGTAGGATCTTTAATATACAAAAACTTCTTCCAAAAAGTTAACAAGAAAAAGAAAAACAATGCAATAGAAATATTTGAACAGTACTATTACATATATAAAAGCATGAATAACAAACTCATGAAATTATGATCAATCTTATTAATAACCAGAGAAAATCACAACAATATTAAAACTTGTTGATTCCAAAAATTTAAATGTTTGATAATATAAAGATGAGAATAGGGTAAATTATTTTGTACAGATGATGAGCATGTAATTCTTACTACTACTTGAAAAAGAAACTATTTAGCATTTTTTAGAAAGTTAAAGATGTGATTATACCATGACCTAGCAGTTTCAACCAGTACTTTAAAAAAATCTCTTATATGTGTAATCCAAAATACATGTAAAAAATTATTCACGATGACATCATTCAAAAAGGAAAAAAGCCTGGAAACATTCAAAACGTCTGTGGACATTATGATGGAAAAATGTGTTACATTTATAGAGCAATGGAATATATAGTATACAGTACACAGCAGGGAAAATGAATAATTTACCTCTATGGGCATGAACATGGATGAATCTCACTAATACAATTTTGAATTAATGACAAAAAACAAGTCAGAGATAAATATATAGCATGATTCATTACCATAAAAATTTAAGTATAATTGATTTCACTTATAAATTGAAAATTAAATGATATATATGTATATGCCTGCATATGTACACACATATATGTGAATCAATATAAATATATTTATATACAAATGATAGCAAAAATATTTATCAATGTATAAATATATATTTATATTTTATTTATATTTATTAAATATATGTATTAATATAATATAAATGTCTATATAAATTGTGCATATATAATTTATATTATAATTTATGTAAATTATTATTTTTATTATAATTGTTACATAAATTTATTAAATACATATACACAGAGAAAGAAGAGAGAGAGAAGCAAGGCAATCATCAAAGCAAAGTTCTATAAAATAATCAGATCTAAGAGAAGAGGGAGGATCAGGGAAACATGAGGATTAAGTGTCCCAGGAATGTCCTATTTCTTAACCGCCTTATATTGGCTACTCTTGCTACCTTATCAAGAGTTTATGAATCTTCTCTTAATTTATTTGATGTTTTTAATGAAAGGAATTAACTTCATTTAAATCAGAAATGTAGAGCAATGATCTTTTAACAAAAAGATTTATTTTTCAGGCCATGTTATAAATACGTTGGTGGGCTACTAAGAAAATCAAATTAGTATAAGCTTTTACACTATGTAAAGAGATTTGGTTATCTACTAACTAACATATGTAGCAGTGCAGATTTTTCTTTTAAGGAGAGTGTGGAGGACCCTCAAGCAGAAAAATTGCTTTATGACAAAACCATGTCTATACCATTAATTATCCAAAACTTTGTTTAAAATTTAGATTTGATAAAATTGTAAAGAAGTTATAAAAATGGGTGTCATGGAAGATAGTGATATGATGAAACCATAATTATTTTTACTAATGCAATTTAACAGTAACAACTCATAATGATAGCTCTATGAACTTAACGTTTTACCCATCGGTCTCTTGGTTGTTTATTCAACAAAAAGCAATAATAATAAGGATAAAATACAAAAAAAGAAACAAAAATAAAAAAATTTTAGTTTTGAAATAAATTTACAATCTCACTTTTGTAGACTTTTAACATACTTGAATCAAACAAATATTTTAATTTTCTGAAGCTCAATACCACATGGATCTTTGTTTGTGTTAGAAAATGTTTCTTTGATTTTTTTCTTGTAACAATTTCAGCATTTCATAATTTCCAAAAAATAATTATTTCATAACTTTTTAAGTATTGGTATATATTGATTGATGTTTTGTTATTTTACACTGTATGTTGTGTCTGTAAATACATCCTTTTTGGAGTTTAGTATTTGTTTATTTGCATCATTTTGCTCCATTTTCTTTCTTGATCATTCTTGGTAGAGATGTGTTATTCTTCTTAATATTTTCAAGAAACCAAATTTGTTTTGTTGGTTCTGTTCTTGTTATTGATGTCATTGCCTTTTGATTTGTCTCTTGTATTATTATTCATTCCTTTGCATTTCTTTGCATTTAATCCATTGCTTTCCCTCATCCCCAGTACATTGAGTTAGACGCTAAGGTCATTATGGTTAGTCTTTTTTTCCTAAGTTGTAAAATTTCTTCTATGGAGTCCTTTAGTTTTATCCCACAAAATTTTACAGGAAGTTTTTTGTTTTAATTGTTACTCAGTTCCAAGCATTTTGGAATTCCTATTGCTGCTATTAGTTTAACCCAATAAAGTGTCTGAGCATTGTGGGATTTTATTTTTCAGTTTCCAGGTGTATGAAGTTCTAAACTTTTTTTTCTTTTGATCCTTACAACACTATTGCATTATTCTTGAAGATAAGTTATCATACAGTATATTGTCAAACCCAGGACACTTATTGTGAGCAAAAGGTAAGCACCATTAATAATTATGCCAAGACAGCAAGCGTGTATTTTAACTGTAAAGGATAAACCTAGGTATGCTTTACCTTAATAAGAAAATAATTTTTTTTTTTAGTATTTGAAGCTTCCTTTTTATGAGTGTACCATGCTTCACTTGAGAGATTACGAATCATATTATTCAAATCTTTATTTTCACTTATTTTTGTCTTCTCATGTAACAAACTTAGACAGATGTATTTTATATAGTACACGGATATTTACCCAATTATGTAGCCACATTTGGCATTTGATTTTTTTATATTTCTCCCCATAGTTCTTCAGTTGTTCATTGACATATAATAAAGCTATGAATTTGGGCAAAATATATGTTTATGACTATAATTTGTTGATCTGGTTTTACTTTTGGAAGTATATAACATTAATCTTCCCTCCTTACATTGCCTCATATTAAATTTGTTACCATTGCTTTCTTCTGCTTCATACTTGCCTGCCATTTCTTCATTTTTCTGCTTGTCCTTTGTATTTCGAATTCCAGAGAATTCTCTTTTGCTCATTAACATTATAATCCTATTTTTATTCTTTCTGTGATTACCACTATTCAACTAATTAGCCCTAATTAATATGCATTTTTCTCTATGAAATTCTAAATGTAGAAATAGTTATATCTTCCTCCTAAGAGGATAACTATCTTAGGTGTTTCTCACCTCACTTATTTCTCACCTTGTGGGTATTATCTAAAGTTTTAGGATTGTTATAAGCACACTATTTTTCTCTGCTTTTGTCATTTTGCAAATTACTAATTTCTTTGGTCACCTTTATATAATATTTATTTTGACATTTACTCCTGCGTTTGTTTTTCTACTGGATGGAGCTATTCCTTCAGGCCACTTGGTGTTTTAAGTTTCTGAGGTTTTATATTATGGAATATTTTTGCACTCTCAAAAATATTTTTGAAGTGTAATTCCTTAAGAAACAAAAGTAAAAACATGTTAGTTTATTTTAGTTTTGTATTAGTTAAAGAGCCGTTTTAAAAAGCATCTTAACCATGATTAAGTGCACAGTGAAGTAGTGCTAACAAAATGAACACTTGCACATCAGAAACTGGGGAGACTTACCCCAGTTTTATTCTTATCATAGTGTAGACTGTTTTGGTTTATTTGGCTTTTCTCTTTTTCATGGTTATCTTTAAATTTGGCTGATGTAATATTTCCCCTAATCTAATTCATCTCTTTGCATTCTATATGCCCTGGGATTTTTTGACTTTTCATCTTTTTTATGGCCATTATTTTATTTAACCCCCTCACATATTTTTTCTCTGTATTTTGGTGATTTCTATTATAAAAATATCAATGCATCTACTCCTATGACAGCCTTCTTTTAAGTTTTCACCTTTATAGCCTTCCTGATGCCTGCCGGCCGAGTTCTTTGGCCTTCGTCTCCAGTTTATTAGTTCTGATATTTTTCACAGGTCAGGATTTGAACCATTTGATAATATTTCTTATTGCACTATTTAAAGTTTGACCTTAATTTTGTAAATTGGTATCAAGATTGACATTTTGTGTTTTTACTGGGAAGGGTGGAGGGAAAGTCATTTTCATTATGTATTTTAGTCTATCCCATTATTTTAAACATTTATTTGGGCTCATTTTTTGGAGGACAAATACATGGCTTTATTTTTAAAGGAGGATCACAATTTTTGTCTTATGATAAAATAATTTCATTCATTTATATTCATTTTTATAAATGATATATATGCCTTATGCCTCCATTACTTTAATTGTACAATCTTCTACACCTAAGCATTGATTTATTTGTTTCCTTTTCCTTACATTTCCCAAGTTGTTCTTGACTTTATTTCTCCCGTTCACCTAGATCCTGGTCTAGAAGTTTGTCAGCTCTACTGTGCTTTTCAATTCAGCTGGTCTTTATCACCTACTCTTTAACATGCAGATTGATATTCTCTAGTGATATATCTACATTACATAATACATGTGCTTCTTATCAAACAACTTAATTGCCTACACCTCCTTGACCCTACAGTTATGATTTTCTGATAATCTATATTTCCTATCTTTTTCCCTACAAAGTTTATGATTTTTCCTTGATATACATTATCTTTAATTTTCCCTTTTAATATATATTTTTTAGTTTCATTAAAAATACTAATGCATTATAAATTCCCAATTATATATTTATCTGTCATTTTTAGATATTCTAAATATTGTGGGATTGATTCTTTACTTCTGTTTCCTCCACTCTTTTTATTCCCTTACCTTGAGATCACCCTTTGGGTGAACTGAGTTTTCATCTGGTTAGAACAGAGGAACAAGCCTGGCATGGTGCATGCACCTGTAGCCCCAGCTGCTCAGGAGGCTGAGGCCGGAGAATCCCTTGAGCCCGGGAGTTTGAGGCTGCAGTGAGCTGTGATTGCACCACTTCCCTCCAGCTTGGGTGACAGAGCAAAACTTCCTCTCTAAAACAAATAAATATTTTTTTAAATAGAATAGATGAGTAATAATTTTTGCCTTTTAGGGTACAAACAATGTATTTTCTTTTCTGTTTCATGGACGTTTGATTCTAAAGTTATGTTCCTTGTTTTTATATTTTTTAAGCAAAACTTGTTAAAATCTCTTCTTAATACTAATAATTTGGTGATAAAATCATTTGGATTCTCTTTTCTTTGTACATTATCATATCATCTAAGGATAAAAGCCTTTTTGCTTCTTTCCAATCCTTCTGTTACTGCTTTTTCCTGATTTATTGCACTGCCTAGAGCCTCTTGTCCAACATCAAATGGAAGTGCTGAGAATTTGCCTCTTTGTTATCTTCTCAATTCAGCAGGTCAAGCTTCGATGTTTCACCAATAAGAAAAAAGTTTTCTGTAGACAAAAGCCTTCAAACTAGAAATGCTACCTTCTATCTCGTTTGCTATTTTTTCAAATGAATGTATATTAAATTTTATCAATAATTTCTGCATGCATTAAGAACATCATCTGATTTTTCCTCTATGTTATTAACATATAATGCATTGGTATTGGTGTCAAGGTCTTGCTGGTCTTACAAAATGAGTTAGGAAGTATTATTTTTTCCTTAAATATTTGGTAACAATGTATTACTAATATCTTCCAGAACTGAAAACGTGAAGAAAGTTTTAAATACTATTTTTAGTAGAAATAAGAACTATTCGTGCTCTTTTTTTCATTTTTTATCCATTTCATCTAGATATAAAAATCTATTTGCATGATGTTGTTCATAATATCATCCCATGATCTTTTTAATGTATGTGAAAAATGTCATTATGTCCCATTTTAGTCCTGATTCCTTACAAGTTATTTTTCATCTACTTGTTTTATTACTTACTGACTGTGGTTTGTTCAAATTTCTGCACGTAATAGTGAATGATGTGGCCCCATCCGGTCCCTTGCCATAGCGCATGCCCACTTGTGACAACATGCTCTACAGCGAACACTGGCAACTCTGTGACTTGAGTCTTTCCTTGCTTTAAAAACAGGCAAGTTGTAAGGGCAGGCACATTTAAAGCCCCTAGAAGGAGCCTTTAACCAATGATAGAATACAAATATCCTAGTTTCCTTTCCCTTCAGGTGGAATAATTGTGAGCTAAACTGTATTTTTGAATTCCCCAGGGATAAAAAGCCTTGGAAACCCAAAGTAAAAACTTGAACAAACTTTGTTGGATTCCTTCCTGCCTTGTGTCACCTCTTCACTTCTTCTGTGTCTCTTCAGCTCATCTCCTAAATAAAATACTTCTTTTCAAATATATTTATCCTTATCTTCCTCCAAGGAATCCCATTTTAAAGAAATTCTTGAAGAATTTTTCAAATTTTCTTATCTATTTCAGTGCAACGTTAGTAAGGGTGTGCATGTTTAGAATTGTTATGACTCTTGATAAGCTGAAACATATGATATGTATGGGGTGAGCTGCTTTATCTATGGTAAAGCTTTTTGCCTTAAAATCTCATTGCTCTAGGATGGATATAGCTTTACCAGTTGTGTTTGTTTATATATGTGTTTGTATATCCTTTTTTATTTTTATATTTTTAATCTTCATGTAAATTTATATTTAGATATCTTTTTATAGCAACATACTGTGGTTTTTAAATCTCAAAATGTTTCCATTTCCATTTCAGTCTCAAAACCTTTCCATTTTAATTTCAGCGTTTAGTCAATTTATGTTAAATGTAATACTATTAATAATATATTTGGATTTAAATATATGACTGTATCCTACACTTTCCATATGCCTGATGTTTTCTCTGGTAATTGATTCTTTTTGTTTGTTATAATTTTGTGAATGAATTATTTTTATTAGACAATTTTCTTTCAGTAAATTTGAAATTATACACTCAGTTTTTTACTTTTCATTTGACTATTCTAAGAATTAAAATCTAATATCTTGATAAAGCCTTATCAACATCTAAAATTATCAGGAAATTTCTTCCTCTTCTCAGATAATGTAAAAATCTTAAAACATTTACCTTTATTTAATTACCTCTACCTTAAATTATATGATATATTATTTTACATAGCATTATTATTATTGTTTTTGTAATATTGATTATTAAGTCAATGTTAATTTAAACTTATGGAAAAAATAATCCCATAAAAAAGTGGGCAAAACATGAACAGAATTTTTTCAAAAAAAGACAGACAAATGGCTAACAGACATATGAAAAAATATTCAATGTCACTAATCATCAGGGAAATGCTAAATAAAACCACAACAAGATACCATCTTACCCCTGTCAGAGTGGCCATTATTAAAAAGACAAAAAACAACAGATGTTGGTGTGGATGCACAGAAAAAGTTATATTTATACACTGCTGGTGGGACTTCAAATTAGTACAACTTCTATGGAAAAGAGTGTGAAGATTCTTCAAAAAGCTAAAAGTCTAGATCTACAATTTGATCTAGCAGTCCATCTACTGAGTATCTACCCAAAGGAAAAGAAAGCACTTTATCAAAAATCACTTGCACTTGTGTGCTTACCACAGCACAATTCATAATTGCAAAGATATGGAATCAACCTAAGTGCCCATCAAAACATGAATGGATATTCCAATTCCACAAAGAAGTGTTAAATGCCTAAGGTGATAGACACCCCAATTACCTTGATTTGATTAATTCATATTGTTGACATTGGAAACTAAGAAGAGGGGAGGATGGAACAGGGGTGAAGGATAAAAACTTTCCCTATTGAGTACATTGAACACTGTCTTGGTGGCAGGCATACTGAAAGCCCTGACTTCAGCATTATAGAGTGTTTCCATGTAACAAAAATTTTGTACCTCCTCTGTAACTCCATTTTAACATATATTAGGTGTATAGCATGAAAATATTTTCTCCCATTCTGTAGGTTGTCTATTTGCTCTAGTGATAGTTTCTTTGGCCATGAAAAAGCTATTAATTTTATCAAGTCCCATTTATTTATTTCTGTTGCTGCTGTGATTGCTATTGGGGTCTTCTTCATAAATTCTTTGCCTAGGCCAATGCCTATAAAAGTTTTTCCAACATTTTCTTCTAGAATTTTTATGGTTTCATGCCCTAGGTTTAAGTCTGTTATCCATTGTGAGTTGATTTTGGTAAGAGGTGAGAGGTGAGGATCCTGTTTCAGTCTTCTACATGTGGCTATCCAATTTTTGCAGCACCATTTACTGAATAAGGATTCTTTACCCCACTGTCTGTTTTTGTCAGTGTTGTCAAAGATCAGATGGTTATACGAGGAAACTTTTATATCTGGGTTCTCAGTCCTATTCCATTGGTCCATGTCTCTGTTCTTGTGTCAGTACCATGCTGTTTTGGTTACTATAGCCTTGCAGTATAGCTTGAAGTCTGGTAAATTGATGCCTCCCAATTTGTTCTTTTTGCCTAAGGTGGCTTTAGCTATAAAAGGTCTTCTCTGCTTCCATATGAAGCATAGAATTATTTTTCCTAGATCTGCAAAAAATGATGTTGGTATCTTAATAGGGATTGTATTGAATCAGTAGATCACTTTGGGTAGTACAGACATTTTAACAATGTTGATTCTGCTGATCCATGAGCATGGTATGGTTTTCGATGTCTTTCCATCCTCTGCTATATCCTTCCTTAGTGTTTCATCGCTCTCCCTGTAGAGGTCTTTCACATCTTTGGTTCAATATATTCCTAGGTATTTTATTTTCTTTGTTGCCACTATGAAAGGCATTGAGTCTTTGATTTCGTTCTCAGTTTGACTGTTGTTGGCATATATGAATGCTACTGATTTGCATACATTGATTTTGTAACTTCAGACTTTGCTGAACTTACTTATCAACAAATTAAAAAGTTTCTGTACAGCCAAAGAAACTATCACTAGAGCAAATAGGCAACCTATGGGAGAAAATATTTGCATGCTACACATCTGATAAAGGGTTGATAACTAGAATCCATATAGAACACAGGAAAATCAGCAAGAAAAAAATCAAACAACCCATTAAAAAGTGGGCAAAGGACATGAACAAAAACTTTTTTTTTTTTTTATTTATTTTTTTAATTTCAGAATATCATGGGGGTACAACATTTTGGCCATACACATTGCCCCTGTTCTGCCCATGTCAGAGCCACAATTGTGGTCGTCTCCCAAACTGTGCTCCCCACATCCATTCAGTGAGAGTTTTTCCCATCCCTTCCACCCCCCTCCCGCCCGCCCGCCCTTTTAAAAAGAAGATAGACTAATGACCACCAAACATATGAAAAAATGCTCAACTTCTCTAATCATTAGGGAAATGCAAATCAAAACTACAATAAGGTATCACTTAACTACAGTGAGAATGGCTTTTATCAAAAAGTCCTGAAACAACAAATGTTGGTGTGGATGCAGAGAGAAAGGGATACTCATACACTGCTGGTGGGACTGCAAACTAGTACAACCTCTATGGAAAGTGATATGTAGATACCTCAAAGAAGTAAAAGTAGAAGTACCATTTGATCCAGCCATCCCACTACTGGGCATCTACCCAAAGGAAAAAAAGACATTCTATAATAAAGACATCTGCACGCGAATGTTCATAGCAGCACAATTCACAATTGCAAAGATGTGGAAACAACCCAAGTGCCCATCTATCCATGAGTTGATTAATAAAATGTGGTATATGTATACCATGGAGTACTACTCAGCCAAAAAAAAAAAAAAATTGTGAACTAATACCTCTTGTATTAACCTGGATGGAACTGGAGCCCATCTTACTAAGTGAAGTATCACAAGAATGGAAAAACAAGCACCACATATACTCACCATCAAATTGGTACTAACTGATCAACATTTATGTGCACATATGGAAGTAACATTCTTCGGGTGTTGGGCAGGTGGGAGGGGGCAGGAGGGGATGGGTAGGTTGGGTATATTCACACCTAATGGCTGTGGCACGCACTGTCTGGGGGAGGGGCATGCTTGTAGCTCTGACTTGGGTGGTGCAAAGGCAATATATGTAACCTAAATGTTTGTACCCCCGTAATATTCTGAAATAAAAAAAAGAAACTGTTGACCAATAAAAAATAAAAATAAATATATCCTTTTCTCGTACATCAATCATGCCTCAATAAAGGTGTTTCTTTAAAATAAAAAATATATATTAAGCTTTCTCAATTTATCTCCCCTTTGTTTTTCTTAACTCCTGTATTTCATATCTTTTTGTCCTCCTTTGATTTATTGTAGATGCTTCCTCTGATTTATGTTAGGTGCATTAATTTTCCTTGGAATAGTGACTAAGCTACTAACAAATTGTCCATAGAGTTCTTAATTTTGATTACTTTACTTCTTAGTTCTACAATTTAGATTTTTAGTTTCAAAATATAATATTGATCCCAGTTTCCAGATAATATTACTGACTAGCAGATTTCTAGGAATTCCTCAACATTCCCACACCCTGGTGTACCACATAGTCCCCAGGACTAAGAATACGAAGACTCTTACATCTATGACGAAGTTATGTTACACGTCACTGTTGGTCTTAAGAAAGAGAGATTACCCAAATGTGCCCGACCTAATCATATAAAGCCTTTACATTTGGATCTAGAGGTAAGGAAGTCAGATGAGACATGAAGCAAGAGAGAGATTGAACCTAGGAAAATTCTCCTGCAGCATCAGATTTGGAGGGGTGCACATGAAAAGAACCCAAGAGAGGTTATAGGATCTGAGGGTGGCACCTGGCTAGCAGCTAACAACAACAAAAGATTTTAGCACAACAACAGCAAGGAAATAAAATCTGCCAACAGTGTAAATTAGTTTGAAAGAAGATCGTAAGCTTTGGATGAAAATGCAAACTGTCAATCCTTTAAATTTAAATTTAAAGAATTCAAATCAGCTTTTATAATTATGCTCAAATAACTAAAAGAAAATATGTCTAAAGAGCTAAATCAAATTATGAAAACAATATTTTACCAAATATGAAATATTGATAGAAACAATTATTAAAAATAGATTCTAGAATTTAAATGTATTATATAAAAATGAAATGAAAAAAAATCAGTAGTGGGGCTCAGCAGCAGATTTAAGCAAAAGAAAACAATCAGCAAACCTGAACATATCAATTGATATTCTCCAATATGCTGAATGAAGAAAAATTAACTGAGCCTGAGAGACACCTGGAACACCATCAAATGCACTTACATACACATAATGAATATCCCGAAAAGAAAGGAGATAGAAAAATAAGCAGAAAGAACATTCAAAGAAATAATAGCCAAAAAATTCTCATACTGTTAAGACAGAAGTAATTCACAAACAGATCTACAGATTCAACTCCATTTCTATCAAAACCTCAGTTAGCTTCTTTTTTCCAAAATACACATGCTGATCCTAAAATTCATATGGAAATAAAAAAGACTCAGAATAGCCAAAATAATTTCAAAAGAAATAGAACTAAGTTGGAAGACTCGTACTTCCCAATTTCAAAACTTACTACAAAGCTACAATAGTGAAGACAATGTGATACTGACATAAAGACTATCATACAGATTGATAGAATCTAATTGAGAGTCTATAAATAAATTCTTAAGTTTATGGTCAATTGCTTTTTTAACAAGATTTCCATGACAATTCAATAGGGAAGAATAGTGTTTTTAACAAATGGTGCTGAGACAATTGAATATGCATATGCAAAATAATGAAGATAGACTCTTGCCTAACATTATGTACAAAAAATTAGCTTTAAGTAAATCACAAGCCTCTGTGTAAGGGGTAAAAGTATAAAACTCATAGAAGAAAGCAAAGGAGTAAATCTTAGTAACCTTGGGTAGCTTTTTTTTTTTTAAAGATAGAACACTAAAATTGCAAGCAAGAAAAGAAAGATAGATAAATTTGATTATATAATATTTATGTGTATATTGAGCTGCACTTGGATACTATCAAGAAAGTGAGATGATAATCCACAAAATGGGAAAAAATATTTGCAAATTATATGCCAGATAAGAAACTTGTATCCATAATACATGAAGAGCTCTTACAACTCAATCATAACAAGGAAAATAGTCTAGTTTAAAAAAAAGGTCAAGGGATTTGAATAGACATTACTTTAAAAAAATGCAGATGGATAATTAGGAGGGCGTGAAAAAATGCTGAACATGTTTAGTCCTTGAGGAAATTAAGGCAAAACAACAATGAGATACTACTTCATATTCAGTAAAATGGCTGTAATCAAAAAGACAGAAAATAATTGTTAATGAAGAAGAGAACTGGGATTCTCATTTATTACTGGTAAAAGTATAAAACGGACCTAGTAATTTTATAGGTATATACCCAAGGGAACTGAAAATGTATATACACTTAAAAATTATACATGAATGTTCATACCAACATTATTCTTAATAGGCAAAAAGTATAAACAAACCAAATATCCATCAATGGTTGAATGTCCAAAAAAATGTGGTTTATACATCCAGTGCATTATTATTTTGCAAGAAAAAGTAATGATGAAGTTCCTGATACAATATGGATAAAAAGGCACTAAATTGGAAAGCAATAAGTAAAACTCTCTAAGTTTGCATATGACATAATTTTAAATGTTAAGCCTTAAAGACTCCACCAAAAAACTAATAAATTCAGTAAAGTTTCAGGACATAAAATCAACATACAAAAATCATCTGTGTTTCAATACACTCACAATAAACTACCTGAAAAAGAAATAAAGAAATAACATTTTTAATAACATCAAAATCACATTTTCTATGTCATTTTATGTGTATTATCGTGTATTAATGTACATAAAATAAATTTAACCAAGGAGATGAAAGATTTGTACACTTAAACTATAAAACACTGATGAAACCAATTAAAGACACAAATAAATGGAAAGATATCTGTGTTTGTGGATTAGAATAATTAATATTGTTAAAATATCTATACTACCCAAAGAAATCTACAGATTCAAAGTAGTTTCTTTCAAAATTTCAACATTTTTAGTGGAATTGAAAAAACTATTGTAAAGTTTATATAAAACCACAAAACACTCTAAATAGCCAAAAGAAATCTTGAGATAAAAAGAGCTAAGCAGGAGGCATTACACTTTCTGATTTTGAACTCTATTATAAAGCTATACTAATTAAAAGATTACAGTATAACATAGACTGGCATAAAAATAGACTCAGACCAATGGAATGGAAATAAACCTATACATATACAGTCAAGGAATCATCAGCAAGGGTACCAAAAATACACAACGGGGAAAGGACAGTCTTCAGAAATCTTGAAAACTGGTTATCTATGTACAAAATAATGAAATTGGATGTTTATCTTACATCATACAGAAAAGTCAACTCAAAATAAGTTGAAGACTAAAGCAAAAGACTTGAAACTGTAAAACTCTTGGATGAAAATATAGGTAATAAAGTCCTTGCCATTGTTCTTGGTAATATTTTTTTGAACATGACACCAAAAGTATAGGCAACAAAAGTAAAAATAAACAAGTGGTATTACATAAAACTGAAAAGCAACTATACAGCAACAAGAAAAATCAACAAAATTAAAACTGAACTTACAGAATGGAAAAAAATATTTGCAGACCGTGTCTGATAAGGAGTTAACATCCAAAATATATAAAGAACACCTACAACTCAACAGCAAAAGAAAAAAAAAACCTGATTAAAAAAGGACAAAGGATCGTAACAGACATTTTTACAAAGAAGACATAGAAGTGGACAACAGGTATATGAGAAAATGCTCAACATCACTAATCATTAGGGAAATACAAATCAAAACCACATTAAAATATCACATCACACCTCTTAGGATGATTGCTGTTAAAAAGATGAAATAACAAGTGTTGGTGAGGGTGCAAAGAAAAGGGAACCCTTTTACATTGCTTTTTTGAGAATGTAAGTTGTACAGCCATTATGAAAAACAGTATGGGGGCTCCTAATAGAGAATAAAAATAGAATTACCATGTGGTCTAGCAGTCCAACTTCTGTATATATATCCTAAGGAAATGAAATTAGTGTCCTGACATTATATCCTCCCTTCACGTTCATAGCAGCAATATTCACAATAACCTAGACGTGGAAATAATCTAAGTGTCCATTAATGAATGAATGGATTAAAAAATTAAAGTGTGGAAGAAATTATGCTAAAAGAAATGAGCTAGTCAAAGAAAAACAATTATTGCATTATATCATTTATATAAGTAAGCTAAAAAAGTTGAACTTAGAGAAGCAGAGAGTAGAAAGGTGGTTGTCAAGTGCTGGAGGTGGTGGAACTGGAAGGACAGTGGTTGAAACAGGTACAATCTTTCAGTTATAAGATGAATACGTTCTAAAAATCTAATGCACTATATGGAAACATAGTTAATAATAATGTATTTTTAGTTGGAAATTTGCTAAGAGAGTAGATCTTAAATGTTGTCATTACCAAAAAAAAGCTCGGGGAGAAACTATATGAAATGATGGATATATTAATTAGTTTGTGGGCAGCATATATTTATATCAAAACACCATGTTGTGCATCTTAGATATGTACAGTTTTTTAATTTGTCAATCATAGCTTAATAAAGCTGGAGATTTAAAAAAACATACTGGTAAAAATAGGGATCCCAAAGAGCATGAAAATGGGAGCAGCTACAACTAAAACAGGTACATTATGAGACAAGTAATGGATAGAGTGGGGCATAGTTCCTTAGCCTTCTGTGTTACTGTCTACTTTGACATCGATTAATGAATAAACTCTGATAAATAAATTTGTCATGTGGATACATACAAATTAGAAAAAAAGAAACAATATATTTTTTCCTATGTACGAATTTACTGGACAATTTCTGTTTCCCTACTCAGCGTCCCTTCTCTATTTTACTGTCACTAGTCCTGAATATTTTGGTGGGATACACCACTCCTATGCTCTCAGTACAAGATTTCTAGGTTATTGTGTTCCCTTAACTCCTTGTAGCCTTTGGAATGCAACAATTGACTTAGGCTTATGCCAATTTCCTCATTACAATCACCTACAGACAGTGATTGCTTTAGTGTGAGTCAGTGACTTACAGTCAATCAAGTGAACATCAACACATTTCCTAGGAATTCTGGGAAGAAAACATTCAACCTAATTTATGGAATTTTAACATTGAAGGAGGGAGGCTCAGGACATGCTGGCAACCATTATGCTACCATGAAGGCAAAGAGGCTGCCTGAAAATGGGACAACGAACTGTAAGCAAAATGAAGAAATTAACACACAAGAAACTAGATTTTGATAAACATTTTCAAGGCTCTGATTCCAACATTCCTTGGAAATAGACAACCACTGGAATATTAAATTATGTGAACCAATAAATCTCATTCTTATTTTCTGAAATATGTAAAAAAATTTTGCCACTTTAAAGAAATTAAACTTAGCTGATAAAATGATATATTAATGAAAAAATATTCATTTGGAATAGTAAGAAAGGAGGGAAGGAGAGAAAATGGAAGAAAGGAGGGAAGAAGAGGAGAGAGGGAGGGAGAAAGGATGGATGAACAAACTGTAAAATAGAGGAGGAAAAGAAACAAACATCAGACAAAGCACTAAGTTGTGCAAACCAGAATATTTTTTAAAAAAGACAAAAAGCAAGCAAACAAACAAACAAAAACCACTGAAGACATAAACACTTAGCACCTCAATTGATAAAGAAATTTCTTATGTTCCTAAATGGAAAAACCTAATAGAAAGGTGCTATTTCTCCAAAAATTCAAGAAGTTCAACAAAATCTCAATTATAAAAACATCAGAATTCCTAAAAGAACCTAACTGAACCCAAATGTTGTCTGAAAGAGAAAAAGCAGGAGATGGGAAGTGAGGGATAATAATGAAGTACAATGTGATTTGAATCAGAAATTAAAACATACTATTTTATCAGAGTGATTAGAACAGTATAGTATTGTCTCAGAATTAGAAAGTAGATTTAAATAGTACTGAGGGTCCAGAAATCAACCTACAAATATATGCCAATTATAGCATGTGTTAAATATAGCATTTCTTAACAGTAGATATGAGATACACTACTCAATCAACATTGCAAGAACCAACTTATATGGATTTGGGGAAAAAACAGAGCAGAAGTCAGACCCATATATTTATTATATTTTGAAAAGTGAGATGGAGTAAATAGCAATGCATTTTTTATTATGAGAAATTATTAAATATAGACAATATAATTAAAAAGAATGGGTTAAAGAAGGATGTAATGAGGACAATGCAAAATACAGAAACTACCATAAAAGAGAAAAAAATGATGCACATGACTTCTCATAGTTAAAAAAAATTTCTGGTGAGAAATAATAAATAATCGAAAAACAACTAAATACATATAAGTAATCCCTGTTTGCCAACAATATGATCGTTCATCTGGAAAGCCCTGATGACTCCTAGAATTGACAAATTCAGCAAAGTCTCAGGTTATAAAATCAATGTACACAAATCAGTAGCATTTCTATATGCTAATAACAGACAAGCTGAGAGTCAAATCGAGAACACAGTACCATTTACAATAGCTGTAAGTAAAGTAAAATACCTAGGAATATACTTAATCAAGATGATGAAAAATCTCTATGAGGAGATCTACAAAACACTTATGAAAGTCATCATAGATGACAAAAACAAATGGAAAAACATCTCATGCTCATGGATCGGAAAAATCAACATTGTTAAAACATCCATACTGTCCAAAGTGATTTACAGATTCAACACAATTCCCATCAAAATACCAACATCATTTTTCACAGATCTAGATAAAATAATCATAAATTTCATATGTAACCCAAAAAGAGCCCTTATAACCAAAGCAATCTTAAACAAAGAGAAAAAATCTAGAGGCATCACATTATCTGACTTGAAATTATATGACAAGGCTATATTAACTAAAACGGCATGGTACTGATATAAAAGTAGAGACATAGACCAATGGAACAGAATAAAGAACCCAGAAATAAAATCATATAGCTACAATCAACTGATTTTTGACAAAGGAAACAAAAACCTACAGAGAGGACAGAAAACCCTATTCAATAAATGGTGCTGGGAAAATTGGATAGCCACATGCAGAAGAATAAGACAGGATCCCTATCTCTTGCCATATACAAAATTTAACTCAAGATGGGTTAAAAACATAAATGTAAGACCTGAAACCGTAAAAATCCTGGAAGAAACCACAGGTAAACTCTTCTAGACATAGGCCTAGGAAAAGAATTTATGACTAAGACCCCAAAGGCAAATACAGCAACAACAAAAATAAATAAATGGGACTTAATTAAATCGAAAACTTTCTACACAGCAAAGGAAATAATCAACAGAGGAAATAGACAATCTACAGAATGGGAGAAAATATTCACAAACTATAAATCTGACAAAGGGCTAATATCCAGAATCTACAAAGAATTCAAACAAATCAGCAAGAAATAAAAACAAATAACCCCCTTAAAAAGGGGTAAAAGACAAGAACAGAGTTATTTTCAAAAGAATATCTACAAATGGCCAATTGACATATGAAAAATTGCTCAAAATCTCTAATCATTAGGAAAATGCAAGTAAAAATCACAATGAGATATCACCTTACCCCTATCAAAATGGCCATTATTAAAAAATCAAAAACGATAGGTGTTGGTGTGGATGCAGTGAAAAACGAGCACTTATACACTGTTGGTGGGACTGTAAATTATTAATAGTACAACCTCTATGGAAAACAGTATGGAAATTCCTCAAAGAACTAAAGGCAGACCTGCCATTAGATCCAGCATTCCAGTACTGGCTATCTACCCAAAGGAAAAGAATTAATTATATCAACAAGACACCTGTATCCAAATGTTTATCACAGTAAAATTCACAATTGCAAAGATGTGGAATCAACCTAAGTGCCCATCAATTGATGAGTAGATAAAGAAAATATGGTATACATTTATACACATTGATATATTTATACACATTTTTGTGGCTGAGTGGAGTACTTATTAATAAGTGGGAGCTAAATTATGGGTACAAATGATCATAAAGTGGCGTAAAGGACATTGGAAACTATGAAGGGGAGAGGTACTGGAGAAGGGTGAGGGATAAAAACTTACTTATCAGGTACAATGCACACTATTCTGGTGATGGGCACACTAAAATCTCTGACTTCAGCATTATACAAGTCATCTATGTAACAATAACACTTGTAGTCCCTAAAATTTTGAAATAAAAATTATAAAAAGAAAAGGAAAAATTTAAAAAAGACAAAAAAAAAACTTCTGTTCATCAAAGAACACTGTCATGAAAGTGAAAAGATAACCTACAAACTGGAAGAAAATATTTACAAATCATATATATTATAAGGATTTTATATCCAGAATATGTAAATAACTTCTACAACTCAACAACAAAGAATCAAACAACCAAATTAAAAAATGGACAAAGGACATGAATAGACATTTATCCAAAAAATATACAAATGGCCAAGAAGCACATGGAAAGATGTTGAACATCATTACTTATTGGGAAAATGTAAATCAAAATCCCAGTGAGATAACACTTTACAGTCACCAGAGTGGCTATTAAAAAAGAAAAGGAAAAGAATTAAAAAACAAAAGATAAGAAAAGAAAAAGTGTTGACAAGGATATGGAGAGATTGTAACACATGCATTGATGGTGGGAATTTGAAATGGTGAAGCTGCTGTGGAAAACTGTTTGTCACTTCCTCAAAAAGTTATAAAGGGGCCGGGTGCGGTGGCTCACGCCTGTAATCCTAGCACTCTGGGAGGCCGAGGCAGGAGGATCACTTGAGCTCAGGAGTTCGAGACCAGCCTGAGCAAGAGTGAGACCCTGTCTCTAAAAAAAAAAAAAAAAAAAAAAAGTTATAAAGGTACAGAGTTTATGTTGGGGGTAGTGGCAAAGTTTTAGGTATAAGTAATAATGATTATTACACAACACTGTGAATGTTTCAATGGCACTGAATTCTACATTTATACATGGTTAAAATGATAAACGTTTTATATATTTTACCACAAATAAAAAATTATGTTCTAAACAAAATTTATTTCAAAAGATAACTGACTAATTGACAAGTTAAGAAAATATTTTAACTTGTATAAAAGGCAATAGCTAATATCAAAAACATACAAACAATTCCCATATACTAATAATAAATAAATTAAAATGTTAAAGTATAAAAAGCATACATATAATTAATTTAGAAATGAAATGTTTTTTGATGTGCCTTTGAATTCAGTTTGCCAGTACTTTATTGAGGATTTTTGCATCTATATTCATAAGGGATATTGGTCTGCAGTTTTCTTTTTTTGTTGTGTCCCTTCTTGGCTTCATATCAAGGTGATACTGGCTTCATAGAATGAGTTTGGGAGGATTCCCTCCTTCTTTAGGTAATGGAATAATTTCTGCAGTATGAATACCAGCATGCTGACTGGTCTGGTAAAATTCAGCTGTGAATCCCACCAGTCAGAGCCTTTTTTTTGTTGGAAGCTTTTTTATTACTGTTTTAATCTCATTGCTCATTGTTGGTCTGTTCAGGAGTTCTGTTTCTTCCTGATTGAATTTTGTTAGGTTGTGTATTTCCAGGAATTTGTCCATTTCCTCTACGTTTTGCAGTTTATGCGCATAGAGATTTTCGTAGCATTCACAGATGATACTTTGTATTTATGTGGTATCAGTTGTAATATCTCCTTTTTCATTTCTGATTGTGCTTATTTGGGTCCTTTCTCTTCTATTCCAGGTTAATCTATCAAGAGGACTATCAATTTTGTTTATCTTTTCAAAGACCCAACTTTTTGTTTCATTGATCTTTCGTATTTTTTGTTTGTTTGCTGTCCATTCCATTTAGTTCTGCTCTGACCTTAGTTATTTCTCTTCTTCTGATGGCTTTCCAACATAGAGAAATGAATAAATGTGATTCACCACATAAACAGAAGCAAAAACAAAAACTATATGAATATCTCAATAGATGCAAAAAAACATTTGACAAAAGTCAACACCCTTTCATGATAAAAACCCTCAACAAATTAGGCATAGAAGGAACATATCACAGAATTATCAAAGCAATATATGAAAAACGGAGAGCCAACATCATACTGAATGGGGAAAAGTTGAAAGCATTCTCACTAAGAACTGGAACAAGACAAGGGGGCCCACTGTAACCTTCTGTTCACCAAAGTTCTGGAAGTCCTAGCCAGAGCAATCAGGCAAGAGAAAGAAATATCCAAACTGGGAGAAAAGAGGTCAAACTATCACTTTCTGCTGACTATAAGACCTTATATCTAGAAAACCCCTTGGACTTCACCAAGAGACTCCTTGAATTGGTAAATAAATTCAGCAAAGTCTCAGGTTACTAAATCAATGTACACAAATCAGTTGCATTCCTATACACCAATAACAGCCAAGCAGAGAGCCGAATCAAAGACTCAATACTGTTCACAATGGCCACAAGGAAAATAAAATACCTAGGAGTATACTTAATCCAGGAGGTGAAAGATCTCTACAAAGAGAACTGTGAAATACTGAGGAAAGAAACCACAGATGACACAAACAAATGGGAAAACATACGTTCACAGATCGGTAGAATCAACATTGTTAAAATGTCCATACTACCCAAAGTGATTTATAGATTCAGTGCAATCCCCATAAAAATACCAACATCATATTTCATAGATCTGGAAAAAATAATTCTATGCTTCATATGGAACCAGAAAAGAGCCTGAATAGCCAAAGCAATCTTAAGCAAAAGGAACAAATGAGAAGGCATCACATGATCAGACTTCAAACTACACTACAAGGCTATAGTAAGCGTTACAGCATGGTACTGACACAAAAATAGAGAAATGGACCAAGGGAACAGAACAGAGAACCCAGATATAAAACCATCTACATACAGCTGAATGATCTTTGACAAAGCAGACAACAATATACACTGGGGAAAAGAAGCCGTATTCTGTAAATAGTGTTGGGAAAATTGGATAGCCACGTGTAGAAGAATGAAACAGGATCCATATCTCTCACCACTCACAAAAATTAATTCAAGATGGATAAAAGACTTGAATGTAAGGTATGAAACCACAAGAGTGCTAGAAAATATGGTTGGAAAAGCTCTTCTAGATATCGGCTTAGGCAAAGAATTTCTGAAGAAGACTCAATGGCAATCACAGCAACAACAAAAATACATAAATGGTACTTGATTAAATTAAAAAGCTTCTGCACAGCTAAGGAAATAATCAACAGAGCAAGTAGCTAACCTACAGAATGGGAGAAAATATTTGCAATCTAAACATTTGATAAAGGGCTAAAAACAAGAATCGACAAAGAACTCAAGCAAATCAGCAAGAACAAAATAGTCAACCCCATTTAAAAGTGGGCAAAAGACATGAACAGAAGCTTTTCAAAAGAAGATAGACTAATGGACAATAAACATACGAAAAAATGCTCAATGTCACTAATCAGAGGGGAAATGCAGATTAAAACCATAACGAGGTATCACCTTACCCCTGTTTAAATGGCTTTTATTAAAAAGTCCATAAACAACAGATGCTGGCATGGATGCAGAGAGAAAGGAATGCTTATAGATTATCGGGGGACTGCAAATTAGTAAAACCTCTGTGGAAAACAGCATGGAGATTCCTCAAATAACTAAAAGTAGACCTACCATTTGATCCAGCAATCCCACTACTGGGTATTTATCAAAGAAAAATAAGTCATTTTATCAAAAAGTCACCTGCACTCAAATGTTTATTGCAGCACAATTCACAATTGCAAAGATGTGGAATCAACCTAAGCGCCCACCAATTCATGAATGGATTAACAAAATGTGGTATACGTATACCATGGAGTACTACTCAGCTGTGAAGAAGGATGAATAAATGCCTTTTGCAACAATTTGGATGGAACTGGAGATCATTATCCTAAGTGACATATCTAAAGAATGGAAAAACAAAGATCACATGTACTCGCTATTAAACTGGAACTAACCTACAATCA
The DNA here is from genome assembly GCA_023783475.1 of Daubentonia madagascariensis. Taxonomy (NCBI): domain Eukaryota; kingdom Metazoa; phylum Chordata; class Mammalia; order Primates; family Daubentoniidae; genus Daubentonia; species Daubentonia madagascariensis. The sequence goes on from JAKFHU010002088.1 coordinate 81,489,015, forward strand.
CACATGTGCACAGAGGGAAGTAAAACTCAGTGGAAATCAAACTGGGGACGGAGAGATGAGGGGATGGGTGAAAACCTATACAACGGGTACAATGAACACTACCTGGGTGATGGACACACTTATAACCCTGACTCACGCATACATACATGTAACCCAAAACATGTATACCCTATAATATTTGAAATAAAAAAAGAAGAAATGTCAATGGCCAATAAATATATAAAGAGATCCACAACTTCATTAGTATTGAGGCAGTGGGAATCAAAACAATGACCAGATTAAAGAAAAAAATAGGAGAATAAATCCAATATTTTTCCATGACGAGGAAACAGTATATTTATACATACTTAATTTAATATTGAAGTAGCAATTTTGAAGGCATTTTGGCAGTTCAAAAAATAAGCACACAAATAATTAAAAATAAAAAAGCATACAAAGAAATAAATCTGACACTTTCATCCAGCAGGTCTAGGTAAGTAACTTAGAAAAATGAGTCTATATAAGAAAATGTTCTATAGTGAAGAATGTTCAGTGGGGCATTCTTAACAGCAAAAATTACTGAATACAATCTGGAATTCCATCATCAGAAAAAGCTGTGAAAGTCTCTGAAATAAACATGAAGACCCCAAAAACTAGGGGCCTGTTTTTCACACCCTCTAGGTTATGTTTGCCTGTTGTTGACTTTGAACAATGTTGTAAGATGTAGAAAACTGAAATTAATAGAAATGATTCATTTACCTAGAAGTGCAAATGATTTGAGACCATTGGAGCAGTGCATGTTGACCAATTTTTGTGTGTATCTATAAATTTATTTTGAAATATTTGATTGTGTGTGTGCATGTGTGTGTATGTGTTAATTGTATATGTATGTGTGTGTACTGAATTCTTTGATCCAGTTGTAACATCTTGTGGTTTCATTAATTGAAGAGTGAAATTAAGTTTATAAACAAGTTTTCATTTTATAATTGTATGTCACTATATATTACCTTTAAAAATTGTAATAAATTATTGTTCATCTATATTAAGGAATAATACAGGAGTTAAATGAATCTGAGCTCTATATTCTGTTATGGAAAGTTCTTTGAGAAATAGTGTTAATTAAATAAGTTGCAAAAATAAATACAATAGCTTCTATCTCAGAATTTGCATATGTAGAAAATATACAAAAGTCAAATATGTAGATAAAATACACATTCACTCTGCAAACTAACTAAAGATATTATATTATTTGTCATCTAAGCTTATATATTTGTGAATTTAAAATCTCTCTATTACATTAGTAACTACATCGGACTAGCGGTGTAAAGTGGCATGTTTGCTCGCTCAATTTCTAAGAACTGCTACTTTTTGGAAAGGAAATGGGATTTACTTTTTTGTCATCCTAATACTTTGTTTTAACCGTAAACACATAGTCATTTATTCCTTCGAAATTTTCAAGTAAAAAAGTACAAAACATTTTTAATTGATTGAGCTTAAAAAATACTATTTGAAATACAGCTTTGATTACATTGTGGTTAATAGGTCAAATATTTAACAATGGGGATTGATTAACCAAACTATGGTATAAATATAAAATAAACTATTTCATGGCTTTTAAAATTAAAATTTCAACAATATTTAATTATAGGGAAGATGCTCAGTATATAATGTAAAACAAGAAAGCAACATATAGACGATATAGAAACAATATGATTCCAAATTAAAATATATATCCTAGGGAAAAATAACTAATAACTGGGTCTAAAAAGGATATTACTTTGCGTGCATTATCCTCTCCACATTTATCAACATTTTCTGCAGTGGTCCTCTAACCCTGTTTCAATCAGAAAACACACACTCACGTAAAACCCCACCATATTTGTATTTGATACTAAGGGTACGATAATTGTCTTGTTTATAATCCAAAAGTTTGTTTTGCCCAAACCACTAACCAAGTAAAATAATTCACCAACTTCCATAATCTAGACAAATATATTACAGAGAAGGGGATGTAAGGACAGAAACGTAAACATCCATTGCATACTCTGGACCAAGAACAAGGTGTTTACATATCTGACGAGGTTTTTAAACTGTGACAAGATGTTTACATATATCGTACAAAGGATACTGAAAATTCTATAGTAGAAGAGAACTGTGGGTTGTACTGAGTACTCTGTGGATTCTGACTGCCCTAAGGTTGACTTTCAGCGAATTATTCTCCCTTTTGAGACAACCTACTGATACCCTGGGGATATAGACTGCCAGAGTTAAAACTCTTCAGCATCTTTCCCAAGCCGCCACTCAACATCTGAGCAGCTTTGTTGATGGGGAGCTCCACGCCTTCAGAAATAGGTTCATTTTTTGAAAGCTATTACAGAAAGAACTAAATTTATCTCCTGATAGATTTCTCATCTTTTTTATCCTTGGAAAAAGGTTAATCCAACTTCACATAATTGAAAACAGATGTTCTATAAACCCTTCCTCAATAGTCACTCCAAGTGTCTTCCCGCATCTAAGATAAAAACCCTGTATTCCACTTAAGAACATTTTCTTCATTCCATATCCTCAGGCAGGGGCATCTTCATTTTTCTTGTCCCAGATAAGTTTCTTGTTCCGATTCCTTGAGGAAAACTTCCCTGATGTCCATGCATCATTCTGATTGAATAAGATGCCATCTAACTTACTCAGCATCCGGCTCTCACACTTTTTATAGCGTTTTTCACATTGTGTTATAATTGTCAGTAATTGTCAGGCTCAAACTGTGAGGTCCTCAAGGGCTATATCCATGTGTTCATTTTTTATTTTCAGTGCAAAAATACCTCATACATGTTTCAACCCCTGGTGCTGATTGAATGGATCTTTAGAATGGATAGCAAGCCTTGAAAAGCAAACCATGAACAATATGTACTCCCTCAACAAAAGTAATGTGCCTTTCCTCCTGGAGATGTCTACTTACAAAGGACAGCACTTAATTAAGACTTTTCTCTCACTTCTCAAAATTATGAGTATCTCTACTGGGCAAAGTTGACATGGAGCATTAAAGGCTGTAACCAAATTTTCAGGGCAGCTTCATTTCCCAAGCCTGCCATTAAAGAACAAGGTGAATCACTGTGACCTCTGGACTTAGCTATCCTGACTACTCTGATGAATCTGCCTAGAGAAACTTTCAACATTTCACCTCCCCTAGCTCACATAATTTATATCAATAACAAAAGTAAAAGTAGATTTACTTATTCCAGCACTCCTGTTCTGGTGTGCATTTTTCAGTTTCTGTGTTACCAGAGATATGTTTCAAAGAAAATATTGAAAACTGCTTTTGGAGTGAAAATAATTCTGAACAGGCTTAGGAATAGAAATCTCATCAAGTATTTGGAACTCAAAAGAAATATGAGTGATGCCATTTACAGATGTTGGTTTACATTCAAGGCTTAAAGCTGAGGCATGTTCATATTCTGAGATTCTTCAGGGACTTAACAGTCGCGCTTTCATAGAGACCCTCAATTAGCAGGATGCCACAAGAAGAGGCCAGTGTGAGTTCTCAGCATGCCGAGGGGGAAATGTATCCAGTTATGGGGCTTTTTAATCTACGCTGGTGATTTATCAATACAGCATAACCAAATGCTTTATTAATTCAGAAGGTGTCATGATTTTAATTTATTTTATATCTTTTACTGCTCAGGCCAAATACTTTACTAATCATCACATGTGTTTCCACGATTGGGGCATACATTAAAACGCTTGACAGGATGCCCATTAATCTACACATTGCAGCCCACTGTGCACTTTGCTGATGGAATTTCACATTTTATAGACCCGTCTTTGAATTTTGATGATTTGGTTCAATATTGTTAGCAGAGAACTTGCCTTCTTGGGGGATGTATTGCCCATTAAAAGTGACATGCTAGGGTGATTGGGATGTGTTTTGATTTAACAATTGAGTTTATAATTGTATACACTCCGCTAATCACAAAGCTTTCTCTGCTGAAAGGGACTCTGTCTCCTGTGTGTTTACATTGTAAAATAGTTTTCTTTCTTTCATTTTTAGACCCCAAACTGATGAAAAATCTTTTTAAAGCCCAAATGAATAATATTTATAGAACCTTTGGAACATATTTTTTTTCTTAAAAATATCACATCAAGTTTTACCAAGCTAAGCTAAAAAAAAAAGAGTCTTTGGAGACTGGAAATCACAAAGAAAAGAAAAAGCTCAGAATGAAATCCTGCGAACAGGCTCTAGAAGATCCTAGTTGCTAGATTTAGACCATCATCAACATTATTACCAATTTAACTATCTTCAATGTGCTGTCAGGTAAATTCAGGACCTACATAACAAGCAAGGAAACAAACAGCTTTATGTGACCTTTTTTCTCATTGTAATGCCTATTAAAACTTTACATTTTCCTCAGTCATTTTAGTCTGAAATCACCACAATGTTAATCTTGCATATTAACCATTTAGAGAGAAAGCTTCTCTTAGTGTGCATAAATTTTGATGCAACAGATATTTCTTGAGCTCCATCTTGATATTAATCACTGGGTGAGACATACTGTCCTCAAGGCAGTGGCTGGAAGGCACGCAAGACAAGTTGAGAAGCATAAACAATTTATCAGAAGTCAGAGTATGAATTTTTCAGTAAACTTAGTGTAGTGGAATAGACAAACAGTGCTTGAGGGAAAGTAGCATCAGCAAAGGATACTAAATGCATCAGCTGCAGACAGAGAGCAGGTTAACTTGTCTTTTAATCTCAGCTCTGGAATCACATAGCTACGTGGCCCAGAGAAAATTTTGAAATCTGTCTATGTCTCAGTTTCCTCATCTATGCATTGGATCACTAAGGTCTAGCTCAGATATTGTTGTGACAAGTTAAGGATAAGAGAAATACTGCATATATAGTGTCTATTAGATATTGAGTACTTAAGAGTTGCTGTGGCCAGGCACTGTGGCTCATGCCTATAATCCCAGAACTTTGGGAGGCAGAAATAGGAGGATTGCTTGAGGCCAGGAGTTCAAGACCAGCCTGGGAAACACAGCGAGACCCTGTGGTCGCTACAAAAAAAAAAAAAAATTAGTTGGGCGTGGTGATGCATGCCTATAGTCTTAGCAACTTGGGAGGCTGAGGTGGGAGGGTTGCTTGAGTCCAGGAGTTGGAGGATGCAGTGAGCTATAATTGCCCCATTGTGCTAGCCTGGATGACAGAGTAAAACCCTGTCTCTAAAAAGATAAATAAATATAAATATAATACAAAAATTTTGCTGTGATAATAAACATGTGATTGTTATTAATATTATTAAGAGAGTATAGAGAAAGAAAAATTTATAGCACATCTGTGTAGCCAAATAAGGCTTCATGGAAAAGATGGACCTAAACTGGGCCTTGAAATAACTTGAGATTACTTTGTGAAATAAAGGTGAGTCTGACTAAATGGGGACAAAAACAGACCTAGAAACATGAGGGTAAAACAGTGTGTGATGTGTGGGGCATAGGGAGTGTGTAGACTGGTGGGGAATGTCTAGTCTATATAAGGGACTTGTTCTTGGAATGTGAGCTACACTAACATGTGGAGAATCTAAGCACAGAGCTTCAAATTTGGACTCAGAAAACGCTGGCACACTGAGCTCAGATTTCAGATTAACTATACACCTCTACTTGCTAAGAACAGCTAACATACTGACATTTCTGACGATTGACTTGAAAAGTAAGAGAATTATAATGAAGGTGTAGGGACTTTGCCATATAACTCTCCCAAATTACTATGGGAATTGTAGCAGAGGAAGTAAAATAAGTAAGTCAATAGCAGAAATTTGAATGCAGTTGACTTTAGACAGGGAGATTGGGGGCATAGAGGTGATGGGTATGGGGACTGCTGTGTTTTATTATTAATAATTCTATTTCATTTGAATGTAAAATGAATACATTATTATTATACAAAGATAAATAAATATATAGATAAACAAATTTTCCCAATAATAATGTCACTCTCAGAAATGCACACTTGGATATGGTTTCTTTCAGGAAGAGTTATAGCAGGTTATGACATGCTGTGTATAAACCTGAATATGCCCATGGAATACTGTCTCATTTATGTTCATCATTCTTTGTGTGTTACAGGAAAAAAAAAGGCAACCATGACTTTAATGTATAGTAGTATCCCAAACAGTCAGCACTTATACTGATAGCATTAAGAATGCATTTTTTTAGTATAAAAAGTTTTTTCCACCATAGCCCTAGAGAGCATTATATAAGGATATTCTTGCTAGGGAAATCACCAGACTTCGTAGTCTTATCTTGCTTCTTAAGAACAGAATTTTTTACTTACTACTGTTCTTAGGTCCTTGAAAGCCATTTTCATACTCTTCTATATCACAACATCACGTGTGTCTATATACACACACACACACATACACACATACACATACACACACTCTTTCAAATGGAAACGTCAACCTAAGTCTCTAAAGTCATACAGACATGCTCACTATTATGTCATACACTCAGACTATGGCTTCACAAATGGTGTATCAATCATCTGTGAGTTCTTCCATATCCCAGTAAATCAACCCACCTGTCAAAAGTCTTTAAGTGATGGCATGAACATGTAACACACTGTATTAGGTGCCACACCTTTGACAAGATGTGGTTGATGACAGGCCCTAAGGACTATTTCCCAGTTTAAAATCTAATATAACTTATTTAGTGAAGAGTCATTATACAATAACATAAAAATCCATCCTTCCTTACTTCCCAAATGCCGCTGCCCGTGTGCTGGTGTCATCGACTTGGCTCAGTCTCAGTCTGACCCAGTTCAGCAAATTTCTCTAAGTGCAAAATTTTCTTAAATGCAAATCTGGTCAGTCTTCTGCTCAAAGCCCTTCAATTACCCAGGGTGCTTGGTTTCATGAATCTGGCAAGCTTAACCAACAAATAAATTGATTATAAGTGTTGATATATACAAATATATATATTTATCTATATTATAATATAGAGGAATTATATTATTTATCCAATTAATGGAGAGACAGGAGAAAGGTAGAAAAATGAGTGGATCCCAAAGCTACTCTGCAGGAAAAGAAGCAGGCAGTGTCAAATGGCTGAGAATCCCAAACACCCCACTACCTTTGTACCTTTATATTGACAGGCAGAGCTCCAGTCTGATGGATCCGTTTGATCAAGCCAAAGAGGATATCTCTGCATGCATTGGTTCTATTGCATGATGTGAGAGGTGGTTTTCATTAAAATTATACTTAATTGGGAAGGAGTTGCCAATTTTGAGGGTCTAGATAATAGAAACCTGAATAAATGAATGAATGAGTGAATTAATTAATTGACTCTCAGTATTTCATTAACATAAAAGTGACTTCACAACTCTCTAGAAGTTTAAGCTCCTTTGTTTAAGGTGCTTCCTCCCATAGTCACTGCTTATGTCTCCACTCTGTCTTTCCATGTACCTTCCAAGTCCAAATTCCAGAATCAAACAATAATTTTGCCATTTAATTCTTAGATGTGGTCTTCTAAGCTTTTGTGTGGTTATTTTACTTTTGTCCCCATAGACGACTTCAAAGACTGACATTCTAGAAACCTCTGTCATAAATAGCTAAGCTACTTTATTTATCAGAATAATGCTCTCTAAACACTCTCTCTAGCCCATATAACCAAAAGGGAATAATTTTTTCCTCAAATAGTTTTAAACTTCTAACAACTGTTTAAATTTCCTTTCACATTAAAGGGCATTTTAAGTTCACCATTAGACAACTATAGAATTGACTATGTTTTATAATAACGTACTCAATGAAAATTTTTGGACAGTGACATATATTTGCACCTTTAAGAAATGTCTTTAATATTTTGCTGGTCAAACCACTTAATTTTCCTTTTAAGAATAGCAGTTAAATCTCCATATGTGAGAAATTGGTATAGAGTTTAATGAACACGAACCCAGAATTGAATGGAGATTCTTTGCAAAGCAGTAAGATGGTAAGTAACGGCAAACTGACCTTTCCTTCCTGGCAAAAACTCAAGTGGGGTATGTGTATGATGTGGTCAGAATAAAAGTGAAGACCTCATTAGTTTCAGAGCAAAAAAACTAGGGCAAAAGCAGACATGTTGGGAAAAGACTAACATTCCATTCTTAATTGATTCTCAGTAAGATTAATTTAAAGAAGTTTTACTCGGTAGAATAAGCCACCACTGCCTAGAGTGATATTTTTATTTCCAAGGAAGCATTCTAAGTGTGGAGCTGCGTGAGCAAAGATATTTAGAAGGAGAATCAATTTCCTGATCCTTGTTACCATGTTACACTCTCAGCTATTTATTTCCAACCTCTACTGAGGGGCTTTGAGAAGTTCTTGTGTTTGTAGACTACACATCCCTAGGTTCACTAACAAAAACAAAACAAAAAAAAGTCTTCCTACAGGAGTTAATTGCTTATTCTTCTGTCATCTCAGAATTTCCTATGTCTATAATTTCAGTTATTTTCTTCTACTTTACACCATAGTTGTTAAAATTCTGAACACAATGATACTTTCCAGCAATATCTTCCCTATTAAATGTACCTAGCAATATTGAATTATTAGAGTTTTGGCAAGACCGATTTTAATCCTCTGTGCAAAGCACCCAGCACTCTGCCTTGCATGTGTTAGGGGTCTATGACACCATCTGCCCCAGTCTCTTCCCTCCTACCCTGTGCTTTTATTCACACACCTCCTTGATCAAACATACCAAGTCATATGTTGTCCTCTGTCCATTGCAGGAATAGAAACAGTATTTTGCTGATGGTAGGAATTCCAATTTCTCTCAACCTCTTAATTTTATGAGTAGGGAAATTGAGGCCTAAAGTCATAAACTGACTGATCTAAAATGACTCAATAAGCCAGTGGCAGAACCAAGTCCTAGACACACGCCTTTTCTGGCATTTAAATACTTGTTTTTAATCAATAAGTTAATTTATTAAAAACCATTAATAAATGCTATCAGAACATCTCTTCCTCTTGTTGTCTTAGCAACAGTCGCATAAACAGTGTGGTATTTCAGCTCCTTATCATGAATTTTTGTTAGCTTAGGAATACTCATGTGTCCTGGCAAGTGGTGAAACCTTTTTTCCTGCCTCCATTGGTTCACTAGTTGGGATGGTATTTCTGCGCCTGACACCTAGGTTACTGTGATACTATCAGAAATAATGGGTAATGGCTGATATTTGCTAGGAAGGTATAAAATGATCTTGTTCAGACAGTGTCATACTATTAAATAGCAGTGTTTAACTGGGTCCTTTTCACTGAACAAGCGATAAGCCAGGTTTAGATAATTTATTGTACCTGCCCTGGATAAAATAAACATCTTTGAGTTTTAATTTCTTCATTTGAACCCAAAAAACAGAATTAATTATATTAATAATCCCATCAGACAATTAAGAAGAAAAACATTAAAATAATGTGTTTTAAAATCTTATTACATGGTCTAGATTAGAACATTGTAGAAGCCCGATTGATGGCCAGGTCCTTCTTCCCATATAAGCCATGTTAGGCTGAAGATTCCTTGTCTTTGGAGAAAATTTGGAAGAGTTAAAAGCCAAGCTACAAAGTAATTGCAACTTGAAAAATAGCACAAAACCGAAATAAGTATTTCTCTGTAGAACATATTATCTGTAGTATGTTCTCACACCTGATATAAACTAATTTCCCTAGGGCTCATGTCTCTCTTGTCTTTTCACTATTCCAGCACTGGCTTGTGTCAAAGAGACATTGCCAATAAGTGTTTCTGAAAGGAATTTTATCCTTGATATTTTTCCTGGCCCAATATCAAAAAAGAAAAGGAAAACAATGTCTCACAACAAACTACAGAGTGATGAGTTAATTTGGTAAAGTAAGGAATACAATATTGATTTAAATAACAAAAAATGAAAGGTGTATAGAGACAATCACATCACTGAAATAAAAAAATAGGGAATCTCTCGTGTCTAGGGTAGGCTTTGTCAACTCTACAGAGGAGTCTTTAGAGCTAGCTTTAAAGGATGAATAGACAAATTACAGAGCTCTGACTGAAACTGTCCAATAGCTCAGCACTAGCATACTTAGATATCAAAGAATTTCATCTGCCAAAATAAAATGACAAACACACATCAATGTCTGCTTTATGAATTGACTTTATCTACAGCTACACTTTAATTTTAAATGTGTCACAGATCTGCTTATGGATGTCCTGGGCTCAAGTGTGACTCGATGTTGTCTGTTGAAGTTGTGGTTGGTAGAATACTGATAAAGAAATGATTATGATATATTACATTCTGCAAAGTCTGTGGTTACTCCTGAGAAGCCTGGATCACCCTTCACAGGGTCACCCTGCACAAGCGAAAGTCACAGTCAAACTACTCAATTTCTGCATCTCTCGAATTTCTTTCCCCTACTCAGTCCTATTTCACTGTCAAATTTTTAATAGATAAATAAAAATGATTTTTACTGTGTACATGGAAAATTGTGAAAAAAATGCTTAAATATCTTACCAGAATGGAACAACTAACTAAAATAACGTCATGCCCACTCAAATGTATATTATAATCCACTGGAAAAGATGCAGGTGAAAACGTGCTAGACCATGGAAAATGCCAATGTAAAATGAAAGAAAGGGTATCTGCTGTTTATCTAGGTAATTACAGTTAAGTGTGTAAAGTATAACTGTGAGAAAATATTCTTAGAGACATATATCTAATTTGGTGACAGTGATTGCATATTTTTCAAGTATATTTTCCTTTTTTATAATCACTTTTTAAAGTATTTTCCAAGCATATGAATAATTATTGAATAAATTAGAATTGAAAAATGATTATTTTCATTCAAAAGATGGAAAGCATAATTCTAATTCTTCAAAAAAAATTACAACTCATTTTAATTATAACTTACCCTACCCTATTCTTGAGTTCTTATCTCTTACTTTTACTTTTTGCTGATCTTTCTTTGGTGATTTGTTCTGTCTATAGGATAGAGGGACAACTTCTTAGTGAGGATTTCCCCGGGTTATCGCCTCTTCTGTTAAGCTGTCTCACTGCTCGGTGTGTTATCCTAAACCTCATTTGGTACAAGTATTTCTGTGCATGATTTCTGAATTGGCAGAGCTGGTCTCACAACTAATAGTTCTGTGCTCAGAGGTCCCTTGTTTCTTTCCTAGCCAGCCCCGTATTGGACCTTGTGTGCGAGGTGACAGTTCATTTCACCTTGTCAGTCCTCACGGTTGTAATTATTGCTTGTGCCCTTTTTCACCTGATAATCTGTACCTTCCATCCACAACATCACCCCAACTCAGCAGTAAGTAGCTTGATAACACTTTTACTTTTGAACAATGTTTTTGTTTTTTGTTTGTGTTTATTTTGGTTTAGTTTCCTATTTGGGGGGGCTACTATAATTATTTTTTGAGGAGGGGTATATAATTAATAATCACTGACTTCCACAAGTCACCGAATGGCTTTTAAAAGCGAATGTTCTTAGTTATTCTTAGACATATTCAGATGTAAAACAAAGCTTTACTTACAAGCTGGATATGAATACTTCAATCCATCCATGCCAAACAACTATTTGCTCTACCAAATCCCCTCACACAAAGACCAATGGTATAAGAATTGAGAACCTGAATCATTTCCAACTCTTTTCTTTCTCATTTTCCTAGTGCCTACCAATCCCTGCTCATGGTGTTTCTGAAACATATGTCAGAGGTGGGTGCTTTTTACATAGTTTCACTTCTTTATCCTCAGAAATCCAGGTGTTAAAATAAACAAATGGATTGTTCTGCTCTCAGTCTTGTTTCTTCTTAAGGCCACACAATGCAGAGAGATAAATAAAACAATGATAATGGTAATAACAGCAGTGAGGACAACCAACACTACGTCTCCATGCCAGGCATGACTCCAAGCACATCATGTGTGTTGTCTTATTTATTATCATTATTCTTCATATTTTCAGAGAAAGAAACTAAGACACAGAAGTGTCTTATAATTTAGACTCAAGGATTCAACATTCAGACTCTACATAAAATTGGGTTTTTTTTGTTGCCGTTCTGTTTTTTGAAATTAAAAAAAAAAGGTCATGTTCACATCGCCTTGCAAGCAGGATACTACTGGGAACTTGGGTTGCTTGTCCATCTTGAGTTCCCACAAAAAGCAAATCTGGCTGGGTTTAATGCTGCTCAAAATTAGAAGTTTTTTTTATACAAAGTAATAAAAATAAATAAAACAAATAAAGCAAAGCTACTTCCATGGACCAATGGAGGAAGCTGTTTGCTTTTAGCCTAAGGTTTTCAGAAAGGCACAACCATTCCCTGTGCTTAGGAAATCAAAACTGTACCTCTCCAGCACCTTGAAACAATTTGTTTGCCCCCTAGTATGGTTTTTGAAAGCCAAATATTTTGCACTAAAATCATCTCCAGTATGATTATGACTCAACAAAGCCATGGTAAAGGAACATGTGTATTGTTTGTAAGGTGAACTGCACTTTGTTAACAGCTTTTTTTCACATTCCTGAAATGAGTGGTTCCCTGTGAAGTGACAAGGAAGAATCACTGGGAGCCTGTGGTATAAGAAGCTGCCCTGTGCCGCTGTGTGTGGCGATTGTCCCCAGGCCCAGCCCAAGAGTGCAGTGCGAATGCAGAGAGCTGTGTGGGGCCAGGCCCATTAATCAAGTTAACAATTATGCATGTAGGAAATGGGTGTTTTCCTTTCCAAGCTCTTCAACATGCTGTTCTCATAATAAATGTGAAAAGCAAAATAAGGATTCTCAATGGTGAAAGTGATTAAACAACCTTACCACTGAGTTTTAATTAGGACACAAGGACTATTTGATTGCAGAGTGCAGAATGGGCTTCTTATAAGGCAGCAATAGCCCAAAGACTGTCCTATGACATATCTTTTCTAGGGCATGAAAATCTGTGCCTTGTGTGGGACCTTGATGCCCAGCACGCAGACCACCTCCCGAATTAGGGTCCAGGTGAGTGGACTGGTGGACCACTTCTGTCTTCACGGTGTCTCTTCACCCATTTTCTTCCAGTACCCCACAACCAGGCATTTCCTCTTGTTATCTCCAGAAAGTGACCACCCTCACCCACACACTAGGTGGAGGGTACCCTTAAGACGAGGACATTTTCTTGTTCATCTTTGCAATTACAGAGTAGAAGCAAGTCTGGGAGTTGGTAAGTTAATGACGGAATGAAGTGGCCCCCCTTTAACCTTTCCAGGCAGTCCTGCCCACTCCAAAATCATTCCTTCTTCTTCTCTATCAAAAATCCAATTCCCATAACACTCTGCTCTCAGCTTGAAGGGCTCACAGAGATCATTTGTTGTTATTTCAGCTTTGCAGGAGGACAGTAAATCTAAGGGAACGACAGAGATTTATATGGAACCACACAGGTCCTCCAGCTCCAAGTCTGCTTTGTTTTTCCACGAGGGGCATTGCCTTATTATGGTACTTCTTAAAGGAACAGTGTTAGAAAAGGAGATGCTTGCTATCAAAAAGTAAATACATAAAACCCAAGGGAATAAATAATAGTGGGATTTTAGGCACCGTGGTTTTTTGTTGGGAGGAATAATGTGGCCAGAGGTCACGGGTAGAATTCCCATTGTCAGACTGGGAGGTGAGCACCTGCTCGATCACAGTCTATGTCCATTCCAGGTCCTGGACATGGAGCTCTTTCAAGGCAAACAGAACCCCACCTCAGACTGACACACAGCTGGATTTGTTTTGTTCTCTCTAATTCCTCCCTCCGTATTTTCCATAGTGAGGCTCTGGCCCACCATTTCACTCACACCCAGCACATCAAAGTCATCAAAGATCTTTACATAGATAATAGCAATGGCCTCTTCTCAGATTTCAACTTCCTGCATCTATCTGTTGCATTCAACAAGCCGTTCATTTCCTCCTCTTTGAAACACTGTGTTTGCTTGACTTCCAGGACATATTTTCCTGCTTTTCCTTTTATCCCAGTGACTAGACCTTCCAAGAAGTCTTTGCTGCTTCTTGCTCTTATTTGTGAGCCCTAAGGTTTGGAATACCCTGGGACTCATCCTCACAGCTCTTCATTCCCTGTGCTCCTGTAAACCACCTTCATAGTGCTAGAGGCTGTCTGTATGCAGCTGTCGTCAAACCAGACTTCTCTCCAGAAGCTGGGACATTTATATAAAGCTGCCTACTGAGCATTCTACTATGATGTCTGATAGCAACATGAGTATGTCCAAAACAGAATTGCTGATTTCCCCTCCAAACCTACTCTGCCCATAGTCTTTTTCCACTTAGCAAATGGCAAATCCATCGCTACAGGTGATCAGGCCAAAAATTTTAGTCATTATTGACTCTCTCTATCATATCCCACATCCAATTTCCCAGGAATCCTGTTGGCTCCTCGTCATGTTCCAGGCTTTTGGGTGGGCATAGTTGATCAGTTTCTCCAGGGGTGATTTCTCTTCTCTGATTTGATTTCATCAAAGGTGGGTCTTGAACACCCCCCAATGCTGTGGCAGTCTATTCTGGCAGCGCTCTCACAAGACGGATAGCAGGGCAGGCTGGTGGAAGTGTTACGGCAAAACCGGGGTAATGTTGCTGAGAGAAATACTGAGAGGTACACAAGGATGCAGACAGAGCAAGTTTATTTTACCCAGGTGGGCTCAGAGGGGATCTTCTGCCAAATTCTGAGCACCCCTGTCAGGGGACTTGTCTTTTATACTTCAAGGGCAAGGAGGTGGTACAGAGCGGCTTATACCAGGAAGTGCACACATGGGGAAGTTACTGTAACTTACAAGGTAGCTGCTGCAAGGGGAGCTGTTTACTGGAGCATGAGCATGAGCCGCAGGCTCACAAGGCGACAAGCAGTCTTACAGAAGCAGATTAAACAATTAACATAGACAGGGCTACAGCTTCTCCTTTCAGGGTAAAAGGTTTTTAGTGAATTTCCATTTTCCATCACAGAAGGGCTCGATACAGTCAGGGATCAGATGACCAACCGATTGGGAGGTCTGTGTTCAGCAACCATTCTCAGAGTTTGGTGGATCTTTCCCCCTTTCTTATACCTGTTTTAGTCCAGTGCAGTTACCAGCTGTGTCTTTACTAAGGGAGTTTAACTTATATTTGGAAGGATGAGCTTTGTTTTAAGGTTCATGACAGTTGCGTCTGTGCTGAAGTGCTCTTTTTTCCTGGAAATCCCCGGGCCAGGTTGCATCATACTGCTAAATGACGTAATGTCAGTCCTGGGAGAAGCTTGATCATGCCTTACAGCTGCTATTAACCTTACAGCCATGATATGTCTCTTACAGAACACTACACTCCTTAAAAATATGCCCAGAACCAACCAATCCTCATCACATCCACACCACATGCTGGAAAAGCCCACCGTCATCTCTGTACTGGATTATGGCCACAGTCTATTAACATAGCCCACTAAATCTGTGCTGGTCTTCCTGCTTCTGCTGTTGCCTTATGCGTTCTATTCCCTCAGTAACAAAGAACCTATTTTAAAACATAAGTAAAACTATGTTACATTTCTGGTTGAAAACTACCAAGAGCTCCCCAAATACTCATAAAAGCCAACGTCCTTCTGATAACCTCTGGGTCCCTAGTCTGCTTCTCCCACGCTCTCTGCCTCCCTGTCTTTTTCTAGGCTTTACTAGAAGCAGGTTTATACTGGGTGTGCTTTGCCTCAGGGCATTTGAGTTTGCTGCTCCGGAATAGGGTGATTTCCCCCCAGGTAATGTGGCTCAGCCTCAGTCCCTCATCTCTTTCAGGTCTTTGCTTAACTTCACTTTCTCAGCTAAACTGGCCATAATTACCCTGTTTAAAATGAAGTCTCTTCCCACACATCCTCACTCTCTTCCCCCCTACACTGCTTTATTTTTCTCAGGGTAAAGCCATCATCTCTCTGACATATTATATATTTTATTTATTTTCCCTCTTTTGCAACATTAATTCTATGAAGGCTGATATATTTTTTTTAATTGTATTATCTCCCCTATCCCCGGAGCCTAACATGTACTATATGTTCAATGAACGACTGGATGGACGAACAGGGAAATGGAGAATGACGGGAGCACGCAGCGACTCTTTGCAAAGGAGGCAGTGGGAGGCATTCCTTCCCGCACGCCGCCTTCTTAGACTCCTAGCAGTGAGGTCACGGGCACACAGTAAAGCTGTCTCTCAAGGTCTTTATGCTGTTCACCAGGCACATCTGCCAGCCAGGTAATGACAAGATGGCACTGTCCTTCACCCTTAAACTTAGGTGTGGCCATGGGACACCTCTGGCCCTGGAGAGATGCATGGAAGTGACACTTGTCTTGTCCAGGCAGAGCTTTAATTTAAGAGCCAGTGCACACCTGCCGTATTCCCTTCCTCTTGGCTCACCAGTTGGCCCTGGAAGCACGGAGATAGTCTCTATCATCTGGGGATCTGAGTGGGGATGGCGCAGAGCATAGTCGTTTCTGCTCACCTGAGGTAGACCCACAACATGGATCTGAAATAAACCCTCCTGGCTCTTTAAACCACTGACTTGTTGTGGTTGTCTGTAACTCAATCTAACCTGGTTTGTATTCTCACTAACTAGCATCATACCTGTGACATAGTAGGTGTCCAATAATCATTTTTGAATGAATTAATAAAGAAGCAAAATTGAAGGAAAGGAGGAAGACAGGAAAGGGAGAGAGGGAGGAGATTAAGGCAGGAGTGAAATGTTCTCATTTACACCTGCCTGTTCTTTGACCTTTTCTGGAACAAGAAAAAAAAATCGGAAACATAAAGCTTATTATTATATATGAGACCGAGAATAAAGGTTGGGATTAATTATTTATATCCAACAATGGATCCTAAAAATCTTAGTTAAGAACTAAATAATTATTACCCAACATATATGGCATACTACTATGTGGTAGAAAATGTTCTGGGTTCTCTATCCAAATACATTTTGATTTATTTTCAATTAGCAGAAATGGATAAACATACTTCTTAAGAGACGACTACACAAGCTCAAATCTAAGCTCCATTAGTTATGAATTTTATGACTCTGAGTAAGTTATTTGTCTTATCTGAGCCTGAGTTCTCTTATCAATAAAATTAGAGTAATAATCATACCTGCCTTGTAACAGTTTTAATGACTACACTTAAAACCTATGTAAAGGCTTTAGCCAAGTATTTGGGGAATTTAATAGTTGTCATTTAGTCTTATTTGTTTTTCTTATTGAGTTGTCACATGAAAACTATGCAGTAGGAGTTATTACGTCTTATGTATAGGTGAGTAAACTGTGGTGTAGACAAATAAAATAACTTGTTCAAGGTGAGAAAATGGAGACATAGCAGGGATTGGGATCTCAAGCTTTGCTCGCCCGGATGCATGCTGCATGCTCTTACACAAATGCATGAAGCAATAAATATTTGGAAATAAGACTTCAAAGTAAGTTTTTCTGACTTCACTTTGTCAGAGAGTGGGCCATGCAAGGAGAGCATATCACAGCTTCCAGACACACACATGGAAACACAGACACTGAACACTGAGCTGTGAAATTAGCACAGAATTAAGAAGCACAGAAATGGGCAAATGCTACCTCACAGATAAAATATTCCCTGGCCTCAGGCTTGGGTGACCAAGGTCTTAATCACTTGATGAAAAGTTTGCCAATCATAGGGGCTGTTCAGCAATGGAAGACTTCAGTAAGGAGAACTAGAGAGACAAAGGCATTTCCCGTCCAGAAGTTGCCAGGAACACTGGTGTTTAGACTAGGGCTCCATTTCTTCTGAGACTTACAGCAAAACATGCGGACATGGAAGCATCTGGTGGCCAGGTGTGTCAAAGAGCCTGAGGAAGAGAAGGCTCTAGAACATGCCTTGAGCTTTCTAATTCATAGAACCTCATAGTGCTCACTATACCCTATGTTCTTTTACATTTGAAGGCATCAACCTTCAAATTCAATCCATTTCAAGACACTTAAGAATTAAATTTCTAAACCTGCAAAGCAATGGGTCAGACAACTTCTCTGTGGTACGTAACAGCAATTGACAAGCCATCATTTTCCTACTGACACCCTTCAACCATGGAAAGTTTCCCGCAAATTTTCTTTGAGTTAGTAGCAAGACATATTGTTTGAAGGTACTCCTGTCACCATAGTTGAATATAGCAGTTATATATATACATGTGTGTATGTATATATAATACATGCATACATATGTATGTCTGTATATAAAATATTTTTACTTTAGATTTTGTAAAAGTTATCTATTGCCACCTAACAAATTACTCCAAAATGTGGTGACTTAAAATGATGTGCGTTTATTACCTCACATTTGTTTCTGGGGTCCCTTACCTGGGCATGGTTTAGCTGAGTCCTCTGTTTCAAGGTTTCTCACTGGCCACAGTCAAGATAACAGTCAGGGCTGCGGTCGCAGCATCAGGCCCAACTAGGGAAGTATCAACTTCTAAGCTCATTCATGTGGTTGTTGGCAAGACTCAGTTGCTCACAGGGTGTTGGACTCTGGGCCTCGGTTGCTTGCTGGCAGGTGGTTGGAAGCCACACTTAATTCCTTGCCATGTGAGTTTCTCCAACATGACAGCTCTATATCAGAGCTACCAAAAGAGATAGAGTTTACTAGTAAGGCAGCAATCATAATCTCTTATAACATAATCACAAAAGTAATCATTCTCTTACCCTTTCTGTAATCTATTTGCTAGAATCAAGTTGCTCAACATGAGGAGATTATATGTGGCTGGGAATACTTGGAGGTGAGGAATACTGAGGGGGGTGCAATTTAGATGTCTGCCCACCACGGGATATTATTTTATATCCATTATTTTATTTGCATGTTCTTTGTAACAACCTTATCTATTAATTATCATTACCCCTGTTTAAAGAGTTAAAAAATTAGGTTCAAAGACTCAAGTGATCTTTCTTATTGAGTTGTCACATGAAAACACGACACCACCAATAAAAGACAAATTCAGCTTCAAGATCACACATATCTGACTCCAAACCCTAACTTCTATTCCTCTGCAAGTATATCTCATTTTTTGAGCTTGGTTGGATATGAGTGACAAAGAAATGTTATCTGATTAGGGGGATTTAGGTATATAAACAAATTGTATTTATCTAAAGCTTGACCTGTGACATCCTTGGGTGTTTCTTCTTTAATTTATAGCTGCATCTAACTTCTCTCACCAGAGAATTAAGAATGGAAGAAAGAGCCTGTAGGATTTAGGATGGTTTATTTCAAGAAATATTATGGATTACCAAAGAACAGATACTTAAAAACATTTTGAAAGGCCCTATTTCAGCAAGTGTTTGATTAAACAATATAGACCCAAAGAACTTACTATCTGGTCAGTGGAAGTAAATTATCAATTTATAGATACTCCTTGGACATAATTAAATAAATAAATTCAACTAAATTTAATCAAGATTTACTTGTATTTACTTTGTGCCAGGCATTGTACTGGGTATTAAAGATACAAAATGAGTAAGAAACAACAAATGCTGCCCTCGAGAAGCTCAATATTACAGGAGAAAGAGTAAAGAAAGAGACATCCAGTAGCCTCTGACACAGTCCTCCATGGACACCTGACTTCTCTTGAGCATACTAGTCCCACTGGAAGCAAAGGAAGTTCAGAAAGAATCATGCTTGTTTAATTATGGGCACTGGACAGAACAGTTCCGCTTAGGTGCTTTCAACCTGTCTTCTCCCTCCCACTTCATCCTGTGAAGCAGTTTATATTCATTCTTCTCTCTCACACTCAGGAATTTAATGAAGAATGTGAAGATTGCAAAGGAGATTGGTTTAAAAAAGGGCCCCCAAAAACCTCTACAGTAACCCCAAAGTTACAGCCAAAGTATGCATGCCCTTTGCATTATCTAAACCTCTTCTTACCATGACATGGTGGCTTAAAATAACACACATGGATTATCTCGCATTTGCTCATATGGGCATAGTAGAGCAGGTCCTCTACTTCAAGGTCTGCCGCAGGATACAATCAAGGAATCATTCAGAACCGTGGTCTCAGCACCAGGCTCGACAGGGGAAGGATTTGCTTCCAAGTTCATGAATATAGTTGTTGGCAAGATTCAATTGACTGTGGTTGACAGGGGCCATTTCTGATTTGCAACTCTTAAAGAAAAAAAAAGTCAAAGCCATTTGGCTTAATGCCGTAGAAGTGCTGCTCCTTTTTTAAAAAAATATACCATGTTTACCATCTAAATTATATGAGGAAAGAGGAAAGATAAATAAAAGAAAATAAATGGTTTAAAAGCAGTCTTTAATTCAAAGACCTCATAAGTTTAGTTGTGTCTTTTGAACTAAACAAATACTTCCACAACTGATGTTTTCTTTATAAAGATGTCCCTAATAGGACATAGAAAGCTAAATTAATAACATTCGTCATCATTACATTGAGTTGCCAAGATTAACTGGAAAATGTGTTTGATCGCAAAAAAGATCAATTTTCCCAATTTTCCATAATGAACTTAAATACTACTTAATAGAGGAGAGCAAAGAGGGAGAATGAAATTAAGCATGTCATTTTGTGTGTGTGTGTATGAGTGTTACAAGGACAGATATAATTAAGTGCATATTTATTAAGAAATACTTTATAGTTTTAAATTTCTTCTGTATGACCAATCTGGCTTTGTATTTATAAAACAAAGTCATTGCTGAAGTTATGTAATTGAACAAGATAACATAGTGCTGTTTATGAAATGAAACAAAAATTTTATTCACCTATATACAAGTTCTACCATTTATAACTCAAAGTCAATTAGTTTGAGCTTGAAGAGATAAAGTCTGGAAGGGTTAGTACATGAATTCTTGCTAGCGTATTCACTAGCAAGACTACCATGGGACCATCATCAGTGGAGGACTATTTAACCATCAAACCATCTGCTCTGGCAGCCTCCAAGCATAGAACAAACACCCAATAGTTAGTACAACCACACGCAGGTTTGGTGGAGATGAACATGGTGCAGCGGCATCTTTTAACAGCTGTTCTTTCATAAAAATAACATAATTTTTTAGATGCATACTCAATCCTTCATAGATATTTATGGAATCATACAACCACAGACGGCCAGGGCTGTTGAAAGATGTAATAGACCAATACAACCATTTGATATATAGGTGACTTACCCAAAGACACAAGCTAACTTTGTACTTAGTGGTAAGAAACTTGAAGGTTTCACACAAAGATCAGGAACAAGGTAAGGATGTCTCCTTTCACTACTGCTTTAAACATCACACTGGAATTCCTAGCTAATACAATAAGAAAAGAAAAGGAAGTAAAATGTATACAGATTAGGAAGAAAGACATAAATCTGTCTTTGTTCACAGAAGACATGATTGTATATGTAAAAAATTTAAAAGAATTGACAAAATACAAAACAAAACAAAACAAAACACCCTTCTGGACCTAAAAGGGATTATTATAACAAAGTTGCAGGATATAAGGTTAATGTACAAAAGCTGATTGCTTTCCCATATATCACCAATGAACAAGTGAAATTTGAAAACAAAACACATTATCATTTAGATTAGCACCCCAAAAATGCAATACTTAGGGATAAGTCTAACAGAATATGTACAAGATCTATGTGAGTAAAGCTTAAAAATGCTCATGAAAGTTATCAAAATAGAACCAAATAAATGAAAAGATATTCTGTGTTCATGGATAGGAAGACTCAATATCGTCAAGATGTCAGTTCTTCCCAATTTGATCTATACATTCAGATCTATAAATTCCAATCAATACCAGCAAGTTATTTTTTGAAAATTAAGAAACTTTTTCTTAATCATATGAACAGACAAAAGATTCAGAACAGCCAACTCAATATTAAAAGAGAGGAACAGAACTGGAGGACTGACTACCAGACTCCACGACTTACTATAAAACTGCAGTGATCAAAAGAGTGTTATATTGGTGAAAAGATTGATAAGTAGACCAATAGAAAAGAATAGTGATCCCAGAAACAGACCCATATAAAAACAGTCAATTGATCTTTGGTGAGGGACAAACACAATACAATGGAGAAACAGTCTTTTCAACAAGTGGTGTTGGAACAACTGGCCATCCACATGAAAAGATTAATCTAGACATAGGTCTTATACCCTTTAAAAATACTAACTCAAATTGGATTGTAGTCTTAAATGTAAAATGCAAGACCATAGAATTCATGGACAATAACACAGGAGAAAACCTAGATGACCTTGGATATGGTGATGAGTTTTTATATAGAAAACCAAAGGCACAATGCATGAATGAAATAACCGATAAGCCAAACTCTATTAAAATTTATAACTTTCGCTCTGCAAAAAACACTGTCATGAGAATGAAAAGACAAAAAAAATCAGATTCTAAAATGGGCAAAAGACCTGAATGGGCACCTCACCAAAGGAAGTATGCAGATGGCAAGTAAACATATGAAAAAGTCCTCAACATCATATGTTGTTAAGGAATTACAAGTTAAAACAGCAATAAGTTACCACTACATGCCTATTAGAATTGCCAAAATTCAGAACACTGACAACGTCAAATGCTGATGAGGATGTGAAGCAACTCTTTCATTGTTGGTGGAAATGCAAAATAGTACATCTACTTTGTAAGATAGTTTGGCAGTTTCTCACAAAACTAAACATGTTTCTTACCATAAGATCCAGTAAATATGCTTCTTGGTATTACCCAAATAAACTGAAAACTTATATCCATGTAAATACCTACACATGGATGTGAAAGCAACTAAGATGCCCTTCAATAGGTGGATGGATAAGTAAACTGTGGACTCCCAGAGAATGAAATTTTTTTCTGTGCTATAAAATAAATGATCTATCAAGACACAGAACAACATTGAAAAAAGAAATGTATACTGCTAAGTGTAAGAAGCCAATCTGAAAACATTGCATACTGTATGCTTCCAACTATATAATAGCCTAGAAAAGGCAAACCTATGGAGACAGAATAAAAGATCAGTAGTTCCCAAGGATTACTGGGGAGTGAGGGATGGATGGTCAAAGCATAGACAATTTTTAAGGCAGTGAAACTATTGTGTATGATACCATGATAGTGGATACATGTCATTACATGTTTGTTCAAACCCATAGAATGTACCACACCAAGAGTGAACCCTAAGGTAAATTGTGGATTTTGAAGGATAATGATGTGTTAGTGTAGGTTCATCAATTGTAACAAGTGTATCACTTTGGTGATAGTGGAAGAGGCTTTATGTGTAGGGGAAGGGGGTCTATGGGAACGCTATACCTTCCACTGAATTTTGCTGTGAACCTAAAACTACTCATAAAAACCAAAGTATATTAAAACAGAAAAAAGCTCATCAATTCAAAAGCAATGAGGGAGAAGACAACTAAAGACATGGAATATTAGTGAAATTATGATGCAGTAACATAGATTTATGAGAGAAAAACTGAATTGCAAGGACATGGCATGATAAAATTTAAGCTTAGAGAGGGATAATTTAAAAGAAAAAAGCTGATTATTCATCCTAGAATCTCAGCAAAAGCTCAGAAGTCAGGACAACTGTGTGCTTCTGTAAGGGGAGGGGAGGTAACAGGTGGTTGAATATGTGTAAAAGCAGCAGGTAGATTCTCAGTGTCACTTTTCCCACCCTGCCACCAGGTGACTACTTCTGCACTGTGAGATGGGGGTTTACTAAATAAATAGGATGAGCCAGAGGAAATCTATATTCAGAAAAGTGGGAAATTAAACAAAATGTAAAAGCTGAAAGTGCAACTCCTCCAGTCCCCTTTCTTCCATCGTCTCTACAGAACTGCCGCAGAGGCCCACCTGCAAGCACACCTGCCCTCCACTTCAGAGCACCCCTCTCCAGAGAAGCTGATTAGCAATGTGGGGAAATAGGCATAGTTGCCTAAAGGCAAGATTTGTGTTAAATCCCCCCGTAGAGAAATCCACCATTTGGCAAGTCAACCCCCATACACTTAGTGATTCCACTAATAATTTTAGTAGCTGGAATTTGAATATTAGTAAACAACTAAAGATCATTTATCACTTAAATATACCTCTAATATAAACAATAGAGACTGCAAGAACTATACCAAATTACAGAAAAAAAGGACATATTAGAAATAAAGGATAATGCAAGAAATTATAATCACCAAACCAACAGATGTATTATTAACATGCTCAGAAAGAAGTGAAATGATACAGTGGCCAAAAATAAGATGTGAATGTTAAAATAGGAAATCATCAGGAGTTAAAAATTCACTCTTGGAAATTAAAATATGGTGGAAGAATTTTTTTTGTAAAAAGGAGTCGTGATCCATTTTGTGATCAACTTATAAAAACCTTCCAAGAAATAAAGAAATTTAGAAATAGAAAATTTTTTTAAAATTATAGTAAGACATTGAGAAGATACATTCAGGAAATCCAACTTCTAATAACATCACTGAGAGAGAGAGAGAATACAATAGAAAGTGTGGTGAGAAAAAAATTAATAAATTTTCCGGAACTGAAGAACATGAGTTCTGAGATCGAAAAGAATTTACTGAGTTTCCAGCATAATATATGTTTAAAAAAAAAAACACCAAAGCTCAAGCTCATCATAGTAAATTTAAGACAACTAGCAATAAGGATATGATGTTAAAAACTATTAGAAATAAAGAAAGACTATTAAAAATGTGTATCACAGTGGAAATGACTTTTTCAGCATCATAGGAATCTAGAAGAAAACTGAACAATGTACCAATATTTGAAGAAAACAAATGTAGAATTCAACACCAAACAAAATTTTCAATAAACTGTGTTTCAATAAACAATTTGAGAGAACAAGTTTTTCAAAAAATGACATTCCATGTCCACGCTTTCAAGAGGGTGTGGTGCGCGATGTCTGGGGGTTGGGCACGCTTGCGGCTCTGCCTAGGGTGGTGAAAAGGCAATATATGTAACCAAAGCTTTTGCACCCCGTAATATTCTGAGATTAAAAAAAAATACTGTGAGGTGAGCTCCATTAAAATGAAGGCGTATACAAAAAAAAGGAGGTATGGAATGTAGAAACGGGTTTCCTACTTCAGGAAAAAGGTAAAGAAGTCGTCATGTTAATGCACAAGAGGAAACCCTAAGAGTAAATCTGTGTCACTGGCCCACAGAGAAAATAGTTGCAATCAGAATAGTACAATGAAGGTGGCAGCAGGGATGCCTCCAAGATTTCCAATTAGTGATGAGTACATAAAAAATAATTTAAGTAAATGAAAAGAATGCTAGTTACTGACTCAGGTCATTCAAATTATAATAAGTATAGCCATGCTATGGTCTGTGACTCAGCTGTGAGTGAGATTATCTAACAAAAAATTGCAATAGACGTGAATTGGGATATTGGGGGGACAGGAAGCTTGTGTGTGTGGGGACAGGGACAGGGAGGGGTAAGTATGAGGCAACTACACCCTGTATTCTAAATATAAGTCAATGGATAACTTTGTAAATCAAAGATGACTCAACAAATTGTAGTATGAGTTTTTTTTTTTTATTTCAAAATATTAAGGGAGTACAAATGTTTTTGTTACATGGATAGCTTTTATAATGCTTAAGCCAGGGCTATTAGTGTGCCTATCACCTAAATAGTGTTCATTGTACCTGTTAGGTAGGTTTTACCCCTCCCCTTCTCCCCTCTCCCCAAAAAATAACAGTTTTTTTAAATCTAGAAATATTGAGGTAACTACAAAGAGGATTACATTATTGTCTCTATTTTTTCTAAAGAGAAAAATTGGGGTAGAATAATCCCATTTCTCCTTAAAACCAAGAAGAAAAATTGTTTTTAAAAACTTCATGAATATATCAATTTGATTAAATAAATACTTAAAGGTTACACAGTATTATAACAGAAATGTTTAATATGTACAAATAGTGCTGGGAAAACTGGATGGCCATATGTAGAAGACTGAAACTAGACCCACACCTCTCACCTCCCACAAAAATCAACTCACAATGGATAACAGATCTAAACCTAAGACATGAAACCGTAAGAATTCTCGAAGAAAACATTGGAAAAACTCTTATGGACAGTGGCCTAAGCAAAGAATTTATGAAGAAGACCCCCAAAGCAATCACAGCAGCAACAAAAATAAATACATGGGACCTGATCAAATTAAAAAGCTTCTGCACAGCCAAGGAAACTATCACTAGAGTGAACAGACAACCTACAGAATGGGAGAAAATATTTGCATGCTACACCTCTGATAAAGGGCTGATAACCAGAATCTATACAGAACTTAGGAAAATCAACAAGAAAAAATCAAACAACCCTATTAAAAAATGGGCAAAGGACATGAACAGAAACTTTTCCAAAGAAGACAGAATGATGGCCAGCAAACATATAAAAAAGTGCTCAACTTCTCTAATCATCAGGGAAATGCAAATCAAAACCACAATGAGATATCACTTAACTCCAGTGAGATTGGCTCATATTAAAAAATCCCCAAACAACAAATGTTGGTGGGGATGTGGACAGATAGTTACACTCATACACTGCTGGTGGGACTGCAAATTAGTACAACCTCTATGGAAGATAATATGGAGATACCTCAAAGAATTAAAAGTAGAATTACCATTTGACCCAGCAATCCCACTACTGAGTATTTACCCAAAGGAAAAAAAGACATTTTATAATAAAGACATCTGCTCGCGAATGTTGATAGCAGCACAATTCACAATCGCAAAGTTATGGAAACAACCCAGGTGCCCATCAATACACGAGTGGATTAATAAAATGTGGTATATGTATACCATGGAGTATTACTCAGCAATAAGGAACAATAGTGAATTAACACATCTGGTATTATCCTGGTTGGAGCTAGAACCCATTGTTCGAAGCGAAGTGTCACAGGAATGGAAAAACAAGCACCACTGGTACTCACCATCAAATTGGTACTAACTGATCAACACCTACATCACACAGGGCAATAATATTCATCAGGGGGCGGGCAGGAGGGAGGGGGGTTGAGGGGCTGGGAAAAACTCTCACTGAATGGATGTAGGGAGCACAGTTTGGGAGATGACCAGGATTGTAGCTCTGACACGGGCAGTGCATGGGCAATATATATAACCAAAGTGTTTTACCCCCATAATATTCTCAAATAAAAAAATAAATTAAAAAAAAAAGTAAATAATGAAGACACTATACTTCAAAACTATAACATACTGATAAAGAGGTAGTTGGGATAGTTTATCTTTAAAAAAATAGAATAAAAATTATGTTAAAAATTACTGAGTCAAGGTTTTTTCCAACAATGTTAGAGGAATAGTAGAATAAACACAAATAAATATCCAGAACAAAATAACTAAGAGAAATGAGTTCAACAGAATCCTAAGAAACAATGATGTTGATTTTTTTAAAACTAGCTAAATATTTGAAGTAATACTAAAATAAACATTTTATCAATACCAATGAATAAAAAAGTAAAAATATTCATTATTAGGAATAAAAAATACCCACAGAAAGATTAGAGACAAAATAAGACATTAAAATTATACAAAAATTTTAAATTTTTTCTATTTTATATAAAATATGAATTATTATTATATAATATAAATAACTGGGCAATTAAAAGTTAAAATTGGAAAAATTTTTTAAATTAGTGGGAAATTATAATTTGTCAATATTGCCTGAATTAAAAAAAGACAACATGGACAGATTAATAACCACATGAGGGGACTTCAAAAAGTTCATGGAAAAATGGCATTAAAAGATAAAAAATATAAACTTTATTTTCTCAATGTAAGATCCATGAAGTTCAAGACACTTTTGTAAGTGATGATACCAGCCATTGGTACATACCTAAAGAACTGAGGGATTTGGGCATGTAGCCACATTAAAGCAGTCTTTTTTACATTCTACTTTTAACTGAAGAAAAATGGGTGCCTTCCATGGGACTTTATAAAGTTAAGAAACCAAAAGAAGTCAGAAGTAACCAAATCAGGACTGTAAGGTGGATGCTCAATGATTTCCCATCAAAACTCTTGCAAAATTGCCCATCTTATGAGAGGAATGAACAGGAGCATTGTTGTAGTGGAGAGGTACTGTCTGGGTGAAACTTTGCTGGGCATTTTTCTGATAAAGCTTTGGCTAACTTTCTCAAAATACTCTCATAATAACCTCATGTTTTCAGTCTTTGGCCCTCCAGAAAGTCAACAAGCAAAATGCCTTGACCATCCCCAAAAACTGTTGCCATGACCTTTGCTCTTGACCAGTCTGCTTTTACTTTGACTGGACCACCTGTACTATTGATAGCCATTGCTTTGATTGTGCTTTGTCTCCAGGATTGTACCGGTAAAGTCATAGTTGATCTCCTGTTATAATTATTTGAAAAAATGCTTCAGGATCTTGATCCCACCTTTTAAAAATATATATTAGAAGCTCTGCTCTTGTCTGCAGCTGATCTGCGTGCAACAGTTTTGGCACCCAACGAGGGGAAAGTTTGCTCACCTTTAACTTTTCAGTCGGAATTGTGTAAGCTGAACTAATTGAGATGTCTGTGGTGTTGGCTACTGTTTGTGCTGTTAATTTTCAGTCCTCTTCAATTAGGACACAAGATGAATTCTTTTCCTTGTAAATTGATGTGGATGGTCTGCCAATGCAGGCTTCACCTTCAACATGTCTTCTCCCTTCTTAAAATGAGTTATTCATTTGTAAACTGCTGATTTCTTTGGGGCATTGTCCCCATAACCTTTTTGTAAAGCATCGATGATCTCACCGTTCTTCCGCCCAAGCTTCACCATAAATTTGATGTTTATTCTTGCTTCAATTTTAGCAGAATTCATATTACCCTGATAGGGGCTCTTTTCAAACTGATGTTTTATCCTTCTTAGTAACTCAAACTAAATCCTGTTCAGACATGTTACAACAAGTTGTATAAGTTTATTTTGGTGCATAAAAATTTTGAATTCCATGTGTAGTGTGTTCCTAATACACATTTCTATGAACTTTTTGAAGACCCTTTGTAGTTGCTGAAATATACTTAATAAAATTATTTAACATTTTTGATTTTTTAAAAAAAACTTAGAAAACTAGGAGTAGAAGGAAGTTTCCTTAATCCAATAAAAATGATTACAAAAATCTTAGCAAATACTACTTTACATGATAGGACTTTAAAAGTATTTCTGGGAAAGTCAGTAGCAAGGAATAGATGCTCACATTTCTTGCCTCTAGCTAGTGTTGTGCTGACCATACAAGCCAAATCACTAAGAAACACATGCAGAGGCACACAATGATTAAGACTGAAAAGAACCAAAAATTTATATCAACATTTTATTATTTTCTACATAGAAAGCTACAAACTATTAAAATAGTAGTACTGTTTTATATGAAATCAATCTAAAAATCAATAGCATTTTATACATCTTAAACAACAATTTTTCAAATTTAATAAATGGAAACATCTTACTGACCATGCAGATTTCTATGAAGGTCGAGTAACCATTATATCTTGATTTACCTGAGAAGACACATTGTATACTTATTGTCACATTACTTCATCTGATCTGTATTTTAGCAGTCTCAAAAGTTTACCAGTTTACATAATAACTTTTATTGCCACTCTATCCATAGGTTATCTAGGAATAAATTTATCAAAAGATTAGCCAACATTATTATGGAGAAAATAATTATACTTTTTTTAAAGCTATGCAAAATGTCCTAAATATACGTGAAATATGCCATAATAATGAAGAAACAAGATTATAAAGAATACTTTTCTTCCAAGTATTTTATAAATTCAATGTAATTCCACTCCAAACCTCAACCAGATTTAATTATTTAACTACAGAACTTGATATGGTGATCCTAAAATTCACAGGGATGTTTAAATGGTCAAGAATTGCCAAGATGCTTTTAGAAGGGAAGAATTGCATGAGAGTCTTATTCAATGAGATATTAGGAATTCTTTAAAAGCCATCATTGTTAAGACAGTATGATATTTTAACAAGGGCTAGGGGAAAATTAGAACATATGATTAGAATAAAAAGATCAGAGCCAGACTCATCAACATATGAGAATTTTATGTATTACTGAGAAGGCACTGTAGGTCAAATAGTTGTTGAAAGTAATGATTATTCAATAAATGGCTTGAGAAAGTTAGTGGTAAATATATAAACATATGTATTAAGACTTCTATCCCACACTATAATGAACAAGAAATTCTAGGTAGATTAAATATCTACATAAGAAATAATGTTTAAACTTTGAAAAAATGTAGGGAATTAAATATTTATATCATGGGCAAGTGAACTATCACTTAAGCAAAAGACATGAAAGGTGTACATCTAAAAGGAAAGGATTCAAGAACTTGAGCACATTAAATTTTAAACCTTGTTTGACACAAATGACAACATAAAACACCCAAAGAGTGGAAAAAAGATTTTTGCAATGTATATAATAAAAATAAATTAGTATTAACTATTTTAAAAACCTATAAATCAATTTAAAAAACAATATGTAGAGACAAAATATATAAATAATTGATTCACAAGGAAGTTTAAATGACCATAACCAATGAAAAATTATCTACATCACCAGTAATCAGGGAAATATAAATCAAAACCACAAGGAGATATCATTTGACACTTATCATATTGGCAAAATTAAAAGTTTGGCTTTACCATGTGTTAATAAAGTTTCAGAACAATGAATATTAAACATAACTTACTGTTGGGATTTTAAATGTTTCTGACACTTTGGAATAATCATTTTTATAATATCTAACATAATTGGAGATGAACAAATTTTAAGTCTATCAATTCCACCCTTAAGAGACATTCTAGCATGCATATAAAGGAGATTTTTATATATATATATACACACACACACACACACACACACATAAATGTTCATTCTATGGTTATTTTTAAGGGCAACAAGTATCTCAGTGGGATGTTATTTGGCTCCTCTATACATTTTTGAAGAACAAACATGTCAGCTTGTTGAACAATTTTTTTAAATCCCTTAGTAAAAGTTTTATAACCCTCTTACTTCCTATGGCATGATATTTCTCTTTTGTTATCTAGCCCTCAAAATGGAATAAAAAAAAATCACAAATTATTTTCTCTAAAAGGTCTGCTATCTGTCACAGTAGTACCTAAATGTGTCCAGATTTGGAATCACCAGCAGCCTTTGGTAAAAAGCAAATTTCCCCTCCATTATTAGCGCAGAGTCAGTCATTCTTGGTTGAAACTTAAGCAGCTCAGGTAATGCGTCTGACTGATTCCTTTAATTGCTTTGCGTTGTGTCTTCCATGGATAGGCATCAAGCCTAGAAGGTGGACATTCTGTAAATGTCAGGCACTGAACTTTTTGGATCACGAGACACCCCCACCCCCAGTCTTAGACCCGCTCACAGAGTCGAGGTGATGATGACAGTGTCAAAGCCGTCACCCAACAGAAAAACACAAGTGAAGTGACAGCTAAACATTATCACTTTATTCTTCTCTCTTGACTGAGAAAGAAAACCAGAAATAAGCCAAAATCAGTTAATGGAGTTATGAAGAAAGGTGCTGGAAAAGCAGGGCTGGGAAAACACTTAATACTAAAAGGGAGGCTGAGGGGATGACCTCCTTTATGACTTTGTAAAGGGATAGTTTATTTTTTCCTTTAAAAGTGATTCGATGGCTTATTTTTTTACATGCATAGCATAGCCCATTCCCTAGCTGTCCCCACTTCTTCTTTTATACTGACTGTTTTTCCTTTTAAAGAGGGACTGTTCATTATCTTTGCAAATTATAGTGATTAGTCTTATTTTTTTAAATATGCTAATTGTGCCTGCAGTCAAGGGTCTTCAAGCATAGTTTCCTGGACAGGTTGTCAGAGAAAGAATTACAGTGAATCAACCTCTTTAATTCTATGGGGATGATAATCCAGTATCCACAAAACACATGCACCTCAGAGCTGAGCATAGTTTGAGGGGTCACATCAGCAATGCCCAAAATACAAAAAAAAAAAAATACTCTTTGAAGTTAGCTCATTAATTAAGTATCCTATGAGACATGAAGAATGTTACTCTGTGCAGGGAACTGATATTTTCTTAAAATTACTGGTGTTCTATAGCAGAAATAGACTTTTCAGCCCTAAAGAAATATGATAAAGTCCTGGTTCCACCACATCCTGACTCTGTAATCCTGGACAAAGTAGCTGAGCTCCTCTTCCACAGTTTCCGCATGTGGTGATAATATGTCCATCATGCAGTGGGTATACAAATTAAAGAATAATTCATGAAAAGTATTTAGCATAATGCTAAGAAAGTGTTCAGGAAATAGAAGTGGAGTAATCATGGCATGGAGACTGTTCCATTTCAGAAGTCGAAAGAACTGAATATTTGTCTTAATACTTCTGTATGTCTTTATAATATGCCCAGTCCCTGGACGTATTTTCTGTCATAGAAAATGAGAAGGGTGGATTAGGTCTCTGCTTGCAAAAGCCAGTGTGACAAACAACAGGGAAATCCTGGCTACAAAAGAACCACCCAGGGAATTTTGGAAAATCTAGCATGCTGGCAAACGGGTGTTTATTTGCCTGCTCAGCTTATGAGTGTCTTTTCTATGTTAAACTAATTCCTGACCCTGGCAGATGCCATTCATTGCCTACCGATCAGTCATCCCCCTGGCTTTATCTCAACTAAGGCAGACTGAACATTCTTCAGACGGTGGAACACTCTGTCTCAGGGAAGGCAGATAGAAACGCTACAGATCTGTTGCCATCATAGTAACTTCATTGCCTTTGACCAGTAATTAACTCAGAAAATGGCATATAAATCATTTGTGGACAATAAGATACGAAGTGAAGTCTTTGGATTCTGGCACATATTTTCATCTTAAAAAAAAATGGAGCCTTTTGAGGAAAAAAATAAAAAAACACTTCCATCTTTTTCTTGCCTTGAAATTGGTGTTGGGTGGGAGAATGCTGTCCGAGCACCACAGCTATATTGTGACCAAGAGGTGACAAGCTGAAAGAATTGGGTGGGAGGGGGGCAAATGATAAAATAGAGACCATCACTGATGCACCAAATTTGGATCCTACATTCAGACTTATTATTTGAGATAATTTATTGTCTTTATTTCTCAAGCTAAATACACTACATAACTCTGTTGCAGGAGCCGACCTCTCTCTACAGACTCACAGAAAGATACATAATCCCTTTTCTAAGCTTCTGGAGCTGTTGGGACATACACAGATGACGTAGTCTCAGCTGCCAACCAGATGCATCCACCTGATTCTTCAGTCTGGAATTAACGGCACAAGAAGACAGGGAGGGGAGAATTCATGACGTTTCCAGTGCCCCCAGCAGCTAGGTCTACTGTTTGCGGGCAGCAGTAGCAGAGGCACTATCAGAGATTCAGGAACAGTTTCCTCCCAAGCTGCCTGTGAGGCGCTCTCACCGCAGTCCCTTCTGCTCGGTGTCATGGCATGCTTCTGAAGCTCAGGTCTGCAGCATTCCTCAGGAATATAAAATCTTCCCATTATCCTTTCAAGACATTCCTTTTTGCCAAAGTCAGCCTGAGTTGGTTTCAATTGCATGGAACTGAGAATCATAACTGATACGTAAACACCCTGGGGCACAGTTAGGAAGGTTTAGGGTGGAACTCAAGAACATACATTCTTTAAAAGACTCCCCAGGTGGGAGATTATCAGCTGAATTTGAAGCTCACTGGACAGGGTGACCTCTCAGGGCCTTTTCAGTACTAAAATTGTTTCAATTTCTGTTTCATGCCTCTTAGATACAGATGAGATGCCCCTTTTTAAGCTCTTGATGAGCAGAACTAGCCTTTGATGAACATCTCAAGTCAGCTAAGTTTCTTTTTTTTTTTTAATTTTAAAGTATTATGAGGATACAAATGATTTTGGTTACATGGATCACTTGTGGAATGCTTGAGTCAGGGTTAAATGTGTGCCTGTCACCCAGATAGTGTTTCTTGTACCCATTAGGTAGGTTTTTGCCCCTCCCCACTTCCCCCTCCCCCCCTGCTTGATTTCCATTGAGTTTTACTTCCCTCTGTGCACATGTGTGCTCATCAGTTAGTTCCAGCTTAATAGCAAATAACGTGGTGTTTGTTTTTCCATTCTTTAGATACTTCACTTAGGATAATGGTCCAGTTTCATCCAAATTGTTGCAAAAGGCATTAAGTCATCCTTCATGGCAGAGTAGTATTCCATGGTATACATACACCACATTCTGTTAATCCTCTCATGAATTGATGAGCATTTGGGTTGATTCCACATCTTTGCGATTATGAATTGTGCTGCAACAACCATTTGAGTGCAGGTGTCTTTATGATAAAACAATTTCTTTTCCTTTGGGTAAATACCCATTAGTGGGACTGCTGGATCCAATGGTAGGTGGATTTTTAGCTCTTTGAGGAATGTCCATACTGTTTTCCATAGAGGTTGTACTAATTTGCAAATTAGCTAAATTTTTTTAAAGAGGAAAGTTAAGCTCCACCTATCTCCCATCCCATCCTCAGCCTCTGGTGCTTAGAGGCTCACCTGCATCCTGCTTTCTTCCAGGGCACAGAAGCTTCCATTCTCCCACCTTTACCAAAAGCCTTCCTTCAGACAGAAGGATCTGATAGAATTCATTCACTCTTCAGTCTGAATGCAAACCATTTTTGTTCGCTCTTAAAAGTATTTACATATTTGTTCTATTTCAATGTGAAAAAAAGATTTTTGTCTCTAGGGAAATGTGAACACCACAAACATTAAATGAATGACTTTCATTTATAAATATAAAGTTTATTCCAGACTCCAGGAAGTTAGACAGAAGTTTACTTATCTTACATATGAATAAAGTAAGACTTTCTAAGATGGAGTATGTAAGTAAATCAATTTGAAACTGTTTTTAGGTATTTGAATGGCTTTCTGATGACATGAAGAATTGGTTGTATTTTGAACAAAGAGCAATGGATTAAATGACAAGGACATTTATTTTAGCACAAACAAAAAGGGAAAAAAATAGTTTTTACTGAATATATCTGGGTATCACAGCAGTGAATACAAAGCTTCAGAAAAGTTCATATATTCCTAATCAGAGGATCTCGGATTTGGAAAAGAGACAAAATGTTCTCAGGGTACCTTCTCACTCATTCATTAGTCTTTTGCTAAAAAGAAGTTGTCAGCTAGAGAAGCTGGTCTCTGCATAGACATTATTGCATACTTCTTTTTTTTATGCTTTCAAAACAATTTTGTGGGTTAAGTGGTAGCTGTAGATTACCCAGATGAGAAGCCACAATGTTCGGAGAGTTCAGTTATTTTGTAATTACACAACTTGTAAGTATCAGAGCTGAAATTCAACCTCACACCCTGAAAGCTACTACCCCTTGTACTCCCATTTTAAGAACAGATATGTCCAGGAGGCACTCCTAGGAGCAATGAGCTTCATGGAATAAGATCTTTATAAATGGAGGCCCCTGTGGCTTTATAAATTTAATAGTCTAGGTCACTGCTAAAAAATTAAACCTATTCCTTGAGGACCCGGGCTGCGTCTGGACTTTGTGAAGACACCCCTGTTCCTCTGGGCAGAGCCTAGGCAGGCCCAGGTGGCTCTGTGCACACCTGTGCTCTACTCCTGGCCTGGGATGAATGTGTAGAAGTCTGGTGTTCCACTAAATATAAATGCCTCTAGGACAGAACTGCATCTCATTTGTTTCCAAACACATATCACACTGCCTGACACAGAGATGCTGGTTGGTAAATATTTGTGGAGTCCCTCACAGCCAAAGGCAGAGTACCAAAAAAGGAAAATAAAAACTGCAAAAGCAGTGTGGAAATGCTTTCTTGCCAGGTGCTTTTCCAGATCTGAAAGAATTGATGTCAGCATACATCATTCATTTTCAGAATTCCAATCTTGCTGTACTTTCTGCAGCCTTGGGAGATATGCAGAGTTTTGCAGAATGAACACTATTTGAATAAAGTTGGGAAATTAGAAGGAAAATTATCCCATTCCCTTTACCCAGAGCAGTAGCTGACAATCCTTCAGAGTTGAGAGATGCTTGAAACTTAATATATTGAAGTAAGATATTAGGAAATTATTCTACCAGGAATCCTTCTTGATAAACAATTAAATCTCATTCTTACCTTGAAATTGCAGAAATGAGTTAACCGAATTGCTTTGAGCTTCCTTTTATAAAGTATCTTCTAAAGCAACAATTTCACAGAAAAGTAATTGCATTTTATTGTTGGAGAAATTCTGCCATTGTGGATTATCAATATGTTCAGTGGAACATTAACCTTTGAAAACAATAAAGGACATTTCATGAAGACAAGAAAAGACCATTTATAAAGTGATTTCCTTTGGAAAGTTAGTAGAAGGAACACAGACTTTGCAGATAGGCAAAACCTGGTTCAAATCTTCTTCTGACCCCCACAAACTAGGTGTCTTTTTCAGGCAGTTTCATCTTTCTGAGTCTTATTTTCTGCACCCATGAAGTTATGATAATGATATTTATCTCACCCATATGCTACAGGCTTAAATGTGCATGTGTAATTGCTGGCATAATTTTAAGACATCAGCAGTGCTTGACCAACACTGTTTCCTCACATTGTTTAGTAAAATAACATCAATTCATTGATGTTGATGTTACTCTGTGGTTAGACACAGATAAGATGACCTGAGAGAGGGGATGCAGTCCCTGCTGTGTGACCTTGGGCAGGTCATTTAATCTCTTAGCACCACAAGTTTCCTTGTGAATGGCGACAAAGTTACACATTTCCATAATTACCAAGACAATAAAGTCGGCATGTGTCATTAACCCAAAACCTGCTAAAAAAAGACAAGCGAGAAAGACCTGCTTTAAGTGCTGACCGTAGTCAAACACAGCTGTCCCTCAACATCCGTGGGCATTGGTTCCAGGGTCCCCGCAGATACCAACCCCTGAGAATGCTCAAGTCCCTTATATAAAATGGCATTATATTTGCATATAACCTATGCATATCCTTGACACACATCTCTAGATTACTTATAGTATCTAATACAATGCTGGTGTTATGTAGTTGTTGTATTGTTTAGGGAATAATGAAAAGAAAGTCTGTACATATTCAGTATAAACACAACCATTTATTTTTTTCTTTAAAATGTTTTTTGATCCACAGTTGGCTGAATCTGTGGATGTGGAACTCACAGCTAGGGAACACTATGTGTCACTGGTGGCACTGAGAAGCTACTTTTAGAATGTAGAAAATCTTTTTGAGAAAGCAGGTGTGGTCTAATGCAGAGGGTCCTGGTCAGGAAGCCAGATTTCCTCTGTGGCCGTCTGGACTTGGTTCCTTGTTGGTGTTGTGATCTTCTGCCTGCAAAGGCAGTCATTCTACTGGCCACAAGTGTCTGTGGTGCAGCTTACTGCAACTATCAGAACTGGGCATCTCTCTTGGAGATTTACAAAGCTGGGTTGCTTCACTTATGCCACCTCTACAGTTAAATTCTGTGGCAGTTTCTGCCATTACATGAAGATAATGAATTAAGGAACTTTTCTTATTGGATAGTCAAATGTCAAACACCCATTTTATTAATTTATCATAAAGGTCAACAGAATATTGGATACATTGAGTGGTGGCTGTCCTATAACTCTCTGCTTCAGGACTGAGGAACCTTGGTCACCCTTCTTGAGGTGACTGTCTACATGCATTTCCATCCTATTTCTTGCAAGCTAGATGTGGGGTGCAGCTTAGAGTCTTAACCACAATTAATGGTCCCAAATGATTATCATAAAACTAATTTTTGGTGTAAGAACTTTGAGGCTATATAAAAATGATCACATAGACACTTGGTGTTTTGTAAGTAATAAAAATAAATACACCCAAGCTTTATAGTTTATAAACTTGAGATACTTTTCAAAAAGGTACTGCAGCAGTTAAAACCAAGCATTCTAGGGCCCGGCGTAGTGACTCACACCTGATATCCTAGTACTCTAGGAGGCCAAGGTGGGAGGATCACTTGAGGTCAGGAGTTTGAGACCAGCCTGAGCAAGAGTGAGACCCCATCTCTACTAAAAATAGAAAAAAATTAGCTGGGCATTGTGGTGTGCACCTGTAGTCCCAGCTACTCAAGAGTCTGAGGCAGGAGGATCACTTGAGCCCAGGAGTTGGGGCTTGCAGTGAGCTATGAGGATGCCACTGCACTCAGCCTGAGTGACAGAGAGCGAGCCTGTCTCAAAAAAAAAAAAGAAAGAAAGAAAGAAAAAGAAAAACAAGTTTTTTTGTTTCTCTGTTTATTTAATTATGCCAAGATGTAACCATATTTCTAGCTATGCAAGTGAATCAAGAAGGATGGTAGCTATGAGCACAGGTTTTGTAGTCAAACAAATGTATCTAAAATCTTGATCTATCTGGATCTACCATCTAGAAAGTGTGGAAACTTAAGCTTGCTCATCCTTGGCAGCCTCAGTTTCTCTATCTGTAGAATTGGAACAACAGTGAGTACTGAAGAGGGTTTCTCCGAGGATCAAATGAGATAATGTATTTAATATTTCTAGCTCAGTTCCTAGAATATAACTGTCAAACTGGCTGCATTATTATTTTTATTATTATGAATTTTATCCTTTTTAAGAAGGAATTCATTCATAGCGGAAGCAAACATGGACGGGCGAGGTGTGCAAAGCCAATGCAGCCAGTACCCACGTCACCCAAACTCCTGATGCAAACATTGGTACAAGTGAAAGAGGATATTAGTAAAAGGCCTACTGACGCTTTATGATTATTAGAGCTCAGTGAGGATGTGATGGACAGAAATGGACAAATTCCATCTGACCAGTGAAATGTAATCTGTGAAATGCATTTGGAAGGAAGGTATGTTTTGCATATAAGCTGTGCAGCTATATCACCGGGCTGGCCATTCCGGTGTTACTCTGTGCTCTATGCAAGTAAGCTATTTTCCCTTTAAGTTAAAGATGCTCTTCTTTTGTTCTCAAAGTTCTTTGATTCCTGTTGTTATAATAAACATCAGATGTCAATGGGCAAATATCAACTAAATGAACTTTGTAGAATAACTACTTTCCTCAAAGCTCCACTACAATTGTTTTAAGAAAGGACAATATCTTCTCAGAATGTTGACTTTCTCACCAATCGCAAGTGCGGATGCCTTTGAGCAGCTCTGTCATGTCAGCCTTGCTGGCAGAAATAAACTCTTTTGTTGTTGTTGTTTTTAATATAGGCTCTCGCTATGTTGCCCAGGCCGGCCTCAAATTCCTGGGCTCAAGAGACCCTTTTCCCTCAGTCTCCTGAGTAGCTGGGACTACAGGCACACTCCACTGTGGCCAGCTAGCATGAATAAAGTAAGCTTAAAGAGGAAAAGGAAGGATAAATCCACAATTAAAAATGTATGTATGGGGAGCTTTGGCTTGACAGAATGCAATTACACAATTTGGAAAATGGCCAAGATATCAAGGTTAATAATCACACCTGAAATATATATATATACACACACACATATGTGTCTTGGGACATTTTTAACAATCACTTTCGGAATACCAACATCCACTTACAATCTTCAAGCCTCAAAGTGGAGAGAACTACATAGAAAGAGTCATCCCAACGCAGTTTGGTGGGGGTCTGAAGCAAAGCTGGAATGTGGTTGAAATGCTTCAAGGACAAGAAACTCTGTTCTCAAGGCCCATGGCATCTGCGAGAAAATGAAAACTCAAATCTCAGAGATGAGGCACCTTCTGGAAACTCCTACTCTCAAGTGTCCAGAGAATGCTATTGGCAATTTTCATTATCACAAACCTATCTCAGCAAGATGATGGGCGATGCTTCCTTCATGCTTCCCCTGGGCGAGGCTGGGCAGGGGAGGATGTTGAGGGAGGGCTGTTCTGTCAGGCTCTGCTGAACATTAGAGCAGACCCAGAGTGACCTCCCTGCTGCATTCTGTGTCCTTGTCATGGAGGTCACGATGGAGAGACTTTACAGGCCACCTGGAGGAAAAATACGGCTATTCATTGTGAGCCGTATCAAAAGAGTTCCATAGTGCCAGATCAAGTTCCACAGGGACATCAGGGCCCAGCTGAAAGTTACAGTTAATCAGGAAGGGGACGAGTAGATACGTTTCAGCTGGCAAATTGTACGTGGGAGAATTATACTTGTGGCAGGCCGTGACCTTATAATCTGTGGAAGTCAATGAGTTGCGGCTCTGTGATTTCAGGTGACCTTATGTGTAACTGCAGCAGGAAAGAGCGAGCCTCACCAGCTGCCAGCCAAAAAGAAGGGGGAACAGAAAAATCATTTGGATTGATGATATGTGTCAATGCAAGGGAGGAATTCCTAACATTTTCCCCAAATCTTTTATGAAGGAGGTGTGGTAGCTGGTGCAAGGGGAGGATCCCAAAAGACTGGATATTCCCGGAAGAGCCTCCACTGAGATGAGGGAAGACCCAAAGATCAGGGAAGCGGGAATCCTAGGTGCACTGAAAAAATTGCTGGGGAGGGTCAGGATGATGGCAAATCCACAGATCCCAAAGCAGAGATCACTGCACAGGTTGTAGAATGAATATCTGTCCTCACACGGCAGTGGACAAGTTGGGATCAAGTATGGTCCTGAGGGAAATTTCCTCTGAGGGCTACAGGGGTTGCTAAGGACCTCTTTACAGGTTTGGCAGGAGTGTAAATTGTAGACATATCAACCTGGCTGAAAGTTAGGGCCCATGGGATTCAATTCAAGACCCCCAATGTATGCCTGAAACTGAGGTTAGTACCGAACCCTATATATATATAGTAGTACATTTTTTCTTTCTCTTTTTGTATTTTTATTGATATATTGATATATATCATAGTTATACAGATTTTGGGGGGTGAATGTGGTATTTTGATACATGTATACAATGTGTAATAATCAAATCAGGTATCCATCACCTCAGACATTTTTGTCTTCTTGGTGTTCAGAACATTACAATTTTCTCTTCTAGCTAGTTTGAAATACACAATAAATTATTGTAAACTATAATTTCTCTACTGTATTATCAAATACTAGAATTTATTCATTCTATCTAACTGTATTTTTTTACCCTTTAACTAACTTCTCATCAACCTCCCTACCCTCTGCCCTTCCCAGCTTCTGGTAATCACCATTCTGATTTCTACCACCATGAGATCCCCATTTTTTGCTCCCACATATGAGTGAGAACATGTAATATTTGCCTTTATATGCCTGGCTTATTTTACTTAACATAATGTCCTCCAGTGCCATCTATGTTACTGAAAATGACAGTATTTCATTCCCTTTTTATGTCTGAATAGTATTCCATTGTGTATATATACCACGTTTTCTTTATCCATTAGGTTGAATTCCATATCTTGTCTATTGTGAATAGTGCTATAAACACGGAAGTGCAGATATCTCTTAGATATATTAATTTCCTTTCTTTTGGATATGTACCCAGCAGTGGGATTGCTGGATCATATGGCAGTTCTAATTTTAGGTTGGTTGGTTTGTTTTTTTAGGAACCTCCATCCTATTTTCCATAGTGGCTGTACTACTTTACTTTCCCCCCAACAGTGTACAAGCATTCCCCTTTCTCTGCATCCGTGCTAGCATTTGTTACTCTTTGTCTTTTTGATAAAAGCCATTCCAACTTGAGTGAGATGATGTCTCATTGTGGTTTTGATTTGCATTTCCCTAATGATTAGAGGTGTTGAGCATCTTTCATAAACCTATTGATAATTTGTATGTCTGCTTTTGAGAAATGTCTATTCAGGTCTTTTGCCCATTTTTAAATCAGATTATTTGGGTGTTTTGCTACTGAGTTGTTTGAGTTTCTTATATATTCTAGTTACTAATCCCTTGTAGGATGGATAATTTGAAATATTTCCTCCCATTCTGAAGCTTGTCTCTTCACTTTGTTAATTGCTACCTTGGGGAAAGTACAGTTTCCTTAATAAATGTTGCTAGAAAAACTGGATATCCATATGCAGAAGAATAAAACTAGCTCCCCATCCTTCACCACATACAAAAATCAACTCAAAATGAATGAACAACTCAAGTGTAAAACCTGAAACTGTGAAATTTCTAGAAGAAAACATTGAAGAAACTACAAGACATTGATCTGGGCAAAGATTTTTTGAATAAGACCTCAAAAGCACAGGTGACAAAAGCAAAAATAGAAAAGTGATATTAAATCAAGCTAAAATGCTTCTAAAACTTCAGCATAGTACTATGTTTTTTCAATATGATAGCCAAGATAGCTACTAAGTGACTAACTGGGCAAGGGGGTGTGTATACAGTGTGGATACACTGCACAGAGTGGTGACTCATGTCCCAGGCAGGATGAAGCATAAAGGCACAGGATGAAGCATTTCATCACACTACTCAGAGCACAATCTAAAACTTATGAATTATTTATTTCTGTAATTTTCCACTTAATATTTTTGGACCACAGTTGACCACAACTTGGTGAAACCATGGAAAGCAAAACCATGGATAAAGCGAGACTACAATATTTTCTAACACTTCTTTCTCATGCACTGCATTATTTTGAAATTTTCCAATTCCAGAAAGAATAAAAGATGGCAAAGTAATAATCAAATAATATAAACGTCTTATTAGAAGCAAATGAAAAATGTACTTCAGGGTCTTCTGACAATTACACAGAAGATTAGAGAATACTTTAATCACCACCAACTGCAAAGTTATTTCAAAGCTCTCATGTTTTTATTCTCCCACAATAAATACATATTACTTACATAGTTTTATAATCATCATCATCATTTAAAAGGAAAGCTCAGGCATATAATAAACCAGACATTCAATTTTTAGATTCAACATTTTCTTAAACTGTAAATGGCTGAATATTTG
The DNA here is from genome assembly GCA_023783475.1 of Daubentonia madagascariensis. Lineage (NCBI taxonomy): Eukaryota > Metazoa > Chordata > Mammalia > Primates > Daubentoniidae > Daubentonia > Daubentonia madagascariensis. The sequence goes on from JAKFHU010002088.1 coordinate 81,531,757, forward strand.
GTTAGAAAAAGTCTTCTAAGATCTGTCTCTGATCTATTGCTATGAATATTAATTTCCTTCTCTGGGCTTTCTGCTACTCAGATTCACACTCTGTCTAACTCACTGAAGTATATGGATTTGTTTGACAATAGATCTATCTATATAAATTGGAATTAACTCAAACAGCGAATACTTTGGATCCTTCTCAGCTCCGTGTTATAAATATAAAGAGTGAGTTATATTTCAAGTTAGAACTAGATACCAGCTCCTAACAAAAAGTTAGCACAGACATATAGATTGATGTCTTTGTGCATATATTGATGAGATCATGATATAGAACAACACTTATGATATAATGCTAAATATAAGAAGAATAGAAAATTATACATACAATATAGTGTTAATTATGTAAATGTCCTATGCATGAAGTGTACACATCAAAATGTTAATAATCATTATCTAGGGACATAATGGTTCATTATGGGTAATGGTTCATTGTGGTTACATTCACTATTACTTTCCTGTATTAAGGGTTTTTTTGACTATTATAGTAAAGAAAGAGCAAAACTAAAAATTCATAAAAAATAATAACTTGAGGAAAAACCTTTATTTTGATCATGAATTGGTGGACTTAAATAAAATGTATCTAAGGATATTAAATCTCAGATTTCTCAGAGTAAATGTGATTATTTATAATAAGGGCTTGACAGATGATATGGCCTCAATACATCCCGGTTTACTTTCTATTATATTATAGTTTCATACTCAAAACAATAGTAATGAAATGTTTCAAAATATTCAAATAATAATGAAACAGATTCTTGGAATTCTTAATTCTATAGATTTACAAAACAAAAAGAAGTTCCCAGGCCATCCTCTCATAAGCCCAGAGTGTTCAGCCTAGCACTCAGAAAGTATTCCAGAAAACTAAAAGAAAAATACAAAGGGAGATATCTAATAGAGTCAGGCTGACACCTTCGGGAGTGCTAATGGGAGCTATATGCAGTTATAAGCCTGGAATTCACATCTATTCAAGACTTTATTTTGATGATTGAAAGAAATTCACTTAAATTTGAAGAACTGTGAAACTAACTGGCGGATAGATGAAAAATGAGGAGTATTCCATCCAGATACTTTCTCTTAGTAATAGCCTCATTCCTAAGTTTGAACATTACTTCCTAAACAAACGAGGGCTGCTTGCTGCATTGCTCCTTCTGTGTGATATCAGTACACTCACCTAATTGTCTTACCTGTAAGCTCTTGGAACATCAGCAAATGCATCACATGTTCACTGAACTCTGTGCCCAATGTTGTGAGCTATTTAGGATATATAAATGTAAGGCACAATTACCAACACTAAGGCATTTTCAATCTTATTACAATGATAAAATGACCACCCTAGGTAGATTTATAAGTGTAAGAAGGACAAGGGGGTTTAGAGATCATTTTCTAGTTCAACAATAGCCAAGGGTCGGTCTGAAGAATTGTATGGGGTTTGGACTATCTTCCCCAATCACATGAGAATCTAATTATAAATCCCAGTTACTAGACTTTTCAGCCTGGTATTTATTTTGATTAAACAAAGGTCCTGATGTCATCACCGGAGACCTTGCAGAGATCTGTGAAATTTTAATTGAATCATTAAATTTCCATTTTCACCTAAACCATTTTTAGGTGGGTTTCCATATCTTGTAACCAAAAGACTACTAGATAATTCAAGGTGGTTGTCAGTACCCCTAAAATGGTAACTCCTTTAGGAAACTGTGATGTGGTCATTTTTGTGTCTTAACTCAGTGGTCAACATCTAGAAAGAACACACACAAAAAAGTTTCCTAAACTATGCTGAAGAATATAAGCAAGCATCAACATCATGGTTTAGAAAAAAGTGCATTAGGTACACAAACTAGCGAACAATCATGCAGTGCGGCATAGTGTGGAAAGGGGAGGTGACAGGCATTCATGGAAGTGAGAATAGCTGGAGCTTTAAGCTAAGAAAACTTCTATGGATTTGGTAAGTTTTGAACTGTGCCTTGAGAGACAAGCAAAAATTGAATGATAAACAGAAATTACAATGTAACAAAGAAAAAAAGGGTCATTCCATTTCTGTGTAAGTTTATGGGGGCTCACTCAGCCAGGCATTTGAGGGACACTGGAAATGCAGATGGTGTCTCTGAAGGACTAGGTTAAACAGAGTCAAAAAAAAAAAAAGAACAAACAAAAACAGGTGTGACATCTCTTATAACTCTGGATTTGTGATTAGATTCTAGTTAGTAGGAGTTGTTTCAGTCCTGTGTCTTCTAAAGAAGGGAGTGCATCAGGGGTGTAGATGTCCTCTGCTAAAGTACTCTGTCAGAGGCTAAGGCTCTCTTAGTCTATTACCGACCTACCCTAGCAAGGATGTTTTAAAAAAATACAATCTGAGCATTGGCCTTTAATCTGCTTATTAAATTCATTTCGATATGCCCATACTTCCATCTATACCATCATTGATTAAATAAATGAACCCAGAGTGAACGTGTCTCCGTTGTGCATGGGGACATTCCTTAACGACTGTCGTTGCCTGGCTCATAAAGCGTGGACCGCAGAGGAGGAACGCGCTGGTCAAGCACCAACGTCCTGAAACACGCATTGCGGTGAATCAGGGGTCCCGCCATCCATTTCTCTTTTAGGAAAATGGGTGGGAGTTTAGGGAAGGAAGCAGCAGGGAGCAGGCGAAGGGCATGATGACGACAGACTTGGGCGAATCTTGTTGCCCAAAGTAGGAAGGAGCCAAGGGGAAAAGCAACGGACGTGAAATGGCCCTGAGTGCTGCCGCTGCTGCAGAGACTTGGTGAAGCAACGGAAAGCCATTTGTAAGAGCCCACAACGCAATTTTTTAAATTACTTGAAAAAACCTTGTGCTGCATAAAGGGCTTACAGGAATTATAAAATATCAGGAACAAATAAATATAAAAGGGAGCTTATGTCATTTTTGTTATTAGAATCTTGTCCAGTGATGTACACATGGAAGCAGCATAGTCCTTGTACTTTTTTTCCTCCTCCTAGGCCCTTGGAGAAAAGAAAACACAAAGTGATAGATGGACAGATAGTACATGATTAGATGGACAGATAGAGATAATAAAAAAAATACCACCCCTCCTAGTTTCAATGTAAAGTCACAGAGTTGAAAGTTCCATCAAAGCTGGGATTGGGCAGAAGTCCCATGGGAAGAAAAACAGGAAAAGCTAAGGGGGCCCAGTGGTGAATGAACCTGCCATTAAAATCCTGCAGGTGAGACTCACACTGAAATACAGCATCTATAGCTCGTGCCTGAAATAGCTGGAACTAGAGTTGCAACTAGCCACATTGAAATCAAACAAAATCCACCCTAGGCAGGTTGAGGGAAGGGGAAGAATAGAAGAGCCATGTAGAGAATGTCTAGAGGACTTAGCAGTAAGGAGGAGTTATCAGAAAGTTCCAGCAAAAATACACTAGCTGAGGGTGGGAGGTTTCCTTGAAATGCATTGGCTGTGTCTTCTTTGCAGCGGCCAGTGACTATGCCGGTAAGCACAGGACTGGTGGCAAGGTTCCAGAACATAGTTTGAGAAGAAATGAGTTTTCCCTGCAGTCTTACAGAGGAACTATGTTGGCAAGATGCAGTCTGTTCCTGAGGCAGTTGAGAGACACCCTTAGGCTTGTGGAACCTGCATGGGTGCTCAGGCCTCCCGGGGCTCTGAAGCCTGCTGCAAGTAGCAAATAAAGAAAAATCCCACTGATTTATAGAGAAGTTGTTTAAAAAAATTCTTCACAGTATCAGTATAATGATATAATATGAAATAAAATGTGAAAACATAGCAAAACTAACCAACAGATGAACACTTATCAAGAACAAAATTCTGCAAACATAAAACATTCAACGAAGCTATGATCTCTCTGAAGGACCACACAGGATGAGTCAAGGAACAAATAAAAGACATATTAAGACAAGAAGAAGAATTGGACTTGAAGTAAAAGAGCACAGGAGAGTAGCAGCAGGAAAAATTATCACAGAAAAGAGACAAAAATGAAGATATTCAAAGAGAAAATGCACTTGTAAACATAGTAAGGGATTTAAAAGATAGAAATTTTATAATACTTAAATAAAAATAATAAGTTTAAAATAGCCAAAGAATATATATATGCTCTGTACATAAATGCATAGGTTCTAGAAATAGAGATCATGTATATGTATATTTTCTCAAGTTATTTATCTTGATAGTCTATACACACAGACACAAACACACGCACATGTAATCCAGACAATGAAAAGTCCAATATGGCCATAATTGGAATTTCTAAAGAAAAAATATATACTTATATAAATATTGCACACTACTACACCACTGCTCTTCAACATCATATTGTTCTGGAGGACTCAAATTGAACACTAAAGCAAGAAAGTGAAAGGAGGGGGTGGGTAAAGTCTGGAAAGAAAGATGTTCTCGTTATTCACAGATAATGTGATTTAGAGCATATAGAAGTCCATAGAAATAATGACTACGTTCTTAAAATCATTAGGAATCAGAGTTTAGCAAGTTTGATGGATAAAAATCAAAGTGTAAAAATTAATCTTATTGCTATACACTAGCCCCATAATTTAGTTAATAAAGTGTTAAATATACACAATATGTGTATATGTGTTTGTGTATGATCACCTACAAAAGCTTAAAATGTCATCTAGTAATATATTTCATTAAAAGTGACAATGCTGAAGGAATGAATATCAAATATTAAATATCAAATATTAAATATCATCTAAATAAATGAGCTATATACAATGTTGGTGGACTGCATAAATCATTATTGAATAGAAGTCAATTATTTCTACGTGATTTATTGACTCAATGCAATTCTGATAGAAAGCAGGGGTTTTTTTTAATTTACATGGGTGTGCCTGCATGTAGAGCAGATTCTACAATTTATATGGAAATGTACAGAACCAAAATAGATATAACATTCTTGAAAAAGAACAAAATGAAAGACTTCTCTACAAAATATGAACATTCATAACAAAGCCATAGTGATTAAGAAAAAAAATGATATTGGCATGAGAATAAATAAATAGACCAGTTGAGTAGACTGTAGAGTACTAAATAGACCAAACCACATAAATCCTTGATATAGGGCAAAACTGGCAGTGTAGAGCAGTGGATGAAAAAAATTTTTTTTAAATAAAAGGTAGTGGAGAAATTAAGTATCTCTATTTGTTAATAAAATAAAATTGGATCCTTTCTCCTTACCATGCTAAAAATCAACTGCAAGTATATTACAGATTCAACTATAAAGGGGACAATTATAAAGCTTTCAGAAAATGATGAAGGGCAACATCTACATGATCTTGAGCTGAAGAAGACTATCTGGAGGAAGGTTCAAAATCCACTAACCTAAAAAAAAAAATTTATGAATTAGCCTATGTTAAAAGTAAGATTAATTCATGAAAAAATCATGAGGGGGAGAGAGAGAGAGATTTACATGGACAAAAAACTTAAAAAAGCATTACTAGGCTTTTACTAAAAGAAACACTCTCTAATGACTCCCTTAATGTATATAATAACCATACAAAAAAAAGTGTACAGCCTCTTTCACAATTAGAGAAATTAAAATTAAAACTACAAGGAAACATCATTACATACAGATTGGCAAAAAATATTTTTAAATAAGAAAATGAAATATAAATACTGACAATACCAAGTTATTGAAGAGGATGTATGACAACAGAAATTTCCACACGTTTCTGGTAGAAGTATAAATTCATTCACCATTGTGGATCATAATTTGACATTCACATAGTTTGGATATTTTTTCCTCCAAAACTCATGCTGAGATTTGATCCCCAATGTTGGAGTTGGGGCCTAGTGAGAGGTGTTTGGGTCATGGGGACAGATCCCTCATGAATGGCCTGGTATCATCTTCACAGTAATGAGTGAGTTCTCCTTCCATTAGTTCCCACAGGAACTGATTGTTAAAAAGAGCCTGGCACCTCCCTTCCCCCTCTCTCTTGCTTCCTTTCTCTTGCCATGTGATGCCTGCTCCCTTTTGCCTTCCGCCATGAGTAAAAGCTTCCTGAGGTCCTCACCAGAAACAGATGCTGGCACCATGCTTCTTGTATAGTTTGCAAAACCATAAGCCAATTAAACCGCTTTTCTTCATAAATTACCCAGCTTCAGGTATTATTTTATAACAACACAAGCAGACTAAGACAGACATTATATAATATGATTGAATATACACATCTCTATAACCCAACCATTTAATTGCCAGCTAATAACCTAAAGAAACTCATGAGTTTGCACACCAAGACATATATACAAAAATGTTCATAACAGCATTGTTCTCAGAGCTTGAAACAACTCATCTGCACTAACTATAAGATGAGAATGGATAAATTTTGCCATATGCACACAAATAAATAATATAGAGAAAAAAATGAATAAACCAAATTTGCTTGCAACAATATGGATGGATCTTACCAACAGAATAAAAAAGCAGGACACAAAAAAGAGTATGCAATATTAACATAGAGCTACAAAAACATGCAGAACTATATTTTATCTTTTAGAGATGGACAAATAAGTGGAAAAACTATAAAGAAAAGCTAGGAAGCAATCAAGTGAATGATGTAAAACTATTTATTTAGAACAGGTATTTTATCATGTTCTAAAATAAAATATATCTGCTGGGCCAGTTTGTTTCTTGTTGCCGAAACTATAATTCTCTCCAAATGTCCCTAGCCTCCTTTTATGTTTCATAAGAAAGAATTTAGTATTTTTTCCTAGTTACTAGAGAGTTAATGTAATTTTTTTAGTGACAAGGTAATCAATAAACCAACTAAAATAATAATTCTAGGATTAGTATATTATAAAATAATATTATATAGTCATGCACCACATAATAATGTTTTGGTAAGTGGCAAACTGCATATATGATGATGGTCCCATAAGATTTTAATGGAGCTGAAAAATTCCTATACCCTAGTGACATAGCAGCCTTCAGAACATTGTACTGCAGTGAAATACTCATGTGTTTGTGTCCATGCTGGTGTAAACAAACCTACCGAACTGCCAGTTGTATAAAAGTATAGTGCATGCAATTATGTATAATACATAATACTTGATAACAAATCACTAAGCTACTGGTTTATGTATTTACCATACTATACTTTTTATCATTATTTTAGAGTGTGTTCATTCTACTTACATTAAAAAAAAAAAAAATTAACCGTAAAACAGCCTCAGGTAGGTCCTTCAGCAGGTATTCCAGAAGAAGGCATTGTTATTACAGGAGATGACAACTCCATGTATGTTACTGCCCTTGAAGACCTTCCGATGGAACAAGATATGGAGGAGGAAGACAGTGATATTGACGATACTGACCCTGTGTAGGCCTAGACTAATGTGTGTGTTTGTATCTTAGTTCTTAACAAAAATGTTTAAAAAGTAAAATAAAATAAAACATTGTAAAAGTACAAAAAAACATAGACTAAGGATATAAAGAAATAAAATATATTTGTACAGCTGTTCAATGCTTTTTGTGTTTTAAGCTAAGAGCTATTACAAAAGAGTCAAACAGTTAAAAAAAATTGAAAAGTTTTTGAGGTAAAAAGCAAACTAATGTTAATTTATTATTGAAGAAAGAAAAATATTTTTTTAAAATTTAGTGTAGCCTAAGTGTACAGTGTTTATAAAGTCTACAGCTACGATCCCCAACCCCCGGCCATGGCCCAGTACCAGACTGCCGCCTGTTAGGAACCCAGCCACACATCACCACCTGAGCTCCACCCCTTCCCCACCCCCCACATCCCTCCACCCCCCCCATCTCTGAGATCATATTGTCTTTCTCTATCTGGCATATATCATGTAACATAATGCTCTTGAGGTTCATCCATCTTGTCCCAAATGGATGAATAATATTCTACTGCATTCTATTCAGTTTTTATGGCTGAATAATATCCCATTGCATATATATGATTTATTTATCCATTAATTTATTGACAGACACATACATTGTTTCCATGTTTTGGAACAAAAATAAAATCTTGAGACAAACAAAAATGGAAATACAACATACAAAAACTTATAGGATACAGCAAAAACATTTCTAAGATGGAGGTTTATAGCAAGAAATGCCTACATAAAATAAGAAGATTCAAAATAAACAACCTAACATTACACCTCAATGAACTAGAAGAAAAAAATAAGCCCAAAGTTAGCAAAAGGAAGGAAATGATAAAGACCAAATCAGAAATAAATAAAATAGAGAATAGAAAAGCAACAGAAAAAAATCAAAACTAAGAATTAGTTTATTTAAAAGATAAACAAAATTGACAAATCTTTAGCTAGTCTAAGCTAAAAAAGAGAGGTGACTAAAATTAATATAATTATAAATGAAAGAGGAGACATTATAATTGATACCACAGGAATACAAAGAATCATAAGAGACAACTATGAGCAATTATATGCCAACAACTTGGATAATCTGGAAGAAATCAGTAAATTTTGGAAACATACAGCTTACCAAGATCGAATCATGAAGAAATAGAAAATATAAATGGGCCAATAATGAGTAAGGAGAGTGAATCAATCACCAAAAACTTCCCAATAAGTAAAAGCTCAGGGCCAGATGTTTCACTGATGAATTCTACCAATCATTTAAAGAAGAATTAATACCAATTCTTCTCCAATGCTTCCAAAAATTTGAAGAGGAAGGAACACTTCCAAACTAATTTTAGGAGGCCTGCATTACTCTGATACTAAAGCCAGACAAAATGCTATATGAAAAGAAAATTACAAGCCAATATCCCTAATGAACATACATGAAAAAATTCAACGAAATACCGATAAAATTCAAAATACCGATAAATTTCATGTATGTTCATTAGGGATATTGGCTTGTAGTTTTCTTTTCATATAGCATTTTGTCTGGCTTTAGTATCAGAGTAATGCAGTTTCAGGCTACAAAATCAACATACAGAAACACACTAGAAATGCACTAGTTCATGTCTAGTGCATTTTTATACACTAGCAATAAAATACATGATAAGAAATTAAGAAAAAATCTTATTTCCAATTGCATCAAAAACCAATGGGTATTTTAAATGTTAACCATCAAGAAATAGAAACATAAGTATATTATTTAGAGCTATAGTGGTGGTCGATAAAAGAATTAAACATATACATACAGAGGCACACACAAAGTAATTTGCCTGTGGGGGCAAATGAGAAAGTATTGTGTTTGTCAAAAGCCATTTTGATTCTCTGACTTGATTTTAAGTACAGGATCAACTTTGATGATTTTTTTTCATCAACATGTTAAAAATCAGCAGAGAAGAAAATGACAAGAAAAACCCAGAAATAAACAAACAACCAAATCCAAATGATTTGGAAGGCCTAGACAAGAAGAAGAAAATGAATATATAAAAAAGATCTAAAGTTCACTGTATCTGTCTGCAATCATTATTCCAACATTGCTTCCATCATGTTTCATTAATCTCATACACTGAAGTATGTCATCAACCGGAACATTAGGAACATATTTGCCTAGAAATGTGCCCTTGCAACATTTTAAAGTCATAATAGACATCCAAATACATTTATTATTTGTGTTTATTAGCATCCCCAATTTATTAACCTTGCATCCCCATAGGGCCTAGAAGAATTGCATTAGTTTTCTATTGCTGAATTACAAATTTCCCCAAAATTCAGTGGCTTAACAACAACATACATTTATCATCTCACAGATTCTGTATGTCAGGAGTCTGGGCACAGTATAGTCAAACAAATCTGGCTCACGTTCTCACAAAAGGCAGAAATCAAGGTGTGAGGTGGGGCTTCAGTTATCTCAAAGTTCAGTTCTAGGAAGGATCCTCTTCCCAGCCTGCTTTCGTGGTCCTTGCAGAATCCAATTCCCTGCAGGCTTTTTGACTGAGGATGTCATTTCTTCACTGGCTGTTGGCTGGAGGTGTCCGTCAATTTATTGCCATTAAGTTCTCACCGTAGGGCAGCTCATAACATGACAGCTGACTTTCCTTACAACAAGCCAGAGAGAAAGCTGATAGAGAACAAGCAAGATGAAAGTCATTGCCTTTTGCAATCCAGTACTGAAAAGTAACATTGCATCATATTTTTTGTGTTTCGTTCATTAAGTGAGAGTCACTTGGTACAGCCCATACTCAAAGGAAGGTACTAACAGCACAGGATGAATACCAGGACGTGGGATCTTTGGGGCCATCTTAGAGGCTACTTCCATAAGTTTATAGGAAATACAATAATCAGTCATGAAGATAGTGCAGCTGAATGAGAGACTGAGAGTATATTCTATTCTAGCATTAGCACTGCACAGTTTTTGTTTTGATAATTTTCCCCCAATATGAAGAAGTAAAAGCACTGACATGGCTGAGCGTTCATTATGTGCCAATCTCTACCCCAGGTAATTTTCCATATGTTATCTCATTTAATCCTTACAGCCATCCTGAAAGTATTATTTTCCCTATCTTACAGATGAGTATACGGAAATGCTAAAAAGTAAAACGATAAGCCCAAAAAGCAACACATAAGTATCTATGATTTTAAGAGCTCTGAGATTTTTACATTGAGCACAAATCTTTTTTTCTTCCCACTGTCCTCATAGACGTGACCCCAAGATTAGAATGGTACAGCAGTACTACTTCTCTCTTCTGGTCCTCATTGCTACACCTCCGTATGTTTTCCCACTGAAAGTCAAAATCTGCTGATGGACAGGAAGATGTCAGCACATTGCTGCAGTGCACTTTTCTCAGATAAATATATTAACACATTTCTCCTTCTACGTATTTCTATACAAAATTTATTTTGTTTCTGGCAACATTTATGCTGATGTGAATAAAGTCTTTCATGGGAGGCATCTTTTATTGCTGCAGTATGTCTTCTTCCTGTCTGCTGTTCTTCCCCTCTAGAAATAAATATTTTACTCACTTGGCCATCTGAGCAAGTATTTTCTGCCTGACACAATATTTATATATATACATTTTCAAATAGCATCAGAAGTGTGAATTTCATGTATAGTAATATATTTAGAGGGTATTATGTCACTCCTCCAGGGTAAAGGAGGTTTCTGGTGGCAAATGAAGGAAAGACAGATCTTTTAAAAAGTTACTAATAACTTGGAGGTAAAAGTTGTCTTGAGAGAAAATCCCTACATTAGTAAATGAAGCATATTCTTTACTAACTGTGGCTTCTTTAAAAAATCTGTGCATTTAAACTGAAGAGCTAATAATGGCTTCATGATCAAGGTCTGGTTAATCAAAGTCTCATGCACAACATTTTAGCATCAGGGAAGCATGTCTTTGGTGGAAATACATTTTTATCTTTGGAAAGCTAAAAACTTCAGAGTGGGATCTTGGCACTAAAAGTTACAACCTGTGAGCTCTTGAACAATTTGTTTAATATTTGCAAAATTTAAATTCTTCAACTATATATTTTTATGAAGGCTTTTGTGGTAATTAAATGGTAATGCATGCAATCTACTTAGCACAGTGTAAAATATGTAGTAAAAGCTTAATTTAAAAAAAATTATTATTGTTACTGATGCTGCCTCATCTCCTCTTTCTGTATTTTTTTTACTTTCTTTATTCTATCTCCAAGCATTCATTTCTTCATATATCCATCTCTCATTGAACAAATACTTATTAAGAAGCTGGTAATTGACAGGCACTCAGATAGGCATCCCTGAAACTGAATCATTCAGGTGCCCCACCATCCTGAAGCTCCCAGGCAAGGAGGAGAGACAGCTTTGCAAAGAATCAGTTAAGATAGAATATGATTCAGGGTGAAAAAAGAGGATAAGAGGCAGTGTCCCATTCTCATCAAGAGAAATTGACTGAAATTTTAACCCTTGAGCATAGTTATTAACAATTTCATGAAGAACAAATGCAACAAATAGCAAACAGTTTCAGAGATGGTAGATATTATTCCAGCGATATAAAAATAACTTTAAATGTCAATAGCCTAAATGTACCAACTAAAAGACAGAGATTGTTGAAATGGATTAAAAAATGTTTATACTAAATCTACCACTTTAAATATAAAGACTGATAAATTAAAACTAAAGGGAGAGTGACTTGCAGACATTATGCTAACTCGAATAAGCTGGTCACAATGAAAACAAGTACTGCATGACTGAACATTTATAAACTAATCAAATTAATAGCAACAGAAAGTAGAATGATAGTGGCCAGTGGCTGAGGGGGAGGGGAGGAGTTGTTGTTTTGTGGGTGTAGAGTTTCATTCAAGCAGGATGGGGGTTCTGGAGATCTTTTGTACAACAATGTGCATGTGGTTGACAATATTGTACTTGGCACTTGGAAATTTGTTGGGAGGGTGAATTTTATGTTATATATTTGTTCGTTTGTTTTTGCCCAATTAAAATTTAAAAAGGTAAAGGGAGGGAGAAAGATATACCATGTTAACGCTAATCAAAAGAAAGCTGGAGTAGTTATATTAATTTCATACGAAGCAGGCTTCAGAATAAGAAAGATTACTATGGATAATGTGGGACATTACATAATAATAAATTCGTCTAAAATCACATACATACCCTAAACATTATATACACCCTGCAATAGAATGTCAAAACACATGAGGCAAAAACTGAAAGAACTAAAAGGAGAAATAGACAAATCCACTATAATAGTTGGAGACATCAACACACCTCTGTCAGTAACTAACAGATCAACCAGGCAGAAAATTAGTAAAGATATAAATGGCTTGAAGAGCATTGTAAATCAACCAGATATAATTGACATTTTTAGAATACCCTATTCAAAACCAGTAGAATACACATTCTTCTCAAATTCACATGAAACATTTATCAAGATAAACCACATTCTGGGCCATAGAACACACATTAACAAATGTAAAATAATAGAAATCATGCAAAGTATGTTCTTAGACTGCAATGGAATTAAACTAGAAATCAATACGAAAAAGATAGCTGGAAAATTTCCAAATGTGGAAATTAAGCAACACATTTTAAAATAACTTTTTGGGCAAAGAAGAGTCTTAGGTGAAATTTGAACATTTAAGACTATCTGAAAATAAAATACATCTCATAAAAATTTGAAGTATGTATCTAAGGCAGTGCTTAGAGGGAAATTTATAGCACTAAATGCATGTTTTAGAAAATGAAGAAGATCTAAAGTCAATATTCTAAATTTTTACCTTAAAAAACTAAAGAAGCGATAGTGAATTAAATGTATAGCCAGCAAAAGAAAAAGAATAAAAATATTAGAGAAGAAATCAATGAAATTGAAAACAGGAAAACCATAGAAAAAAATTAATAAAACAAATATTGTTTATTTGAAAAGATCAATAAAATTGATAAATCTTTAACCACTCGATCCAGAAAAAAAAGAGAGAAAGAGAGGAGATAAAATGATTGGCCAGTTGACATGAAGCCAACTTTGTCATAAGCTGGGCACAAATGGCCCACTGAACATATGACTGAGTAGCCACAATTATAGAGACGTAGGCTCTGCATGGACCCAACAGTTCAGACTACCACTCATCAAGGCTCTTCTAGTTACTGTCACCTCTGAATGACCATTCTGCCAGAAACAGGGTTTGATATTGAACCCCCAATATGTGACCATTCCTCATTCGGGAGATCAAGTGACCACATTGTGGTAAATTTATGTCAGTGGACCTCTTCAGTTCTGAATTTGCCTTTCTGGGAATAGACACATTCCCCATATGGTTTGCATTTATAAACTATAGAACCTCAATCACCACCTTTATCTGGGGCCTTTAAAGTTCTTGATCCACAGGCATTAAATTCCACACAACATAGCTCTGACAAGGGTACTCATTTTACAGTGAAAGAGCTTCAGGTGTGGGCCCATAAACATAGGTTCCATTGGTCGTACTGCATAATGCATCATTCAAAAGCAACCTAATAGAGTATCGGAATGGCCTGTGAAAGTTACAGCTGAGGGAGAAACTCAACAGACAACACTCAGCAGTGAAGTGATTTCCTATGATGCAATATACTGAATCAGAAACATATATGGTACTGTGCTCCAGTAGGAAGAATGCATGTGTCTAGGAACCAGGTATCTAGAAACACCACTACTGCCACTCCCAATGACCCACTGATGGACTTTTGCTTCCTATCTGCACAACTTAGGCCTCTACAAATTTAGAGGCCTTGGTCCTCAAAGGGAGTGCACTCATGCCTGGAGACACAAGTAGGGTCTCAATGGCTGCCAACAAGGCAGCATAAACTCTGTGTTTCTAAGGACCATCAGACAAAAAGAGGTGTCACCATCATGGCTGTGATAAGCTGGAGGAGATAGGGCTGCTGTTGTGCAAGGGGATAAGAAGGAGTATGTGTGAAACTCAGTACATCCACTTGAATTCTTCTTGCTATTCCATTGCACAACTGTGAATTGAACAGGTGCTGCAACACTAACCTGAGAAGGAAATGGCTACCAGGGGCTCAGACTCTCCAACAATGAGGGTATGAGTCACACCACTAGGCAAGCCTCTGAGTCCAGCAGAGACAATATGTGAGGACAAGAGGAATTTAGAAGAGATTGTAGAGAAGGGAGTAGACAACTACCATCATCCAGAGGCCTGTGACCAACAGCAGTGTTGAAAATGTCATTCATCCTACTAACCTTTCTCTTGAAAGTACTCCTCAGAGAGAAAGACTTGCTGGGATGCTGGAAAATATGCCCTCCAAACATGTTTGGAAACGTGGATCCATACAGCATAAGCGTGGACCATAGGGACTTTTGTTCAGATTTCCCTCAAGGAGGAACCTGATGTTAAGCTGCAGAGATCTGCTTCAGCATTCAATCTGAGGCCACCACTACCTGGGGAGCCCTTAAACAATGAGCATATGAAGGTACCAGGGCCTGGCCACCTCTGTCCTAGGTAGGACTATCCCCCTACACAATGAGATATTCCCTCCTACTGATTTCTGCTTTCCTTCTTTCCTTGACAAATATCAATCAACACAGGATTTTGAAATCTTTCTCTGCAGCCAACTTTATCTTTCCCTGATATATCTCTTGTGTGCTTAACTCACTCAGCAGCTTCTTTCCAGGAGATCCAAACTGACATACCTTTAAAACAAATATTAATAAAATACACAAAACTATTAAGAATACAAATAATTAGCAAAAAGCCTCCCTGCCCATATAAATGATCTCTACCTTTTTCAGGAACTCTGGGGAAAAAAGTAAAAAAAAAAAAGTAATGAGTAGGGAGAAATAAAATTATTTATTTAAATTGATAAATCTCAGTCATCTTAACTCTGCTAATAGGAACCATTTCAACAAGGCAAAAGAAGTAGTATCCTCCATTGGATGTTTCACTAGTCTCATTTTTTTTGACAGTTGAATGATCCTTTATTATTTTTTGTATTTCAAAATATTATGGGAGTTGAAAAGTTTTGGTTACATGAATTACTTTTGTACAGTTTAAGTCAAAGTTATAAGTGTGTCCATCACCAAGATAGTATGCATTGTATGTGTTAGGTGTGAATTTACCCATCCACTCTTCCAACCTCCCACCTGCTTGATTTCTGTAGTTTTACTACCATATGTACACATAAATGTTGATCATTTAGTTACAATTTAATAGTGAGTACCTATGGTGCTTGTTTTGCCATTCTTACAATACTTAACTTAGCAGGATGGTCTCCAGTTCCATTCAGGTTGTTACAAAAGGTATTAATTAACCATTTTTGTAATGGCTGAGTAATATGCTCCATGGTATACATATATCACATTTTATTAATCCACTCATATACTGATAGGCACTTGGGTTGTTTCCACATCTTTGCAATTGTGAATTGTGCTGCTATAAACATTTGAGTGCAACTGTCTTTTTTATAAAAGGCCTTTTTTTTCCTTTGGGTAAATACCCAATAGTGGGATTGCTGGGTCAAATAATAGGTCTACTTTTAGTTCTTTGAGTTATCTCCATACTACTTTCCATAGAGGTTGAACTAGTTTGCAATATTTCCATTTGATCTTTGACAAAGTAGACAAAAACATACAGTGGGGAAAAGAATCCCTATTCAATAAATGGTGCTGGGAAAATTGGATAGCCACATGTAGAAGACTGAAAAAGGATTCACACCTCTCACCACTCACAAAAATTAATTCACGATGGATGACAGACTTAAACCTAAGGCATGAAACCATAAGAATTCTAGAAGAAGAGGTTGGAAAAACTCTTACAGATATTAGCCTAGGCAAAAAAATTATGAAGAAGATTCCAAAGGCAATCACAGCAACAACAAAAATAAATAAATGGGACCTGATTAAATTAAAAAGCTTTGGCACAGCCAAGGAAACCATCAATAGAGCAAATAGACAACCTACAGAATGGGAGAAAGTATTTGCATGTTATGCATCTGGTAAAAGGCTAATAACCAGAATCTCCTAAGAAATCAAGCAAATCAGCAAGGAAACATCAAACAACCTCATTAAAAAGTAGGAAAAAGACATAAACAGAAGCTTTGCAAAAGAAGATAGACTAATGGCCAATATTAACCTTCCATATAGGTCTTTTGTTATCAATTTCACTTAGTTCTGCTCTGATCTTAGTTATTTCTTTTCTTCTACTGGGTTTGGGATTGCTTTGCTTATCCTTTTCCAGGTCTTTGAGATTATCCATTAGATTGTTGATTTGTGATCTTTCTATCTTTTGGATGTAGGTATTTATGGCTATCAATTTGCCTCTCAGGACTGTTTTACTGTGTCCCACAGATTTTGGTAACTTGTGTCCCCATTATCGCTTACTTCAAAGAATATTTGATTTCCGTCCTAATTTCCTCCTTGACCTGAAAATCATTCAGCAGTAGATTATTTAGTTTCCATGAATTTGTGTAGAGATGCATGTTTCTGTTGCAGTTGATTTCTAATTTTATTCCACTGTGGTCTGAGAAGATGTATGGTATAATTTCTATTTTTTTTAAATTTGTTGAGAAATGTTTTGTGCCCTAGGATGTGATCAATTTTGCAGAATGTCCTGTGCGCTGACGAGAAGAAAGTATATTTGGTGGTTTTTGGGTAGAATGTTCTGTAAATGTCTGTCAGGCCCATGTGTTCTAGAGTTCCATTTAAGTCCCTTGTTTATTTATTTATTTTCTGTTTGCTGGATTGGTACCGTTCAGTCAGCAGGGTGTTGAAGTCCCCGGCTATTATGTTGCTGCTATCTATTATTTTGTTTAGATCAAGAAGGATTTGCTTTATGAATCTGGTCACTCTTGTGTTAGGTGCATAAATATTTAAGATTATTATGTCTTCTTGTTTAATTGTTCCCTTTACCATTAGATAATGACGATCTTTGTCTTTCATTACTTTTGTTAATTTGAAGATTAAGTCATCTGCTATGAGAACTTCTACTCCCACTTTCTTTTGGTTTCCATTAGCATAGAAAATTGTTTTCCATCCCTTCACCTTGAGACTGTATGCATCCTTGTGGGTTAAATGCATTTCCTGAAGACAGCAGATATTTGGTTTGTGTATATTTATCAATTCGGCCAGTCTGTGTCTCTTCAGTGGGCAGTTGAAGCCATTCACATTTATTGAGAGAATTGATAATTGGGGTTAAAGTTGGTTCTTTGAAAAGATAAACAAAATTGACACACCTATCACTACATTAACCAGAAGCAGAAAAGAAAGGACTCTAATAAGCTCCATTAGAAATGATAAAGGAGAAATTACAACTGATACCACAGAAATACAAAATATCATCTCTGAATACTATAAAAGTCTCTATGCACACACACTTGAAAACTTGGAAGCAATGGACAAATTCTTAAAAACACACAGCCTCCCTAGGCTCAACCCAGAATATGCACATTTTCTGAACTGACCAATAACAAGTAATGAAATTGAAGCAGTAATAAAAAACCTTCCTTAAAAAAAAAAAAGGTCCTGGACCAGATGGTTTCACACCAGAATTCTACCAGACCTACAAAGAAGATCTGGTGCCTACCCTGCAGAAATTCTTCCACATCAAGAAGGAAGAACTCCTCCCCAACACATTTTACAAAGCCAACATTACCCTGTTACCAAAACCAGGTAAAAACCCAACAAGAAATGAAAACTACAGACCAAAATCCCTTATGAATATAGATGCAAAAATTCTCAATAAAATACTAGCAAATAGAACTCAGCAGCTCATCAAAAAAATAATCCATCATGACCAAGTGGGGTTCATCCCAGAGATGCAGAGCTGGTTCAACATACGCAAATCTATAAAAGTAACCCATCACATAAACAAAAGCAAAAACAAAAATCATATAATCCTCTCAATAGATGTAGAAAAAGCATTTGACTAAATTCAACACCCTTTTATGATAAGAATGCTTCACAAAATAGGCATAGATGGAACTTACCTCAAAATGATAAAAGTCATATATGACAAACCCACAGCCAATGTCATACTGAACAGGGAAAAATTGAAAGCATTCTCACTTAGAACTGGCACCAGACAAGGATGCCTTCTATCACCGCTTCTATTCAACATAGTGCTGGAAGTCCTAGCCAGAGCAATCAGAAAAGAAAAGAAAATCAGTGGCATCCAATGGAACCAGAAGAGGTCAAAATATCACTCTTTGCAGATGATATGATCTTATATCTAGAAAACCCCAAAAACTCTGCCATGAGATTACTGGAGTTGATAAATAAGTTCAGCAAAGTCTCAGGATACAAAATCAATGTACACAAATCAGTAGCATTCATATACACCAACAACAGTCAAACTGAGAACCAAATCAAAGACTCGATACCTTTCAAATAGCAATAAAGAAAATAAAATACCTAGGAATATATTTAACTAAGGAGGTGAAGGATCTCTACAGGGAGAACTACAAAACACTGAAGAAGGAAATAGCAGAGGATTCAAACAGATGGAAAGCTATACCATGTTCATGGATCGTCAGAATCAACATTGTTAAAATGTCTATACTACCCAAAGTGAGATATAGATTCAATGTAATCCCTATCAAAATAACAACATCATTTTCCACAGATGTAGAAAAAATAATTCTATGCTTTGTATGGAACCAGAGAAGACCTCATATAGCCAAACGCAAACTTAAGCAAAAAGAACAAATAGGGAGGTATCAATCTAACAGACTTCATGCTACACTACAAGGCTATCGTAACCAAAACAGCATGGTACTGGCACAAGAACAGAGACACAGACCAATGGAACAGAACTGAGGACCCAGACATAAAACCATCCTCATATAGCCATCTGATTTTTGACAAAGCAGACAAAAACATACACTGGCTAAAAGAATTCCTACTTATTAAATGGTGCTGAGAAAATTGGATAGCTACATGTAGAAGACTGAAAAAGGATCCTCACCTCTCACCTCTCACAAAATCATCTCACGATGGATAACAGACTTCAACCTAAGACATGAAACCATGAGAATTAAAGGAGAAAATGTTGGAAAAACTCTTATAGACATTGGCCTAGGCAAAGAATTTATGAAGAAAACCCTAAAATAAATCTCAGCAACAACAAAAATAAACAAATGGGACCTGATCAAATTAAGAAGCTTCTGCACAGCCAAAGAAACTATTGCTAGAGTGAATAGACAAACTACAGAATGGGAGAAAATTTTTGCATGCTATACATCCAGCAAAGGACTAACAACTAGAATCTATTAGAACTCAGGAAAATCAGCAAGAAAACTCAAATAAGCCCATTAAAAAAGAGGCAAAGGACATGAATAGCAACTTTTCAAAAGAAGATAGACTAATAGCTAAGAAACATGAAAAAATGTTCAACATCTCTGATCATTAGGGAAATGCAAGTCAAAACCACAATGACATACCACTTAACTCCAGTGAGAATGGCTTTTATCAAAAAGTCTCAAAACAACAAATATTGGTATGGATGTGGAGAGACAGGAACACTTATACGTTGCTGGTGGGATTGCAAACTAGTACAACCTCTGTGGAAAGTAGTCTGGATATACCTCAAAGAACTAAAAGTAGAACTACCATTTGATCCAGTAATCCCACCACTTGGTATTTACCCAAAGGAAAAAAGACGTTCTATAATAAAGACATCTGCACTCAAATGTTTATAGCAGCACAATTCACAATTGCAAAGATGTGGAAACAACCCAAGTGCCCATCAACACATGAGTGCATTGAAAAAATGTGGTATATGTATACCATGGAGTACTACTCAACCACAAAAAACAATGGTGGACTAATACCTCTTGTATTATCCTGGATGGAACTGGAGCCCATTCTTCTAAGTGAAGTATCTCAAGAATGGAAAAACAAGCACCACGTGTACTCACCATCAAGTTGATACTAATTGATCACCTTTCACGTGCACATATGGAATTAACAAGCTAATTGATCAACATTTAGGCACACACATGGAGGTAACTTTCATTGGGTGTTGGCAGGTGGGAGGGGGTGGAGGGGAGGGGTAAATTCACACCTAAGGGGTACAGAGAGAACTCTCTGAGTCATGGGCACACTTGTAGCCCTGACTTGGGCAGAGTAAAGGCAATACAGGTAACCTAAATGTCTGTATCCCTGTAATATGCTGAAATAAATAAATTAATTAATTACAAAAAAAGAAGATAGACTAATGGCCAATAAGCATATGAAAAAATGTCAACGTCTCTAATCATCAGGGAAATGCAAATCAAAACCACAATGAGATATCACCTAACACCAGTGAAAATGGCTTTTATCAAAAAGTCCCAGAACAACAGATGCTGGTGTGGATGCGGAGAGAAATGAACACTAATCTCGTGTTTAAAAGACTTGACTTCTGTCCTTCACTAAGTTAATTTTCTTTGAACAAAGTAGGATAATTTGTTTGGAGATTACTTCCTAACTTCCAAATAGAATTGTCATAATATGAAACAAAAACATAAGCTTTACATCTTTCTTGAATACCAAAAGTTCTATTAAGATATAAAATTTTGAATAGTTTCATGCTAATTTTATCTCCATCATTGCCATGATTGTTGTTATCATTCTGTGTGTGACCAGCTATCATGAGTTGGACACCTGTGTTTCTGTGATAGGTCTTTGGGCTTGTGAATAGAGCACAGTATAGCAGCACAAGCAGAACTGGATTGTAACTCAGTCATTTGGAAGAATATCTTTATTTTCCTCAATTGCTTCACCTTATCCCCTGAATGCTTACTCAATTACTTTTTCAGTCCAGGGGTATTGCTTTTGTGACCTCAAAGCTTTCTTTGAATGGGAAAACTTGGCTTAGGAGGACCTAGACCCGAACTTATCCTGCTAGGTGGGACCAGACCACAAAATAATTGCACCCCAGTGTGCAGTGAATCTGAGAAGTCAGGTTCCGAGCCTTATAAATTACGGATTAGGCAGTAGGCTGGCTGGGACTTTGTATCTAGTCTCTGCTTTGGTGTTTTTCTTTTCTCTCATGCTATCCATTTAAAGCCAATCAAACCCTGGGGTTAAACTTACCATTTTTCATATCAGAGTGTACACTTGGATTTTTACTGAGAAGTTTATATGCTTTTACACAGTTCACAGGTCTGTTTCCCTAGGTTTTCCTTGGCTATGTGATTCACCCCATTACTGCTCGTATTTCTGTCCCCAAACATAAATGCAGAATTTAAAAAAAAAAAAAAAAAACTCTTGTGGAATTTACAGTTTCCAAATAAACAAATCCGTTAAGACTTTCCGGCTGGTCCGATGGTAGTGGGTTATCAGAACTTGTTAACATTAGTGTCACTAAAGTTGGTATACAACCCCCCACTGCTGAATTTGACTGGCTAAAAAAAAAAAAAAAAAAGACTTTCCTCATGTTGTTTTTTATTTATAAACATAATTTATTCTACTCTGGATTTTCTCTCGGCAGCTGCTGTTAACTTCACTTGGTCCCTAGAATATATATTTTATTATAGCTATATTTCTTTGACCACTTTAAGTTCCTCCTACCTTAGAAATAAAATTTTTCATTGAGATGCCCATCAGATAAAATATTTTCCACCAGACATATATTTACTTAGGATGCATTAGAAAAGTAAATTTGTGTCATATTGTAGACCATAAGAGATGCCAGCAGCAGTAAATCCATGTCAAGAAGCCTGCTCTTTCTTTGTGTTAAATGGTAGAATGTATGACAGGGTATCTCATTCTTATTAGTTAGTTGATATTCCTTTAAAGTAACCAAAATTATTCCCTTAAAGGAACATGTCATATGCAAAGGCGATGTAACTTTTGATTGGCACATCCTTTGCCTGCCCCTATAAATGAAGGTGCTTGAGGGAACCACCAAAGCTGGTGGTGCTCAGCTGTGATTCACCATGACGCTTCTTGTTGGCCCTTTTATTCTTATGCTTCCTCTGAAAGTCTTTAAAACGTGAACTATCAAATATTTTTTGATCTACATGAACTTCATAGTGCTGATTTTAAATAGATAATAATTGCTTTCATTATATCTTTACATTACAGTATAACTCCAGTGACTATGGTCTCCTTAGAGTCATATGAAATTTAACAGTAAGTTATGACAGTAAGCTATTGATTGTTTATAAATTATTGTCAATTGAATATAATTTGCTTTGAAGCCTCTAAACATTGAATTTCCTTTTGATTTACATGCTGTAATGTTTTGGTGGAAATCATTTTTGTAATAGGGCTTTTAATTTTAAAATAATCTGTCTCTAAACCAATCAAACCCTGAGGTTAAAGGATAGATCCTCAGATTTCTTCCTATTTTATTGATCAGTAGTTTTGGGTTTTTCTCAGCATTTGCACACACCACTGTCAGGTCTCCAGACCTATAAGGGAGTTATAAACTACTGATATTCACTACTACAAGGTAAAGCTGGGAACTTAGTAACAACCTTTACTGGAATGCAATGGTAATAGGCTTGTCCCTAATAATTACAAGTTATAAAAATCAGAAAAATCGACCTACTATGTGATTTAATAAAATAAATAGTGGTCTACTCAGTCAACCCAGATGTTCTTTTTTATATACAACATTTATAGATAATGTTTTTAAAAAGAAACACATGGTAAAAATATGTTATCTTAGTTTCTGAGAGTTTAGCAATCTGTTGAAAAAGATGTGATTGCCCTAGACAAATGTTCTTCTGCT
Organism: Daubentonia madagascariensis; assembly: GCA_023783475.1. Taxonomy (NCBI): domain Eukaryota; kingdom Metazoa; phylum Chordata; class Mammalia; order Primates; family Daubentoniidae; genus Daubentonia; species Daubentonia madagascariensis. The sequence goes on from JAKFHU010002088.1 coordinate 81,554,877, forward strand.
TTTAATAAATAAATTCCCAAACTGTGGAGATAAATCTCAAACCAATGGGTTTGACAAAGCCCTGGACTAGACAGTCAACAAGTAAAATATTACATTAGATTAGGCCTGGAGTATATGATTGTCTCCAACAGCTGTGTGACCCTGAATAAAAGGCTAAGCCCACAAACACTCAGTTTTTTAATCTGTAGAATAGATACATTGTGGGGACTATAGCTTAAATATGTGGTAGCTTTGTTGTCTCCATCTTAACCATTAGGTTTTTCCATGTAGCAAATCTCCATAAGATAGTGTCACTTCCTGTGAACAGATATGCAATAGCCAAGAGTAAGAGTTTCATACTCACAAGTTTTGCATTCTCAATGTATTGAACCCCAGACTGTGTAAACACATGGAGCCTAGTCTGGAATGAGGACCCCCCAATAGTTAATGACACTTTTTTCTGAATTGTGAGATTTATAGACTATGCATTTTTTTACCACTTTACTATTTGAATTTTCATGCTTTAATTTCTCTTTAAATAAATAAGTTTCTTTTTTGAAGAGCCAAAAAGAATAGAGGAAAATTATACAGATCTCTCAAGGATTACATTATTTTTTTATTCCATTTTTTGGTTTTTGTTGTTATACTATTACTTTAAAAAATTTTTAATGATTATGGGTATATAATAGTTGTATATAATTATAGGGCCCCTGTGATGTTTTGACACAGGCATTCAATATGTATTAATCAAATCAAGGTAATTGGAGTATAGCATTTATCATTTCTTTGTGTTAGCAATATTACAATTCCACTTTTTTATAATAGTTAATTTGAAGTATACCATAACTTATTGTTAACTATAGTCACTTTGTTGTGTTATTAAATATCGTTCATTCTGTCTAACTATCTAACTGTATTTTTGTACCCATTAACCATCCCTATTTTATCCCCCCTCCCTGCTACCCTTCCCATCATTCTATTCTCTGTCTCCATGTGATCAATCATTTTTAATATTTAGCTTCCACATATGAGTGAGAACATGTGAGATTTGTCTTTCTGTGCTTGGTTTATTTCACTTAACATAATGTTCTCCAGTTCCATCCATATTGTTAAAAATGGCAGGATTTCATTCTTTTTTGTGGCTATATAATATTCCATAGTGTATATGTACCACAATATCTTTGTCCATTTATATGTTGAGGGACACTTAGGTTGAGTCCAAATCTTGGCTGTTGTGAATAGTGCTGCAGTAAACATGAGAGTGCACATATCTTTTTGATATACTGATTTCTTTTCTTTTGGATATATACCCAGCAGTGGGATTGCTGGGTCATATGGTAGTCCTATTTTTAGTTTTTTGAGGAACTGCTACACTGTCATAGTGGTGGCACTTATTCACATTCCAAGCAACAGTGTACGAGGATTCTCCTTTCTCCACACCTCACCAGCATTTGTTCTCGCCTGCCTTTTTGATAAAAAACATTTTAACAGGGTGAGGTGATATCTCATTGTAGTTTTGATTTGCATTTCTCTAATGACTAAAGATGGTGAGCATTTTTTCATATACCTGTTGGCCATTTATGTCTTCTTTTGAGAAATGTCTCTTCAGATCTGTTGCCCATTTTTAATCATATTATATTTTTTCCCTACTGCTCCTTATATAGTCTATAGTCTAGTTATTAATCCTGTGTCAGATGGGTAGTTTGAAAATATTTTCTTCCTTTCTGTGGGTTGTTTCTTCCTTTTTTTTTTTATTGTTTCCTTTGTTGTACAGAAGCTTTTTAGCTTGATGTGATCCTAGTTGTCCAATTTGGATTTGGTTGCCTGTTCTTTGGGGTTATTCCTCAAGAAGTCTTTGCCCAGACCAATGCCCTGAAGCTTTTTCCCAATGTTTTATTTCATTAGTTTTATAGTTTCCAGTCTTAGAATTTTAAGTCTTTTATCCATTTTGATATGATTTTTGTATATGGTGAGAGATAAGGGTCTAGTTTTGTTCTTCTGCATATGGATACCCAGTTTTCCCAGTGCCTTTTATTGAAGAGACTGTCCTTCCCCCACTGTATATTATTGGCACCTTTGTTGAAGATAAGTTCACTATAGACGTGTGGACTTATTTCTGGATTCTCGGTTCTGTTCTGTTTGTCTGTGTGTCTGTTTTCCTGCCAGGACCACGCTGTTTTGGTTACTACAGCTCTGTAGCATAATTTGAGTCAGGTAATGTGATTCCTCCAGTTTTGTTCTTTTTGCTCAGAATGGCTTATCTCATAATTAGAGAAACCTAAAACTCCACAAAAAAACTATTAGAACTGATAAATTCAGTAAAGTTGCAGGATACAAAATCAGTATATAAAAGTCAGTAGCATTTCTATACATCAGCAGCAAACAATCTGAAAAATAAACAAAGAAAGTAATCTCATTTACTATAGCTACAAATAAAATAAAATACTAGGAATAAACTTAACTAAAGAAGTAAATCTCTAGAATGAAAACTATAACTCATTGAAGAGGACACAAAAAAATGGAAAGTTATTCCATGCTCATGGATTATAAGAATTAATATTTTTAAAATGTTTATTGCTTTTTAAAAAGATGTCCTCTATCAGATGATTTTAGATCAGAATTACACAGAATTCTATCTTATTCTCTCATTAATCAGTTACAAAACAGTGTGTGTGTGTGCGTGCGTGTGATTGTTCATTTTTTTAATAATACAAAGAAATTTTAAAAACACAAAATATTTGCTGTGGTCTTCAGTGAGTGAATTACTCCCATGTGTAATGGGTGGATGCTAATTCATTGCAAAGGTTAGATCATGTATGCTACTGCTCTACTCTCCCGTGGTGGACTTCACAAATTAAGTATAAACAATGTTAGAATCCTTCTTAGCGCAGCGCTTCAGGTATCCGCTGCAAAGCCTCCACAGATGTCCATCAAGGCAAGTTTACTTACTAACTCAAATCTACAGATTCCAAACCAAAATCCACAGGATGGCACACAAGACCTACATGATCTGACCCCTGCCTACTGGTCTAACTCCATCTCCAATTATCGTCCATCATTTTAGACATGCCTGAAAACTTTGGTAAAATACGTTGTTTTCTCACTCTGCACCAAAAACATGCTTTTTCCTCTCCGTGGTTTGTCTTCCTGGCAACTTTTTCCCCATAGGTCCATTCATGCTTATCCCTTATTTAAGCTCACATGTCAACTCTTCCACATGTATCGTGGACATGAAATACTCACTTCCACATGTAGTATTTCCCTGGAACAGAAGGAGAGGACAGTCACATGGGGGTGAGTGTTCTTAGCCCTTACCACATGGCCACCATGACTTTCTAGACAGAATTAAGCCTTCTTCTTGGTTGTTCAGAGTGCTATGCACAAGTCTCTCTGGGTTTTTGTTGTTGTTGTTGTTGTTGTTTTCTTTTTTTTTTAAGCATCTATGTCCATTGAACTACTGTTTGTTTCCTGCCTCAGATTTCCTGTCTCTGGACCCACAGGTCAACAGTTGGGTTTTGTTCATTTTGAGGTTTCTAGTGCTGAGCAAAATGCCCAGAACTGAATAGATATCATAAGTGAATGACTGAATGAATCAATAAAGTTTACTCTTGGATTTAAATAATAAAAATTCCCCCAAACAATTAAGTATTGTGACTAAAGTTTAGTAGTCAGAATAAGTTAGATAATGCTATTAGAAACAAAGGACGTCCAAATCTTAAAGCTTTACTTTTCACTCATGCAAAATCAGTTGCATGTCATAGCAGCTGTCCAGGTCAGAGGTGTTCTCGGCAATCCAAGCAGATTACCTATTGCTCCATCACCCTGTGGCTTCCCTATCTGTTACCTGTGGTCTCCTCAGTTGACAAGACAAGGAGAAAGAGCATGTGGTCTATGGAACACTTGAACTCAGAAATGGTGCACAGCATGCTCACTCATTCCTCATAAACTGGAATTAGTCACAGGGTTACAGTTAATCTCAAGGGAGAGAAAAAGTGTAGTATTTCCCAGGAACAGAAGGAGAGGACAGTCACATGGGGGTGAGTGTTCTTAGCCCTTACCACAGCAATGTTTACAGAACAGGTATGATTCTCTTAATTTGGGGTATGGAACATAGATATAATAGGTAAGAGTATAAACAGTAAATAAACAACTGTGAATCCATTGTGAGCAATAGAATTTGCCATTGTGGGATCCTAATTGTGTTGTGCAAGGGAAAAGAACTATCTTTGGATCTTGTAAAATAACAGGACACCCAGGTTTGCACAGAAAGGAAAAGAAAAGAAATACAGCTACTGCACATGGCAATGATTTATTGAGGTGACTTAGCTTAGAGAACAGGTGAGTGAGTAAGAAATTATATCTTCAAACTGCTAATGTGGTTTCATATGAGTGGACGTGTTGCAGCAGAAAGGACTAAGCATAGGCTATCTGAAAAAGTTCATAATTTCTGCAAGTGTTGCAGAATGTCCTAACAAGGGAAGATAAAAAATCTATTTAGTGGTTCATCAATTTTTCTGATTCAGATTTAGTGTAGTATTGTGGAAAGAATGCAGAATTAAGTCTTCAAAGTTCTAGACATGGTTCTGCTAGGAAATGCCTGAGTCATTTTTTGTAAGTTATCCAAGCACTCTGTGCTTCAATTTATTATTCTATAAAATGATGGAAAATCAAAGACATGAGCTGTCAGATCTATTCCAACTCCAAAAATCTATAATTTCTGTAAATCACTTATTTATTCATATAGTCTTCTGTAAAGATCAGGTGCAACAATTAAGTTTAAAATACTTAAGAAAATTTGTAAATCACTTATTTATTCATATAGTCTTCCATAAAGATCAGGTGCAACAATTAAGTTTAAAATACTTAAGAAAATCACTTCCTGGTGTTACTCCAAAACCACCTTTCACCTCCCACCTCTGTGTGGAGTTTCCTGCTTCCTTTTTCTTGGTGCACCTTCTTTCTTTAAAAGGAGATTACCAGGTGTTGAACAAGCTTGTTAAAATCATTAGTGCCTAATTGAAACTTTCTCCTTGAAGCAATCAGAATAAAGGAAAAGACATTGAAATAGGAAGAGATTGAAACTATGCAGCTGTCCAATTAATGTATCGTGGACATGAAATACTCACTCATTCATGGGGTGGGTCCTCCACAGTAACAGCCAACAAATGAAAGAGACGTCCCTTTCTCACAAGACCATTTGAAAACTGAGAGATAGAAACAGAGCTTTTTTCCTATCTTCCAGTAGCCTATAGTAATTTAATTGATAGAGTCAAGATTTGACATATTTACATTGTGGTAGAAACTTACAAAGGCTTTTTGACTTTCCTCCTCTGATCTATAGGTTTTTCTTTATCATATATATTGGCCCCTGGAAAGAATATATTTTCTCAAAAAGCGAAAAATCCAATAAAACAGTTTAAAGTTTCTTGTCCTCTAAGGTTCAGAATCTGTCTGAATGACTTCGCCTAATGCAGATGTCCACGTTGGAACTGGCGCTTGTAGGTTTTGAAGGTCAATCTTAAAGAGAGGGGAAGCCAGCTTCAGTCCTCAGGGACACAAGGGGACCTTTACCAACCAATTAGTGGGGACCAAAAGACCAGGTTGGATCCCAGGGTGAGGTGACACAGGTGTTCTGGGGACATGGGAATGGCCATCTAGCCTGCCCTCTGATTGTTCTGGTCATGTGTTGCAGATGAGCTCTGGAAAAGAATTTTACTCCTGTATACAAAGTACCTGGAATAACTTTCCCTTATGCAAAGCTATTATGAGACAACATGAAGCAGGTGGTAGCAACAGCCACCTTGTGGACGTGAGACGATCCACCGACAAACAAAAAACGGCATGCAATGGATGGCCGGGCAGAAAGATGGGGACGCCTGGGTTCCTAGTGACACTGATCAGTTGCTGAGACATTCCTGGGAAGGCCCACTTTAGAACATGTTAAATATGCAAACAGGGCTTTAAGTGACAGCTAATTTGCTCTTCCTTTTTGCCAGATGTAACCTTATTAATGGACCCACCCATCTCAGTTGTTACCCCACATTCATTTGTCAGGGACATGGATAGACATTCCTAGCTCTGGAGCCTGTGGCCCTCAAGATTAAGGAAGTGATTTTTCTTCCAACTGTTTTTTATATTGTTTCATTTTGTTTTGTTTTTCGGGGAGGGGGCAGTGTATCTGTGACCACAATAGCCTCTTGAATTTCCTTTGTCTTTTCAAGGAGACATAGAACTATTTCTTTCTACCTCTCTTCTCTCATAAGCAATTATTCAAATTCAAGGGTAAGTCTGTGCTGTGTTTCGTTAGGTCACAAATCAAAGCTTATCCCTAACAAAGCCATCATATCCACAAGGTGATTTTTCAAAACCCCTTATATATCTTCATCTAATTATTAGCCTAAGTGATATCAGTCAATTTCTAACACAGATGGTGTTATAAGAGCAACGAATTCCATCTGGACCAACCAGATGGGCAAATGGGATTAAAGTTATACAGACGGAAATTCTAGGCTTTAGAAAAAAATTCTGACTTTCTAAACTTTTTTTTTTAAATGACAGCATAGTTGCTTATCAATGATGATATCTGCCTTCTCTCTTAGGGGTATAGATATCTGTAGAAATTTTAGATATAGAAATTCATTTGAGGGTGTAAATATCTGTATAATTTAAGAAATACAGATAAATTAAATTAGATGTGTTTATATATATAAATTTAAGAGTGTTATCTATTTAAATTCGGCATGTTGCTATTTATATAAGTTTAGGGGTATAAATACTTATATAAGCTTAGGGTAGTGGAAATCTATATAAGTTAGAGATGTAAATAGCTATATAAGTTAGGGTGTAAATATGTATTTAAGTTGGAAGTACAGATATCTGTATAAGCTTAGGGACATAAATAACTACAATGTTAGGGGTATAGATATTTATATAAGTGTTGGAGAATAGATACCTGTGCAAGTTTAGAGTTGTAAATATCTATATAAGCCTGTGGATGTAGATATCTATTTAAATTAAAGTGTAAAGATCTATTTAAGCTAGAGTATAGATATCGATATATTTCCTGTTTTATTCCTATAAATCATGGATCACATCTTTGAGCACTAGATGAAAAGATATAATAGTTATTTTTTTTTTCCTTCCAATGTTCCAGGAGCCTAGATAAACCAGACAGACTTTCTTAGGCACAATTTACCAATGATCATTTCTTAGAAATTAAGCAAGTTCATGTCTTTTCAGCACAGGTATAATATAGTGATAGATATGGTCTGTCACTATGGGATATCAATTAAAGAGACCTAGGTTCAAGTGTTTTTTCTGCATCATATTACGTATGCGACTTGCTTTACTAGTCAATACAATGAAAACAACTTTGGTTGGCTGTAAGAATGAAACAGTAGGCAAAAGAGGCTATCTAGCAGATTTTGTCACTTAAGCATTTCTCCCACAAACCCTTAAATTGACTGGGTGAAAACATGGCCCTGGTGGAGCTTATGATGCTCTGAATTTCTCTGGGGGAAAGTCACATACACATTTTGAAAATGAGGAGATGCCTAGGTGGGGCCACCAGAGACAGAAGATAGAGAATCCCCCATAAGGAGAAACTAACAGAAGTCCCTTCAGTCCTTAGAAGGCAGTGGGCTAACATGAAAAGAAGAGTACGTCAAAAGTCTACGACCAAAAGTCATTCTTATCACAAATCCAAACTAGTATCTCAGGTAATGTTCCCACATTTTAGTTTTCTTATCTACAAGATTATAAATATATACTCAATATATATTGAGTATATATTATATATATTATAAGTATATAAATATATACTAAATTACTGAGTTAAGACTCTACTAGACCTTTATGAAAAACTTAAATAAATCTATATCACGAGAGGAGGCAATATTTAGCCAGACATTGGGTGGGTTGTTCTTGAGGTGGTGTGAGAAGAAAAGGGCACAAATTCTGAGCACCTATGTGCCACCATGGTAAATGCTATATCTCTAAATACAGTATCTTATTTTATCTTTACAATAATGAAACACAGAGATATTAATTTGCAAATGTGAAACTAAGAGTCACAGAGATTAAGTAACCAATCCTAGCTTATACAGCTAGTAAGTGGAAAAGTCAGACAGATACTGCCAGCCAGTCTGCCTTCAATTCCTAAGTTTAATATTTCAAAATCTGCTCAGCAATGTGCTTGTCCCCATGAAAAACTGAATATATTCTTGACCACATTGCTCATTTTTATTTTGTTGAATACCCCTACTTAGGACCAACTTCCCACAGATGTTCTAACACACAGGCTAAGTTTTCACAGACTTGCCTTCTCATATGATTTCTTTCTGTTTACTTGATATGTGGCTTTATAGTCCACATGAAGAGATGTAACAGACCTGTAACGCTCAAGACTCATAAACCCAAACAGGACTCCGTGGCCTAGTAAAACAAGCTCTCACTTTCCTGTGTTCTGTCCACCTGTCCGTGTTATGATTTACTGTAGTGTGCCATTTTATCAAGGATCAAGCAAAATTCCTCAGGAAGCAATTCTTAAAGCCATGCTATAGGTTAGGGAACATCATAAAATCTATCAGGGAGGTATGTTAGTATAAGAATGCCATAGGGATAAGGGACATATTTTATCTCATCATTGAAGGATCAAATAATTTTTTCCAGCAAAATAATTGAATTACATTAATAGTCTTTTATCATTCCTCAAAAAATATTAAACAATGTCCTCTCTTTTATCTTCCAATCTTACTTTTGGCCCTCAGCATTTCTCATTTAGAATTTTTAATAAATCCCTTGCTTCAATTTTTGTCCCTTCACTAGTTCCAAAATATCTTCCAAATGGTTTTATGAGTGAGATTTTTGAGAGACAAATATTATATATCAGATTCTTGTGCAATCCTTGAATATTTTCTGATTCCCTAGAAATTAAAATCAGCATTAGGTACAAGTCCTTTAAGAAGCACTCCTGATGAATTTCTTCCTGCTGTCCTCAAAACATATTGTACTCCGTATTAGGTATATTTAACCAATACAAGCTCTCTCAAGCTTCTTGTATTTGCACACCATTAACCCACAGAACTTGGACACCCTTCCCCCCATTTCCCACGTGAATAATTCTTGCCTATGTCTTAACACTTAGCTCAATTGTAATACTAATGATAAAACCTCCTGACACCTAAATTCTGGGTTGAGTGTCTTTGTTTTGTATCCCAGGGGACCTTCACTGCATTCTCTCTAGTGCCAGCGTTCACTTAGCACACCCTGGAAGAGCTGTATTGATTTAAAAAAGCACTGAAAGACTTATGTGCCAATTGATAAATAGCTGTTGCACAAGCCATGTAAGTGCCCCCCCCATGAATACCCAGGGCTCCCTAACCATTCTCCCAGGATCTTCCATACTCCCTTAAATCTAGAAGCTAAATAAGGCCAACAAGATTTTGCTCCAGTGCTACAATTGGTGGTCGACTGTATGGTCAGTACCTATGGTCACGTTGTGAATTATTTTGACTATCACCCCTGCCCCTATCATACCATTAGGATAGTTCAGGATAACAGTTAAAATATGTGTCTATCTTCCCATAGTAGCTGTAAGTGCCTTGAGGAAAAGAGCTCTATCATATATATCATTTTGTGACAAGCATCTGGAGGCATACTTAGCAAAATATAGGTAGTTGATGAATGTTTCATGAATGAATGAATGAATAAAATTATGTAGCGTACAGCCACTGACATGCTGGCTACAGTGCAAAGCACTTCACCAAAATTCAACCATACAAAGCTTCACAGAGCAGAGGCAATGCCTTCCTAAAACGTACATCCGACTCATTTATGTTTTGTTAAATTGGTTAATTGTGGTACACACACACACACACACACGCATATATATATTAAAACCTGAGATACTAATTAGTCAAAATTGAAATAAATGCCTTATGTCAGTCCTTCAAGTAGTTCCCAGACAGGTTAGAACAGACATACACAATAACCAACAATTGGTGCATAATGTCTGCTCTGCTGCCTCTACAAGCAATGACCAGGGTCTCCGGTGGGGAACACAGGGGATGATTCAAGACTGCTGCTGTGCTGGAGAGGGGATAGGGCATGGGCAAATATAGATGCTGCAAAGTTTTGCACCATATTCAAGTTGCCTTTTTCTAGATACGGTATTTGCTTGGTTGCTGCAAACCGTTGGCTATTTTTCAGAGTTCTGGCAAAGTTGGTTCTGATGGTTTCTGCTTCCTTTTTGATGTTTCTGTTGGGGGCATAAGAGCTGGGAGCTTCCTACTCTGCCATTTTGCCAACATCATTCCAGACAGCTCAATTATTCTTTATGAAGCACATAACCACTGCTTTATGAACCGCGGCTCCTTTCTTCACTTTTGTCATTGTTATGATTTAGCATTTGTATTATACTTTCTATTTCTTATGAACCTTAGAACCATAGTGGGGGTATCATCTCATGTTATATGCTGATATCCATACACAGCCTATTAAGGCCACATTGTAATATTTCAGAGAAATCATGAAGAATCTGCCAGTGAAGAGAATATTTTCTCCTAATCTGTAGGTTGCCTGGTTATTTTCTTGACTGTGCAGGAGCTTTTTAATTTAATGAAGTCACATTTAATTATTTTGGTTATTGCTATATATGCCTTTGGGGTCTTAGTCATAAATTCTTTGCTTAGGCCTATGTCTAGAAGAGTTTTTCCTATATTTTCTTCTAGAGTTTTTATGGTTTCACGTCTTACATTTAAGTCTTTAATCCATCTTAAATTGATTTCTGTATATGGTGAGAGGTAGGGGTCCTGCTTCATTCTTCTGCATGTGTCTATCCAGTTTCCCCAGCACCAGTTATTGACTAGGGCGTCCTTTCCCCAGTGTATGTTTTTGGCTGCTTTGTTGAAAATCAATTGGTCATAGCTATATGCTTTTCTTTCTAAGTTCTCTATTCTCTGCCGTTGGTCTGTGTCTCTACTTTAATAAGTGCCATGCTGTATTGGCAACTAAAGCCTTGTAGTATAATTTGAAGTAAAGTAATTTGATGTGTCTAGATTTGTTATCTTTGCTTAAGATTGCTCTGGCTATTAGGGCTCTTTTTTGGTTCCATATTCAGTTCAAGATTATTTTTTTCTAGGTCTTTGAAATAAAAAAATTGGTATTTTCATGGGAATTATGTTGAATCTGTAAATCACTTTGAGCAGTATGGACATTTTAACGATGTTGACTCTACCAACCCATGAGCATGGGATGTTTTTCCATGTGTTTGTGTCATCTATGATTTCTTTCATTAGTGTTTTGTAGTTCTCCTTGTACAAATCTTTCACCTCCTTCGTTAAGTATATTCCTAAATACTTTATTTTCATTGTAACCATTGTAAATGGTATCAAGTCCTTGATTTGACTCTCAGCTTGACTGTTATTAGTACATAGAAATGCTACTGATTTATGTACACCGATTTTGTAAACTGAGACTTTGCTGAATTTATCAGCAAATTCAGGTCAATTCTAGGAGACCTTTGGTAGAGTTGTTAGGGTATTCTAGACACAAGATAGTATCATCAGCAAACAGAGATAGTTTGACATCCTCTTTCCTGATATGGATACCCTTTATTACTTTCTCTTGCCTATTTGCTCTGGCTAGGACATCCAGTACTATGTTGAATAGAAGTGGTGACAGTGTGTACCCTTGTCTAGTTCTAGTTCTTAGGGGGAATGCCTTCAAGTTTTCCCCATTCAGTATGTTGTTAGATGTGGGTTTGTCATATATGGCTTTTATGATATTGAGGTATGTTCCTTTTATGCCTAGTTTGTTGAGGGTTTTTATTATGAAAGGGTGCTGGACTTTATTGATTGCTTTTTTTGCATCTATTGAGATGATCATGTGGTCTTTGTTTTTGCGTCTGTTTATGTGATGAAACACATTTATTGATTTGCATATGTTGAACCATCCCTGCATCCCTGGAAGGATACCTGTTGATCATGATGAATTATCTTTTTGATGTGCTGTTGCATTTGGTTTGCTAGTATTTTTGAGAGTTTTTGCATCTATGTTCATAAGGGATATTGGTCTGTAGTTTTTTGTTGTTGTTTTTATGGTTGTGTGCTTTCCTGGCTTTGGTATCAAGGTGATACTGGATTTGTAGTATGAGTTAGGGAGAATTCCCTCCTTCTTGATGTTACAGAATAATTTCTGCAGGATGAGTGCCGTTTTTCTTCGTAGATCTAGTAGAATTTGGCTGTAAATCTGTCCGGTCCCGGGTGGGGGAGGTTTTTTATAACTGCCGAAGTTCCACTGTTCATTATTGGTCTGTTCAGGATTTCTATATCTTCCTGATTCAGGCTTTGGATATTGTGTGTTTTCATGAATTTATCCATTTCCTCTAGGTTTTTTAGTTTGCATTCATAGAGGTTTCTGCAGTATTTATGAATGATATTTTATATTTCTGAGGTATTAGTTGTAATGTCTCCTTTTTCCCTTCTGATTGAGGTTATTTGAATCCTTTCTCTTCTTCTATTTTTGGTTAATCTTGCTAATGATCTATCGATCGATCTTGTTTATCTTTTCAAAGAACCTACTTTTTGTTTCCTTGATCCTTTGCGTTTTTTTCCCTTGGTTTCCATTTCTTTTAGTTCTGCTCAGAGCTTTGTTATTTCTTTTATTCTACTGGATGTGGGTTTAATTTGTTCTTCTTTTTTTAGTTCCTTGAGATTTGACATTAGGTTGTTAACTTGTGAAATTTCTGTCTTTTTCATGTAAGCATTTAAGGCTATGAACTTGCTCCTTAGCAATGCTTTTTCTGGACCCCATACATTGTGACAACTTGTGTCCCCTTTGTCATTTACTTCAAAGAATCTTTTGATTTGCATCTTAATTTCATCACTGACCCAAGGAATGTTCAGCAGCAGATTGTTTAATTTCCATGACTATGTATGGATTTGAGAGTTCCTCTTGGAATTGATTTCTAGTTTTATTCCATGGTCTGGGAAGATACATGGTATGATTTTGATTTTTCTGAATTTGCTGAAATTTGTTTTGTGGCCTCAGATATGATCAATCTTGGAAAATGTGCCATGTGTTGATCAGAAGAATGTATATTCTGGAGTTTTTGTGTAGAGTGTTCTGTAGAGGTTTGTTATGTCCATTTGTTCTAGAGTTCCAATTAAGTTCAGTGTTTCTTTGTTGATTTTCTGTTATGATGATCTGGCCAGATTTGTCAGTGATGTGTTGAAGTCCCCAGCTATTATGATGCTACTGTTTATTTCTTTGCTTAGATGTAGTAGAATTTGTTTTATGAATCTGGGAGCTCCTGTGTTAGGTGCATATATATTTAAGATTGTTATGTCTTCTTGCTGAATTGCTCCTTTTATCCTTATATAAAGACCATCTTTTTTTTTTCCTACCATTGTTGATTTAATATCTATTTTATCTGATATAAGAATGGCTATACCTCCTCATTTTTGGTTTCCATTTTCCTGGAATATTTTTTCTATCCCTTTACCCTGAGTCTGTGCAAGTCCTTGTGAGTTAGATGTGTTTCATGGAGACAGCATACAGTTGGATTGTGACTTTTCATCCATTCAGCCAGTCTATGTCTTTTAAGTGGAGCATTAAGATCATTCACTTTCAGTATTAGTCTTGATATGTGAGAATATGTTCTGTTCATCATATTCAATAATACCTTGTTGTTTTGTTTTCACTCTTGTGCTGTTGTTTTACAAGACCTGTGAGCTTTAACTTTGTGGTGTGTTTATATTGGTGTGTATCTATTGTTCTGTTTCATGTATAGTGCACTTTTCAGCACTGCCTATAGGGTAGGTCTAGTAGGGACAAATTCCCTTAGTGTTTGCTTGTCTGCAAAAGTCTTTATTTCTCCACCACTTATGAAATTTAGTTTTGCATAATACGAATTTCTCAGCTAGCAATTGTTCTGTTTAAGAAGCATAAAAATGGGGCCCCAATCCCTTCTGACTTGTAAGGTCTCTGTTGAGAAGTCCACTGTTAGCCTGAAGGGTTTTCCTTTGTAAGTTAGTCATTGTTTTCATACTGCAGCTTGTAGGATTTTTTTTCTTCATCTTGACTTTGGCCAGACTGATGGCAGTGTGTCTTGGTGATGTCCTATTTACTGTGAATCTTCCAGGTGTTCAGTGACCATCTCGTATCTGGATATCCAAATCTCCAGTGATACCAGGGAAGTTTTCCTCAATTACTCCCTTCAGTAGGTTTTCCACGTTTTGTGCTTTTTCTTGTTCTCCCTTGGGGACACATATAATTCTTATATAGGCTCACTTTGTATAGTCCCATATTTCTCCAAATGAGTGATTATTTATTCTTCTTTATAGTTTTTTCTGCATCTTTGACTGTGTTCATTTAACAGCCATGTCTTCAAGCTCTTAAATTCTTTCTTCCACTTGGTCTAGCCTGTTGTTGAAGCTTTCTGCTATATTTTGAAATTCCCTAAATGACTCTTTCATTTAACTTCTGTTATATTTTTTCTTATGTTGTCTATCTCTTCAGCAATTTCTCATTTCTTTCATTCATGTCCTGAAATATTTTTTTTATCTTCGTTGTGTTGGTTTTCAACTTTCTCTGCAATGCCTTCATCTCACTTTCCATCCGTATTTTGAATCCATCTTTGCACCTCAACAATTTCCTTTTCGTTGGCATTTGTTGCTGGAGACCTATTGTGATCCTTTTTGGGTGTCAAAACAGCATTTTTTTCATGTTCTTATGCTGATTCCTTCTCATCTGAAACCTCTTCTCTCGATTCAAGACTGTTAAGTTTGTGGTGCACCTGTTCTCCTTTGCTGGGAACTCTCCTACTTGATGAAAAGAAGAAGCGGTCCCTGGCTGGCACGCTTGTTTCCTACTCTGGAGGAACGACCCAGCGAGAAGGAGGCAGATGCACTCAGAGCCTGTAATGCAGCTGTTCTTCTGTGTTGTCCCATTCTCCTGTGGTTGTCACAGTTTAAGCCAGTGCTGGGGGATATTTATACAGCTATCCCTAGGTTGCTATTGGAAGCTTGGGCAGGTGGCATGAGAGTTTGCTCTGCTCAGGTCTCCCCACAGCAGTGGCAGTGGAGACTAGGTAAGGATATTTAGGCAGTGGCCCCAGATGTCTTTGCTGTAGGCATTCACTCTGTTCAGTTCTGCTCAGTTCAAGGGACAGTGGTTGTCCACAGGGGGAGGCAGCTTCCTGTAAGCAGGTCTGTGGTGATGTGTGAGAGACTGTGTCATGGTGGCTGTGTAGTGTGGATGCAGTTGGAGTCAGTGATGTGCAGGGTACACCATGCCACCAGGCTCCCAGATCATGGGGCCCCTGGGGCATGTGGGGCGTGGGGCTGTGGCACCTGGGCAGGTCTCAGGACCTTGGTCAGTATCTGAGTGGGTTGTGGGACATTGGCCAGCACCTGGGCAGGTTGTGGGACCTGGGAAAATGTATGGGTGTGTCATAGGGCCTTGGTGAGTGGCTGGGTGGGCCACAGGACCTTGGCTGCTGGGCAGGTGGCAGGATCTTGTGTTGACACCTGTGTGGGCCATGGGACTACGAATGGCAGTGGGGTGGCTCACTGAGCTGCAGCTGCTGGGCAGCCTGAAGCTAGAGGGGCCAGAGTGATGTGTGGTGCCCTGCTGGCAAGTTGCAGTGGCTGAAGCTCTCCCTCCACCCAGGTCTGACTGTGGCAGCTGCTGTGGTGCTACTCAGGTGGCAGCAGTGGTGCTATTGAGATGGTGGTGGCAGATCGGAGGGCTGGTGAGCACCTCCTTTGCTTGGATCACTTGGAAGCAGACAGTGGTGGATGGGAGGTGCGTGGTACCCAGTCACAGGATACACGAGAGTGCCTGCCCACCCTACTCGCTCCTTGGCCTGGCAGGGTTAGTGGGGAGGCAGCTGCAGTTGCAGTGGAGCTGACCCCTCTTCAGACGGGGTGCTCTGGGACTGACAGCACAGGTTGGCTTCTGTTGCAGCGACCAGGTATCACAATTCAGTGGGACCCCACTTTGCCTGCTCTCCAGTGCTATGCTGCTGCACAGTCTCCAAGCAACTCCCTGATCAGTTCAGAGGCCTGCTGTGGTGGGTGAGACCCCTCACAGCTAAGGTTGCAGTGCCCACAGCGGGGGTGTGGATTCCCGGGCTTCTCTCCCCTGACACTTCCACGTGTGAGGATGCTTCCCCCAGGTATTATACCTTCTGATCTTGCCAAGAGATTCACCCCACCTCTCTCTCCTTTACTTTGTGTGTCTCTAGTCACTTCTCTGATGATTCACGATGCTCTTTCCTAGATGGTCCCTCTGTAGGTGAACATCTAACCACAACCTTTGATCCTCTCCTTGAGAGCGGTGAGGGAAGGCTGCTCCTAGTCTGCTATCCTGGCCCCCTCCTGTTACCTATATTTTGAAAAAAGTTGCTCTAGACATAGCCACGTACAAGGAATTTCCATACATGTATTTCTACCATGTTTCACTATTACTGAAAAGGTGTTATGAAGAACGTACTGATTGAAAGTCATTATTCCCCAATTTCTTTAAGCCTCAAGAGTTCAGGGCTATTCCTGTCTTGCACATTGTTATATTAGCAGGGTAATGCCAAGGCCAATGCATGACATTCAAGAAGCATTTGTTGAATGAATGGATGAATAAATGAATAGAAGAATCATAGCACTAAAGAATAAATTTTTAACAAATTTTTAAAAAATCACATGTTGGCCAGAGAGACAGATTAGAATCCAGAAGAGTGCCACTCTCTGATCAAGTTTGTATTCACCAACCGACTTCAATGAATACATTGGCAAAGGTAAGTAAAAGTGGATGGTGTCACAAAGAAGAGTTGAGGGACATCTGTCGTGAGGCATTTGGCTGTAGCCCTTTTGGCTATTCAGTCCTCTTGGCCACAAGGGTCCCACCAAGGGCCTGGATGGACCTGGGGCAGGTGGCCATACCACCTCGGCAATGGATGGGACAAAGTAAGAGTTTGGCCACTGATGCTGCCTCTAGCATATCTTGGCCAAAAGGGGGGAATTGTGAATTAAAATAAAATCTTAAACCTCTCCCCCACACCAGCTGACTGAATAGACCCCCTCTTGGTCAAGGTGATACCCTAAAGCTGAGTCATTAGCCATGGGAAGGGAGGTCAGATGTGTCTCATCATGTCCCCTTCCTTCTTGGAGACATCCTTTGTAACTCATTAACAGACTTCCTTATCTTAACTTAAAACATTCCAAGCCTTTAGACAAAGCTTCATTTCTGTAACCAATTACAAGTCAAAGAGTCTTTAAACCCACCTATAACCTATAAGCCCCCACCTTGAGATGTCCCACCTTTTCGGGCCAAACAAAGGTATGCCTTCCATGTACTGATTTATGACTTTACCTATAATCCCTGTCTCCCTGAAATGTATAAAAACCAGAGACAATTCTTCTAAGTGAAGTATCACAAGAATGGAAAAACAAACACCACATGTACTCACTGTTAAATTGGAACTAATCAATCAACACTTACGTGCACATATGGAAATACCATTCATTGGAAATCAAGCAGAAACATGGATGGAACTGGAGGCCATTATCTTAAGTGAAACAATTCAAACACAGAAAGACAAACATAGCATATTCTTACTTACAAGTAGGAGCTAAATAATTTGTATACATGGAAACAGAGTGTGGGATGATGGACAATGGAGACTCGGAGGGATTGGGGGTACAGTGTGCATTGCTCCAGTGATGGATGCACTAAAAGCCCTGACTTCACCACCATGCAATATATTAATATCAATGTAGCAAAACTGCATTTGTACCCCATGAATCTACATATAAAAAAAGAACTGTAACCCAGCCATAGACAGTCCACTTGCTCAAGGCTTCTTGGGTGTGGCTTTGGGCCATGGTCCTCAAATTTGGCTCAGAAAAAACCTCTTTAAATTATTTTACAGAGTTTGGCTTCTTTTCTGTTGACACTACTGATTAATATTGATTAATATAACAATGTAGACGGATCTCAAAAACATTACACTGAGAAAAAAAAGCCAGTCTCTAAAGAATACATGATATATAATTCTGTTTATATTAAATTCTAGAAAAAGTGCAACTCCACTATAGCACCAAAAAAGCAGATTTGTTCATGCCTGGTATACGGGATGATAAGGAAGTTCTTCCACAAAAAGGCATGAGAGTGTCCTCCAGGATAATATGGGAGCTTTTTATGTCTTGATTATAGTAATGGCTCCATATGTGCATATATTTATCAAAACTCATTAAGCCAAACACTAGGATCTATGTGTTTTATTGTATGCTAAATAGGCTCAATTAAAAATAACTAAATGACTGAGGGAGTTAGGCTTACAGAAGAGAATCCAAATATCATAAAACTCCACAGAATCCAAAATATATAATAGAATTGAGAAAATTCAAGAAGTTTAATAAAAATTTATAACTTCTAACTTCATCTTCAATAGCATGAAGTTAATGAATAAAACATGAAATTTATATAAAAAAAAGACTTTAATCTTCTAAAGTTGTTTATAATCATGTTACCCCTGACTTTGACCTTCCAAGTATCTTTTAGAACCTTTTGTGGTAAAGAAACAATTACCTTAAATTTAGCAATTTCTTTATTGTATTTTAATTTTTTCTGTAAGTTTCAAGTAAAATTAACTTTAACAAATTTATTAGAAAAAAATACAAAGCATGCTTTTAAGAATTGCAACTATCCATCTATCTGCCTCCATATTCACCTACCAATTTCACTGTATGTACCCAACCATCCATCCATCCATCCAAACACTTATCCATTTATTGATTTATAGGCTTAGAACAAAGACCAGTGTGTTGGCTTATTCAACAGAAATCATGATCCTCTTCCAGTCAGCAGAAATTGAAAAAGCTAAAATTCTGATTTGCTTTCACATAGGGTTCCAAATTTGCTTTAGCTTCTGCCAGTCATATTTACACCAAATTTTGACTTGGAATGAATGATATTGAGGGAAAAGCACCCTTCTGATGATTTTGATTTAGAGCAAAGTTATGTGGGAGAGAGAGGAAGGCTATGGGTTACCCATTTGGTTGCTGCCATCTTGATATAAGGGGCATGGCTCTGATGGTAGTTTCTGCAGTGGTGGCTTCCTGATTTACTTTGCCCTTGCTATCGGAAAACACAGAAGCTCTATTATCTTCCCAATTCTGCTGTGTGGCTGGACATTCAGACTACAGTTGTTTCTTCAGCCCTTTCAAACTTTCTTAATAAATTGCCTTTTGCTTAAAATCTCTAGAGTTTAAAATCTGCTTCTCACTGATGTAATTACCACATTTTAACACTGGGTATTTCTAAATGGTTGCATTTAAGGTAACTTGTTTCTTTCTTCTTCATATTATTCTATGGTTTTTTTTTTTTCTTTTTAAGGAGCAGATATCATTATCATATATATTCAATGAAACCATCATTTAGAAATGGGAGACTGAACCTGCCTTTTTAATCTAAATAATTTCTCATAGTATTGTATCTATTATACTGGATATGTTTTTTATATATATATACACACACACACATGCACATACACCTATGTGTGCATGTGCTTACAAAATATATATGTATATATGTGTATATATGTATATATGAATATACATATATTTAAATAAACACACACATGGATGCCTTCCTTTTTATATTAATTTTTTTCCATTTTTGTATCAGAATATTATGGGAGTACAAATGTTTTGGTTACACAGATTGCTTTTGTACTGCTTGAGTCAAAGTTATAAATGTGTCTATCACTCAGATAGTGTACATTGTACCTGTTAGGTATGATTTCACCCATCCCCTCCTCCCCACTCCCACCTGCCTGATTTCCGTTGAGTTTTACTTCCATCTATGCACATGAGTACCAATCCGTTAGACCTAATTTAATAGTGAGTACATGTGGTGTTTGTTTTCCATTCTTGCAATACTTCACTTAGGAAAATGGTCTCCAGTTCCATCCAGACTGTTGAAAAGGGTATTAAATCATATTTTATGCCTGAGTAGTACTCCATGGTATACATATACCACATTTTATTAACCCACTCATGAATTGATGGGCACTTGGGTTGATCGTACATCTTGCAATTGTGAATTGGGCTCCTATATACATTTGAGTGCAAGTGTATCTTTGATAAAATGATTTTTTCCTTTGGGTAAATACCCAGTAGTGGGATTGCTGGATCAAATGGTAGGTCTACTTTTAATTCTTTGAGCTATCTCCATACTGTTTTCCATAGAGGTTGCCCTAGTTTGCAGTCACACCAACAGTGTATAAATGTTTCTTTCTCTCCACATCCATGCCAGCATCTATTGTTTTGGGACTTTTTGATAAAAGCCATTCTCACTGGGGTTAGGTGATATCTCATTGTGGTATTAATTTACATTTCTCTGATGATAAGTGACAGTAAGCATTTTTTCATATGTTTATTGGCCATTAGTCTATCTTCTTTTGAAAAAATTCTGTTCATGTCTTTTGCCCACTTTTTAATGGGGTTGTTTGATTTTTTTTCTTGCTGATTTGCTTGAGTTCTTTGTAGATTCTGGTTATTAGTCCTTTATTGGATGTATAGCATGTGAATATTTTCTCCCATTCTGTAGGTTGTCTATTTGCTCTGTTGATTTTTTCATTGGCTGTGCAGAAGCTTTTAAATTTAATCTACTCCCACATATGTATTTTTGTTGTTGCTGTGATTGCCCTTGGGGTCTTCTTCATAAATTCTTTGCCTAGGCTGATATCTAGAAGAGTTTTTCCAACATTTTCTTCTAGAATTCTTATAGTTTCATGTGAGAGGTGAGAGGTGTGGATCCTGTTTCACTCTTCTACCTGTGGCTATCTAATTTTCCCAGCACCAGTTATTGAACAGGGACTCTTTCTCCCAGTGTATGTTTTTGTCTGCCTTGTCAAAGATCAGATGGCAATATAAGGATGGTTTTATATCGGAGTTCTCTGCTCTGATCGATTTGTCTATGTCTCTGTTTTTGTGCCAGTATCATGCTGTTTTGGTTACTATATCCCTGTAGTATAGCTTGAAGTCTGATAAAGTGATGCCTCCCAATTTGTTCTTATTACTTAAAGTTGCTTTGGCTATTCAGGGTCTTTTCTGGTTCCATATGAAGCCTAGAGATATTTTTCCTAGATCTGTGAAAAATGGCATTGGTATTTTAATGGGGATTGCATTGAATCTGTAGATGATTTGGGGTAATATAGACATTTTAACAGTGTTGATTCTGTTGATTCCATAAGCATGATATGTTTTTCTGGTTTTTTATGTCATCTACTATGTCCTTCTTCAGTGATTCATAGTTCCCTTTCTAGAGATCTTTCACCTCTTTGAATAAATATATTCCTAGGTGTTTAATTTTCTTTGTAGCTATGGTGAATGTTACCGAGTCTTTGATTTGATTCTCAGCTTGGCTGTTATTGGTATATAGGAATGCTACTGATTTATGTATGTTGATTTTGTAACGTGAGACTTTGCTGAATTTATTTATCAATTCCAGGAGTCTCTTGGCGGAATCTTTGGGCTTTTCTAGATATAAGATCGTATCATCAGCAAAGAGTGATAGTTTGACCTCCTCTTTCCACATTTGGGTGCCCTTAAATTCCTTCTCTTGCCTGATTGCTCTGGCTAGGACTTCCAGCACTATGTTGAATGGTAATGTTGACAATGGGCATCCTTGTCTTGTTCCGGTTCTGAGCGTGGATACATTCAACTTTTCCCCATTTAGTATGATGTTGGCTGTGGGTTTGTCATATATGGCTTTTGTGATTTTGAGATATGATTCATCTATGCCTATTTTGCTAACAGTTTTTATCATAAAACGGTGCTGAATTTTGTCAAATGATTTTTCTGCGTCTGTTGAGATTATCATATGGTCTTTGTTTTTGTTTCTGTTTATGTGGTGAATCCCATTTATGGATTTAAATATGTTGAACCATCCTTGCATCTCTGGGTTAAAGCCCACTTGATCATGGTTGATTATATTTTTGATATGCTGCTAAATTCAGTTTCCTAGAATATTATTGAGGATTTTTACATCTATATTTATAAAGGATATTGGTCTATAGTTTTCTATTTTTGTTCTGAACTTTCCTGGCTTTGGTATCAAGGTCATACTGCCTTCATAGAATGAGTTGGGGAAGATTCCATTTCTTGATGTTGTGAAATAATTTCTGCAGTATTAGTACAAATTCTTCTTCCTAGGCCTGATAAAATTTGGCTTTGAAACCATCTGGTCCAGGAATATTTTTGTTGGAAGATTTCTAATTACTGCTTCAATTTTCTTGCTCATAATTTGTCTGTTCAGGAGTTCTGTTCCTTCCTTATTGAGCCATGCAGGTTGTGCTTTTCCAGGAATTTGTCCACTTCTCCAATGTTTTCAAGTTTATGTTCATAATATTTTTATAGTATTCACAGGTGATATTTTGTATTTCTGTGGTTTCAGTTGTAATATCTCCTTTTTCATTTGTGATTGAGCTTAGTTGGGTGCTTTCTTTTCTATTTCTGTTTAATCTAGTGAGAGACCTATCAGTTTTGTTTATCTTTTCAGAGAACCAACTTTTTGTTTCATTAATCTTCTGTATTATTTTTTTGTTTTTGATTTCATTTAGTTCTGCTCTGACCTTATTCTTCTGCTGGGTTTGGGTTTGATTTGCTCTTCCTTTTCTAGTACCTTGAGTTGATTCATTGGACTATTGATTTGTGATCTTTCTGTCTTTTGAATTTAGGCATATAAGACTGTGAATTTTCCCCTAGGACTGCTTTTGCTGAATCCCACAGGTCTTGATAATTTGTGCCCCCTTTGTTATTTAGTATGAAGAATATTTTGATTTCTACCTTAATTTCCTCCTTGACCTAATAATCATTCAGCAGTAGGTTATTTAATTTTCATGACTTTGTTTAGAATTGAGTGTTTCTTTTCAAGTTGATTTCTAAGTTTATTCCACAGTGGCTGAGAAGATGTATGGCCTAATTTCAATTTTTTTTTGTTTTTTGAGACATGATTTGTGGCCTAAGATGTGATCAATCTTAGAGAATGCTCCATGTGGTGATGAGAATAATGTATATTCAGTAATTTTTGGGTAGAATGTTCTGTAAATGTCTGTTAGGGTCATTTTCTCTAGAGTCCCATTTATACCCAGTGTTTCTTTATTTATTTTCTGCTTCCAGGATCTGTCAAGTTCTGTCAGTGAGGTGTTGAAGTCTCTGGCAATTATGATGTTGCTGCTGATCACTTTGTTTTAATCTAGTAAGGTTTGCTTTATGAATTTGGGTGCACCTGTATTTAGGATTGTTATGTCTTCTTGATGAATTGCTACTTTTACCATTATATAATGACCATCTTTCCTTTCTTTACTATTGTTGATTTGAAGTCTATCCTATATGATATGTGAATGGCTACACCTGCTTTCTTTTGATTTCCATTTTCTTGGAATTTTTTTTTCAATCCCTTCACCTTGAGTCTGAATGAGTCCTTGTGGGTTAGATGTGTTTCCTGGAGACAGCAAATAATTGGCTTGCATTTATTTTTATCCATTCAGCCAGCCTATGTCTCTTGAGTGGGGAATTCAAGCTGTTCATGTTTATTGAAAGAATTGATAAGTGGGATGCATTTCTGTTTATCCTGTTGGGCAGAAACTTATTACTTTGTTTTACCTCTTGAGCCATTATTTTATATGGGATCTGAGCTTTAGCTTTTTGTTGATTTTACACTGGTGGGTTTCTATTGTGCTGATTGATGTATAGTGGAAATCTGAGTACTTCCTGCAGGGTAGATCTGGTCTTGACAAATTCCCTTGGTGTTTGTTTTTCTGAAAAGGTCTTTATTTCTCTGTCAGATAAGAAACTCAGTTTTGCAGGATACAAAATTCTAGGCTGGCCATTATTCTGTTTAAGAACACTGAGAATGAGCCCCCAATCCTTTCTGGCTTGTAAGGTCTCAGTTGAGAAGTCTGCAGTTAGCCTGATGGGTTTTCCTTTGTAAGTTACCTGATGTTTTCACCTATGTCTTAAAGGAGTTCCTCCTTCATGTTAACTTGGGCTAGTCTGATAACTATGTGTTGTGATGATTGCCTCTTTGCTCTGAATCTCCCAGGTGTTCATTGAGCTTCTTGTACCTGGATATCTAAATTTCTAGCAAGACTAGGGAAATTTTCCTCAATTATTCCCTCAAATAGGTTTTCCAACCCTTGTGTGTTTTTTTCTTCACCCTCAGGGATGCCTATAATTCTTATGTTTGGCATCTTTACATGATCCCATATTTCTTGTAGGCTTTGTTCCTTCCTCTTAATTCTCTGTTCTTTATCCTTGACTGTCTTGTTTAATTTGAAGGTGTTGTCTTCAAGCTCTGAGTTTCTTTCTGCTTCCTGGTCTATTCTATAATTAAGACTTTTCACTGTGTTTTATATTTCCTTGAATGAATTTTTCATTTCCAGAAGTTCTATATGAATTTTTTTAGTAATTTGATTTCTTTAGTGAATTTTTCATTCATTTCCTGATGTTTTTGTGGTTTCTTTTTGTTAGTTTTCCATTTTCTTTTGTATTTCATTGAGCTTACTTATAACCCATATTTGGATTTCTTTATATATCATTTCAATATTCTGATTTTGGTTGGTATCCATTGCTCTTTTGGGGATGTCCTTTCACTCTGACTCTTCATACTTCCAGAGTTCTTTTGCTGATTCCTTCTCATCTGGAGCAGCTGTTGCTTCCTATTTTTGGATTTTCTTTTGTTTAGATAATTGCACACTCAGCTTAATCTCTGAGGCAGTAGGTGGTACTTGTGGGTGAGAATCAGCCACACCCTGTATGACTGACTCAGTAAATGCTGTAAAGGGCAAGCAAATTCACCTGCCTGTGAGTAAGTGGTGCTTGCTGAAAGGAATAAGCTGCAGTGTTGTTTTTGAGTCCTGTAACCAGCTCTAGTTCCTCATGGTTAGCACTCAAATGCCCCAGGTGATGGGTGGGGCCCTGGAACTTCAGGTGAGTCCTTATTCTCTGCCACAGCAGAGATGGGTGGGAGAGTGCACCTAAGCAGGGCTGGGTTGGGTGAGCTTGCCCTCAGGCTCCACAAAATCTGGCAAGGTATCTGTTTCAGCAGGGGTCAAACGTCTGCTCCCAGCTTCTGAGCAAAACCAGAAAGTCTGCTTGTGGAGGTAGGGCAGTCTGAGATTCACAACTGAGTAGTGTGGAGTGGGCCTCACTCCTCTCTGCCCTCCCCTGTTCTGTGGTTTCCTTTGGGTGTTGCCAGCAAGCAAGAGCTCAAGGTAGCCAAGCTCCCCCACAACTGTGATGTGGACCAGTAATGTTCCCTACCCAGGATCCTGGCCTGAGCTGAGAGCACGGCCCTCTTGAGGGGGGATGGGTGCCCCGTGAGCATACTGCAGCTAGGACCCACACTGTACTCTCCCCTTTGATCTGCCCATGCGGGCACCCTCCAAGACTAACTCACAAATCTCTCCGTGCCACCGAGTAGTGAGATTGAGACCTCAGGGCATGGGATCTGGTCTGCAGGGCCATTCCTCAGTCCCCAAAGATCAATCCCTAACCATGCCAGGGAGAAGTATGCTGGTCCCAAGTTGCCCATAGGGTGCCTCAGCAGGTTTGATGTCCCTCCACCTCAGGGTGTGCACCACTTTGATGGAGTCACTGGGCAAGAAACACCAGAGAGGGCCAGCAGGCAGGGAACTATCAGTCTGAGCACCCCACAGTCTGCTGCAGGATCCCAAGAAGAAAAGTCTGAGCCCTACTCTCTGTGGAAGCCTCAGTGTGGTGGCTCAATTGTCTCTCTCAGTAGCTGCAGGTCAGGGAGTGGAAGGGGAGAAATAGAGTCTAGATTGGGGAAAGCTAGCATTTTGGTCATCTCCATCTCTTTCTCCAGGAGGTTGCCTGCCCAGAATGTCCAGGCACTTTAGTCACACAGATCAGCTGGGACCCACTGGACCCCTGTAGCTCCTGCAGTCTGGGCAGGAGTTGGGAAATGTCTATGTGGGAATGAGCAAGACAAAACCTGAGGAGTTGAAGTCCCCTGGGAAGGACAAAGGTGCGCAGCTGGTAGAGAAGCAATATGACTCCTGCCAACCCAGTTTGGGTCCATGGAGACAGGAGGTGCCAAGGGGGACTGGGAGCCAGCTCACTGGTGGCAGAAGCTCCCAGAAGAAGTTTCCAGCTTACTGGCAGCGGCAGCCTCTGGGCTTGTGTGGGCAGAAAGTCTGTCCAGCAGCTTGGGAACCCACCAACTGTCAGAGATGTGAGGGAAGGAGAAACAAACCGATCTACCTACCTACCCTTCTTACTGGACTACAAGTCTTTCAGGAGTTGATGTCTGCCAATACCTTGCTCCTTCCTGTTCTGCTCTGCACCTTCTTCCCATGGAGTCTCTTGAAGATTCTGGCACCCTTCCCTCAGTCCCACACCCATCTATGTCTGTTTGTTCATCTTTTCTCTTTCATCTAAAACTTCTCCTTCTTACTGAGACGCTCTGGCAGCTAGTGTCTCTGGTCAGCTGTCTTTAACTATATTAATTTTCTTAAGGCCAAGGGAATTTAACAGCATTGTCTACTTGTTTCCCCATTTCCAAACATGGCCTTGTACACAATTGTGTATTTAGCATAAGATTAATTGAACAGAAATAATTGTATTATGCAGTGCTTTTAGAAGACTCAAAAATTCCTGTTGTGTAAATAATTTTTAAATCATTATATAAAAACAGGAAATTTTAACTCAGTGAACATTTGTAAAAATCATTGGACATTAGAATGATACCCGTAGGTTTAGAAACTATAGATGAAACAGTTTGTTTCCATGATTAAACACACAAAGAAGTCAGCAATTTTGTACAATTTTCTGCCCAAATGTATGAAGACAAGTTCTCTGACACTTCTAGTTTGCAATAATTTTCCTCTTTTGCAATGCTCAGTCTCTTAACTAAAAACTATTCATCAAGCTTATTGCGGATATTAATTTGATTCTATATTGAATGAAAGTTCCAAGTATCACAGAATCTAAGTATTGTAGTGTCACTTTAAATGTGCTAGCACCCTCTAAAATGTCATCACAAAATAATCCCATGGTATAGAGAATTAGCCATTTCCCACAAATGTTTAATGGAATCCTTGTCTGTGTAACCAATGTGATTTGTCATGTTAACACTCAATTCTCTTCATGGGAGCTGTTGACATGAGAAAGAACCAGTCATGTTCTTGGTGCTTTTCCATGCCAGCAACATTACTTCATTTACTTTCTCAGATATATATACCTGAGTACCTTAATAAATTAAACAAAATACCAAAGCATTATTTTAACAGAAGAGATGCCCTTTCATCTATTCTGTATTTTGCCTGATTTTACCATAGCTCTTATTATACTTTGTGGCAATCGTGTGTTTAAAAGTATGGCCTCTCTGGCAGAAACATACTTCTGAGAAAACTAAGAGTAAGAATATGTATTTTAAATCTACTTAGTTCCAGGATCAAAAATAATTCTGTAGGCATAATTACAAATCAAGAACATGTCTACAGGAATATTCTGATAACAAAGCAGTTTGGAATGAGTCAATACATTCAAAATTAACAATATAAGTCAAAATAATTCAATTAAGCATATTATTAATAGTATGACAACTATATGCTAGAATGTAAATCGAATTAGATGATAAAAGTTATCATAATATAATTTGCTAGATCTTCAAATTCTATTAGACTACTGTGACTTTCGCATGACTACTGACATTCATGTCAGAAAAAGGTAAGTGCTTATTTATTTAATATCATTTGTATTAATGATATTCTAGTGTACTTATTGCTAATCAATGTTTCTACATAAACCATTTAATTAAAATATACTCAGAAATGTGCACATGTAGAAACCTGTGGAAATTATCACAAGGTAACTATACACATGTAACCACCACCTACAACATGATCTTCATGCCAAAAGTCTCCCTTTTGTCCCTTTTCAGTCCCTGTGCCTCATTACTTTCCCAATGTTAAGCACTATCCTCATTTCTATCACTCAATGCTAATTCTGTCTATTGTTGAACTTCATAGAAATGAAATCTTGTAGCATGTACTGTTTGGTTTCTGGCTTCCTTCACTCCAAATTGTGTTGCAATGTCCATCCACATGCTTTATCACAGAAATGCATTCATTTTCAATATTGTATAAAATTCCAAGTTCTTAATATATCACAAATTATTTATTTGTTCATTCTACTATTGAGAAATGTTTGAGTTGTTGCTAATTTTTGGCTAAAATGAATAGCACTGCTGTGAACATCTTGCAATTGTCTTTGGTGAATACATCTTGTTGATTATACACCAGAAAACAGAATTGCTGGATCACAGGTAATGCATATGTTCAGATTTAGTAGATACATCCAAACAGACTTTCAAAGCCATTATACAAATTTACCCTCAATTTTAAAATGATAAAAGCACTTAAATACACATTTCTCCAAAGAAGATATACAAATAATCAATAAACACATGGAAGAAATGGTTAATATCAATAATCACTAAGGAAATAAAAATCAAAACCACAATGAGATACCACTTCATACCTACTAGAATGGCTATAATATTAACAAAGAGAGAGAGAGAGAGAGAGAGACAGAGAGAGAGAGATGCCTCATACATTGCTGACGGGAATGTAAAATGGTTCAGCCACTGTGGAAAAACAGTTTAGTGGTTCCTCAAAAAGTTAAACAGAATTATCATACAGCCAGTTAAGTCTACTCCTAGGTATACACCAAAGTGAATTCAAAACAGCTGTTCAAACAAATACAGGCAGGTACCTGCAGGTTGACAGCAGCACTGTTTGTGGTAGCCAAAATTTGAAAACAGTCCCAATGCCCATCAACTGATAAATGGGTAAACAAATTGTGGTATGTCCATACCATGAAATTTAATTCAGTCACAGAAAAGGAATGAAATACTCCTACTTGTTACAACTTCAATGAATCTCAAAAGCATCATGCTGAATGAAGGAATCCAGACACAAAAGATTACATATTCTACAAAAATTATAGAATAACACTTGAGTTCTACCATCTTAACAAAATAAATAAATAGCTAATAAAAAATTGTAACCCTAGTTTATTAATTTCCATTTTAAAAGATGCTAAAATCTTATGCATGTTATTTTTGAATCAATAGGTTAAATTACACAGAATTGATATATTTGCAATGTTGAGTCTCCCAATACATGAACACACCATTTAGGTCTTTAACATGTTTCATTTATGTTACACAGTTTTCTGTGTAGAGAATTAGAACATTTATCTTTAGATTTATTCTCAGGAATTAGACTTTTTGGTCCTGTTGTAAATGATGGCTTCTTTTTCATTTTCTAGTTACTGATATGTAAAAAAGTGAAAAATTTAAAATTAGCTTTTTGTCAGTGACCTTGCTACATTGACTTATTAATTCCAATGTTATCTGCATATTCTTTTGCCGTTTATGTATGCACACTCATGCATTGTGAAGAGGCCTATTTTATTTTTAAAAATTACTCAGTATTTACAAATATCATTGACAGTTTATTCCTAGATATACCAAATGGAGATTGTGACTAATAATGATGAAAAAAGGTTAATAAAAATATCAGTATATTTCAAAAATAAGAAAAACAATAAATAGTGAGCAAAATGTCATTTACGTCATAGCATCTGCAAAAAAAAATTAAATTCACTACTGAAATTTAAGAGATAGCACTACTGAACAATAGTGTAAACTATGAGAAAAACTCAAGGAATGAAGAAAGGAATTCCAAATGTAAT
Source organism: Daubentonia madagascariensis (assembly GCA_023783475.1). Lineage (NCBI taxonomy): Eukaryota > Metazoa > Chordata > Mammalia > Primates > Daubentoniidae > Daubentonia > Daubentonia madagascariensis. Next base: position 81,584,645 of record JAKFHU010002088.1, read on the forward strand.
CAACTATTAACTTCAGGGTATAATGAAGAATGCTAGACTTGATTATATTTCCAAAATGAGATCCTGCTACCATATGGTTTTAAATCTGGTGAATTCAGAGAGGCTTCTGTATGTCACTTAAAACAACTTAAAAATACCTTTGTTTTTCCTCTTGAAGGAAAATTGAAGACCAAAAATAACCACCGATTCCAGTCAATTAAGTCTTTCTTTTTTTCCCCTCAGAATTCATTTATGCTCTGAAAAATAGATGGCTTCACAGCACAAATTAAGATAAAAATTTACTCTGGCCTTTGCCTTGTCACTGTTTCTTTGAGAACATAGCAATGGACCAGCATGTCTTAGAATTTTAGAACCAGAAGAATCTTTGTGAATGGTTTAGGTCTTTGACCTTCTCTACATAAAAATTATGGTTTTCTTGACAACTGAGAAAGACAAAGAAGTTGAACTTATATTTGTTATATCATAAACATTTTGAGAAAAGGGATTTAGTAATAGGCAAAGGTAACCCCTTTTTATAGAAATCCAGCTATTCAGAAAGCTGATAGACTGAAATTGATATACACCAACTATGTGACAAGGAAATGTTACCTCTGCTATAAATTGTCCTGAAGAGTGTGGAATCTTCCCTCTGAAGTCCTTGCTGACATGGCCCACTCTGGGCTGAACCAGCATACGTAGCCGTGGCCTTTTCATTACCACCACAGCACTTTGTGTGTACTTTTATTGATGCACTAAAAGGTCATAAATGTGTTTACCTGGTTGTCTGGACCTGTGAACTTTGAGCAGCAGCAGGGCAGAGAGGGCGTCTTCTGTGTTAGTGCCCAACCATCCATCGTAGAACCTGGAACCCAGCACAACAACTGTTTGTTGAATTAAATGGGATAGAACAGAGACCAGTTTCTTTCAGTTTAATGAGCAGTCAAATTTTAGATGATGAGAAGGAAAAAGATATTCTGCTGGGGTAGCCTCATGAGATGCCGAAGCATTTGAGGATAACTGCAGGTCAACACACGTCTACTTGCCGAGATACATAATTTATAATATAAAAACAGGAAACTTAGATCCTCATAGGAATAAAGAGAATACATATTTTATGAAGATCTATCTTATAACTTAGGTGAGAATGCATTTTTGAAAGGATTGTTTTGTCGCCTCATCTGACTGAAATATAAACCCATTAGCAGTTCTGTTTCCACAAATTAATGAATCTCCTTGAACAGCAGACACTAAGATGCTTATCACTAGCCTTCTCGGTTAGTAAGAGTGCATTTGGGTGCAGTGGATACCAAAATAAACCTACCTCAAGTTTGTTAAATGTATTGTTTGTGATAGCAGAAGTCCACAGGTAAATCCAGAGAAGGCGGCATTGGCTCCAGTAGTGTCCCCAGGACTCACTGTCACTCACCCTCTCCTCAGTGTGGTTTTTATGTGAGTGGCTCAACTCTTGACACAGAAACTCTTCCTGTTAAGTCCAAGTATGTGCCTACAATTCCCGACTTTCGTGCTAGCCTCAGGGGAAGAGAGAAAGGCTCTGAGACAAACAGATTCACACAGTCCTCTGATTGAAACTCACTCCTTCAGGTTGCACTACTGCCTTATCTCTGACCTGTGAGCTGTGGCCAACAGGATGGGATCCCTCAATCGGCCAGCCCTACTCACATGACAACCCCTGAGCCAGGAGAGGCTCATAGAGACTGACAGTGGAGAAAATAGGGTCCTTCACAACCTAGGAATCTGTTACTAGAAAAATGGAGAACAGATGTTTGGATAAAAAAATCAACAGACACTCAGCAATTCTTCTTACAGAAAGATAACATTACTGAAGAGCCTCCAGTCTTTTATCAAAATTTTATCTTGTTAAAATAACAGGCCATGATTCCCCCTACCTCTTTAACACCTCAGGAAACCATTTCTCTAGCCATATAAATTATCAGAATGAGTATAACTCTTACATTTGAATGCATTTGTATATGGGCCTTTCCTCTGTATAGAATATTTTCTCTGTATTTCTGTTTCTAGGACTCAAGGTTCCTCCTCTCCTTATGCAGGCTTCCTTTGACTTCCTAAGATTGTGTTAAGTATCTATCCATTGTATTTTTATAAATACTTAAGCATATATACAACCCTAGCACCTAATATATTACACTGATTTTTTTCTATTTATTCCAATAGATTTTAAGTTTTTTGGCTGCACAAAAAAATGGCCATATATTCTATTTTTGGGGGGACCTATCACAAATCCTAACACATATTGCAGGTGGAATATACACCTTTCTCATCTATAGACTAAGGATAACAATATTTTACTTCAAAGAAGAATCTTAAGAAAATTAATTTATATAATCGAATCTAACATATTGGTATTGCTCTTAATCTTTTAAAGTAAAAGCTCTATCCCCTGTCACTCCATCCTATCATGTTAACTCATTCTGAGCATGCAGAATTTAGAATATTAGAAGATGCTAGACAGTATATATGGTCACCTGCTATGTTCCAGAACTGTTCTAGTATCTCCAAAGCACATAGCTTAATTTAAAGCTTGCAAAATATGTTTCAAGGAAACATAATTACCCACGTTTGTCTGATAAAGAAAGAGTAGTACTAGGGTGTGAGGAGTTTGAGATGCTTAGACAGAACAAGGTTTTAATTCCAGCTCCATCACTGTTCGTTTCATGACAGTGTGCAAGTTATTTAATAACTCTAAGCCTCACTTCCCTCACCTGTGAAGTAGAGATAAGAATGGCACCTTCTCAGTAGGTTATTGTGGGGATTGCAAGAATGCAATGTCACATAGTAAATCCTCAGTAAATTTAGGAATTATTATAAATAGATGAATGAAGTCACCTTCTCAGGATGCAACTTGTAAATGTTGGAATTAATATTCAAACCTCAGCCTTTCTGATTGCGAACCCCTGCTCCTAATTGGTAGGCTACACTGTTTCTTATTTAAACTGCAGAAACTACAAGCAGGAGGCACACCTGAAATTTTATGCAGAGGCAAATTACCTTAATTATCAGTAAATTGCTTTATAGGTAAGAATTGCCAACTAACTGGAAAAAAATAGTAAATAGAATAGCTGTTTAAATTACGAATAAGAAAAGATACACAATTCTGAAGGTGCAAGGATGATAGACAGGAGGATAGATAAAAGGGAGATGAAAAGGAGCCAAGTAAAGAATATTTTCTTCATTATCTTTATAATTTCATCAATTAATGACTCTAGAATGCAGAATTTGCATCCTCATTAAGAAAAACCATAACAGCCTACATTTTATGGACATATCTAAACATCTAGCTGGTCTCTTATTCACACCTAGACATGCACAAAGCCTTCCACTAAGAGTTTCAATGGTACTTAACAAAAGACCTTGCAACTCTCACACTTGACTTTCTGCCTAATAAGGGTTAAAGCCTCTTATAGACTTGGTTATTGAAAAGGAGTCTGGAAACTCTAGCCCCCCCTCTTGTCTTTGCATAAGCAGTGCTGAATGATGGTCTTTACTGGGTTGTTTTTCATCTCAGGTACCAAAATACAACATACCGTAAAATGCACGTGAGGCATGGCGGTTATTGAACATGTAATCAATGATCTCTTGCCTGTGGCCTCCCACAGGAGCAGTGCACAGCAACCCTGCCTCAGGGAGGCACAAATACAACTCAAGGAAAGTCTTCAAAATGGTTTTATTTATGTAAAGTTATTACAGCTCATTTCATTTGCTTCTGAGACATCATCCATTTCATATCTTCCTCACCTCTGGTAGCTCAGAGTACAAATTAATTCCCTGCAGAAAAGGGCTGATGTTATTTAATACTAAGCACCTATTAATAAATCATATCAGGATACATAATTAATTATCTAAAACCATTTTGGGGTAATAAAATCATCTACTTTTAAATATCCTTTGGGGAAATGTGAATATAACCTAAGTTTTTAATTGCATTAGCTGCAATTATTTAGAAGTTATGATTTTTTTCTATCCCATACAAGCAAAAGTTATCCCTTCATCTTAATATTTTATTAACATATTATTTAAGACCTTGACTGAGTTGCCTAAAAATGGGGAGGACTTGACTAAGTTGAGAAGCTGTAATGAGAATATCTTAATTGCATTTCTAATGTTGTCACCTATGATTGGTAAGTTATTTCTCTTCATTGGATTCTGGGTTTAAGTAAGGGTAAAATCAATTGGTATACTTCCTACCTTTAATCATGTGCATGGCTCTGGTATTCACTGTGCTCTCAAAATGGTAACTCTCTGCATCGTACATAGTGTCCAGATATAGAATGCACTTTTGCAAATAAACAAGAAATGCACCTGATTTGAGTTTCTTACCTACTCTTTTGATTCCTAATATCTCATCCTGGATTTCACTGCCTCCTCTTCTGTCCAACCTTCTAATTTTCACCCTTGAACTATAGCACTGTTCTACCACTCTTCCATGCTGAAAAAGCCCAGGGCTGAGCAAGACCTCCTTCTACTGACAGGTGCTGTGAGTCATTGGAAGCTAATGGGGATTCTCCCAGGAGTAATCAGCAGAACTAAAAAGAATGGAAGTTTAAAAATGGAAACAATGCAAGAATGATTCCTGAACTATATTAGGAAGACATGACAATAACAACAGCATTAGCTTCTTACCCCATGCTGTGTGTTTGAGCATAATTAATGCTCCCACAAACACGACAAAGTCAAGAGTATTTCCTCCATTTCTCAGAGAGGAGAAGAACCTAAACACTTTCTGAAATGGTGAGCCTATCCCAGGGCTGGCCTCTGATGATGTAAGGCGTAAGAACTATATGTTAGATCTACCTAACCCCAAAACCCAGTCTCTCTCCATTATATAGTACTCTTGTTTGTTATCTCAACTGTTACCCACCAGCTAAGTGTTTCTAAGAGCTCAAGGAAGCAATAAGTATTTAGAGAAAGCCACTTTCCTTACAGATGGAAGTAGTTAAAGAAGAGAAGAAAGTACTTGAGACATGGGTCTCAATGCATGGTCAGGGTTAGATTATGTGAAATAGATATTTTTTAGCATGCCAATTTAATTTTTTTTTATTCCTCTTACTTTATTTTTAGTTATATTCTTAAGTGTTGGGTCCTGGAGATTATGATTAACAACTTGATTTATAACAATCTAGTTTGAATTAATACCAACCTAATTTCAATTGTGCACAAAAATCTTGCCTCTAGATAGTGCTATTTCCTTCCCCTTCCTTTGTGCAGTCATTACTGTTATTGTTATGCCTTTATACATTGTATGCCCATTGCCACAGTTTTATAATTATTGCTCTATGCAGCTTTCTTTTAAATCTGATAGAACAACATGAGTTACAAAAAAATATATATTTATACTGCCTTTTATACTCTATTTACTTATATAGTTGTCCTTTATTAGTGCTCTTTATTACTTCATGGGGATACGAGTAACCATCTAGTCTTCTTTCAGCCTGAAGGAGTCACTTTAATATTTCCTGTATGGCAGGTTCACTAGTGAAACATTTTTTCAGATTTTTTTTTTAATCTGGGAAAGTCAATTTTCCTTCATAATTGGAAGAATTGTTTGGGAGATATAAAATTCTCTGTTGACAGTTTTGTGTGTTTGTATGTCTTTTTTTTTCTTTTTCAGCACTTTGAATATATCATTCCATGGCTTCCTGGCTTCCACACTTTGTGGGAGAAACTTATTGTTAATCTTATTGTGGATACCTTGTATGTGATAAGTCATTTCTTTCTTGCTGCTTTCAATTTTCTTTAAGCTTTGGACGGTTTGATTATGATGTGCCCAAATGTGGATCTCTTGCAGTTTATACTACTTAAAGTATGTTGAGTTTCTTGGATATGTAGATGAATGTTTTTCATCAAATTTGGGAATTTGGGGCCATATTTTCTTCAAATATTCTTTGTACTCTTTTCTCACTCTTCTCTCCTTCTGGGACTCTCACTATGTATCTGTGCGTATACTTGATGCTGTTACACATCTCTGGGGCTCTTTTTTGTTCATTTTCATTCATTTTTTTTTTTCTTTCTGTTCTTCACACAGGTTAATCTCAGTTGACATATCTTAAAGTTCATTGATTCTTTCTTCTGACTGCTCAAATCTGCTGACGAGTCCCTCTGGTGATTTTTTTTTAATTTTAGTATTGTACTTTTTAATTCCAGAATTACTGTTTGGTTCTCTTTTTATTATTTCTATATATTTATTGATATTCTCTACTTGCTAAGGCACATTTCTTGTAATTTTCCTTAGGTCTTTAGACATGATTTCTTTTTCAGTTCCTTGGACATATTACAATAAAGGATTTTAAAATGCCCTGTAATAAGTTCAATTTCTGATCTTTCTTATGTAGATTTTTCTTTCCTGTGTAAAATCTTCACTTTGAAAATTTCAGGGTTTCTAAAGAATTTCTCACAATTTTCTTGAAAATGGAATATTTTAAATAATATAAAGCAATAAGCATGGAAATAAAATTTTTCCTCTCTCCAGGGATTGTTGTTTGTTGTTGATTTGTTTTCTGAAGTTCTTGTTTGCTTGTTCAGTGACTTTCATGAATCAGTTTTGTAATGTTTGTATTCTTAGTCATGTGTGTTCATTGAAATCTCTGTTTAATTAGCTTAGTGGTCAGCTAAAAATCACACAGAGTTTGCCTTAAATTCCTGGAACAAGGAAGTCTCCCTGCCTTTGCTGAGGAGTTCTGTGAACATGTTGAAGTGTACTTTCAACAACATGTCAGGCTATTTTCAACTCCTTATTAGCCCTCACTTCTTGTTTGCACAGAGACTCAAGGTCAGCAAAAAGTAAGAGTTTACATCTCTCCTTGCTCTTTCTTGGGCATGCGCGCACCCTGCATGTGTGTGGTGTTCTAGATTATAAAGAATATGTCAGATATTTTTCCAAGCATCTATGGACATCTCATTTCCCAGATTTCTGTTTTAAGAGGTTTGGTTAGCCTACTGTTTTTCTCAACTGTTATTCACTGATAACAATTGCCTCAATATTAAATATCAGTATCAAGGCCTTATTGATTTATAAGAATTCTAGTCAAACAAATGGAACATGAAACATAGGCTCAAAAATCCAATCTTCCTGCATTCAGTAACTTAAAATCATTTCCAGCAGACAGGCTTTCTTGCTAAATTAAAAGCAACATATTCTCTATTGTTGCACTGTTGTTTCCTCATCCGTTATAAACAATGATGACTGAGTTCTGTTTCATTCAAAATAGGCTAGTTGTACTAGGATAACACCAGTAACAACAACAACAGGAAGAAAAGGGGAATTATCTTGAAGTTCTTCAGTTTCTGCCACAGTAATAAGAGAGTTCGCTGGAGAGTCTTGCACTAGCAATTAATGATGTATGTTACATTTACTCAAACTCCTTGGCCCAAACTAGTCACAAAGCTTCATCATCACATGGGTGTCTCAGACATGTAATCCTGTCATTTACCAGGGAAACGAAGACCCAAAGGGATTCAGAGAATGTTCAACATGACCACCACAAGCTCCTCAAGCCCTGCACATTGCTAGGCACCCAGCTTCATGTGACTGTTGGGTTAATGTTACAACAGTGGCTATAGGCTTAGAACATACCAGCCTGACCTTTTCTTTCCTGGTATATTTTTGGAGCCTGCCCTACAGGAGGACCTACTGACAGCTTAACCTCCTAGCTCCTTTGATTACTATTGAGAGGACTTGGCAACTGTTTAAAAAAAAATGTAGCTCTATATTTTCACAATGTGGAAAAATATTTCAACCATAAACACAAAAAAATAATATTTTATGCAGAAAACTTTATAATAGTTCCCCTCCAAGAAAAAGATCCAGTTTTTCTTGGAAGTAGAGGAAAAAAGAGAGCAAACAAGCAAAAAAAAAAATGAAGATAGCAACAAAAGACAAAGAATAATATTTATGATAAAGGAAAAAAAAGAAGAGATTTAGTTCAGGACAGCAATAAAGGAGTAGTATTTGGCTTGTGTATGCAAATGGTAGTGGTGGAAAGACATATATTTCAAAAATCAAGCAGTATAAAGTAGTCTTGTTCTTACCCCCATTCTTGTCTGCATAGTTCCTGCTATGTGCCTCCAAGCACATGTGCACACACACAAATCCAAAATAAATTCTACTCTTGAAACAACCAAGAAGCAAATGTAAAATTCCCTAGTCTTCTCAAAGTATGTAATCTTAGTTGACATATGTGGTAGAATTCATAAAACAAGGAAGACCTAAGGATGTCAAGAGATGAATTCATATGTTGAAAATTATTCAAGCCAATTTAATAAAGTTTACTGATGCCCTATTCTGCATATAATATTTCATAGGCTTTACAATGTTTACAAAGCTGGATAAGATAATTTTCTCCCAAATTCAAATCCACTTTGAGTTTGTTACTGTTCTATAGTCACCTCTATATTCCCCTCCTCTTCCATAGGAATAAGACCCTAAATCATATGGCACATTATTACCAAAATAAAGGGTTGATTCTGCATATACGTTGTACCTAGGTGAGGGCCTATGATTAGGGCCTGATGGATGAGATACATAACCAGAAGAGTTATATGGGATTTTCAGGAAGGCTTTTTAAAAACGGGGAGGACAGTACATGCCCATGTGTTCATTACTTCTCATCCCTAGTGTCAGCGTAGAAGACAGATGTGGACGTTTGAATCCCTGCACCAATTCTGAACTCTAAGGTGACCTTTTATATGGAAGCAATACATAGGATGGCTAAGGGAAGGAAAAAACACATAGATCCCTGATGGATTCTTGGACTCACCATACTAGTCATGGGCTCTCTGCCTTTGGGTATCTTTTAAGTGAGAAAGCAACCACCAATTTGTTAAGCCAATGCACTCAGGTTTTGTTCATGGAAGAATGTCATTCCTAAGTAGTATATTTCCAAATACATTAAAGATTTCACACTTGCATTGATCATGCCATCTAAGCCAGACATCTGGAATAAACTTGGATTTTTTTGTCTATCCCTCATGTCCACAAACTAACTGATCATCAACTTCCTCTCCCTTCTGCATTACCTACACAGGTTTGCAATCCATCTTACCATTTCCATTCCCATATTATAATCTCACCTGAAGTCCTCGTCATCCCCCACTGGACTATATTAATAGCTTCCTTTCTGATGAGGTACTACATCTTGTCTTCTCCTTGGCACCTTGTACATATCTCCATTATCATACTTACGGAAGGGTAATTACATGCTTCCCTTTCTAACTCATCAAGTGTGTGAGGTACATTTAATCTCTGTATCTTCACTGCTTAGCACTGTGCCCCACAGATGATAGACATCCAACACATATGTAACAAGGGTCTTCAATCCCTTAGTTCATGCTCAAGTGTACCAACATGTTCTGATTTATCTTGAGAGTATAGAAACTCTAAGCCTTTCACTCACAGGTAAGAAGGTCCAGATTGTTCAATCCAACTCCTTGTTAGATATCTACAACGCAGCACTCAGATTTCAAAACTAGACTGTCTGGGGTTGAACTCACACTCTGGACCACAGGATATCATCTCCTGATGCTCTGAGTTCAGCTTTCTGGAAAACAGAGGAAGTGACCCTTCATTCTCTCTTTTCATCTTCTTCTCCATCCAATGCTCCTTGCTTTAAAGACTTTCTGGAGCCACATATCCAGAGTGCTTGCCGATAAATGAAACGCTGCATTTTAACCAGAGAGAACACAGTCAGGACTTACTCTCTCCCTCCACAAATCTGAGAGGATCAGGCCAAACTGGATCTACTTTTTTTTAAGTGTTGTCTAGATTCTTCCCATTTATTAACTTTTTCTTGGTACCCACTGTATACCAAACACAGTGCTAGACCAAATATTTGGAAATTGTGGAAGAGTAAAAGGAAAAAAATAATGTGAAATTTCAGTATAGTGGAGTAGTAAATGCAGCGTGACAATTTAAAGTGTGTTATGAATACGTGCACAATTCAGTTCATCTCGAGTACAGGGAAAGGTTCCTGTGTACTAACGGATAATTAACTTTAGAACCAAGGGAAGAGGAGTGGGTATGAAGTGAAGCAGGGTGTCCCAGGCAGAAGGATAGCATGTGCAGGGGCTATGGCACGTAAATGCATGTGACCTCGTGGGAGCCTTCCAAGAGGGAAGAAATCACCTACTGATCCAGAGAAGGTCAATGACTGCATTAATCATCTATTGCTGCATAACACATTACACAAAATTTAGCAGTTTAAAACAAGACACACTTATTATCTAATAGTTTTTGTGGGCGATGAATATGGACAGAGCTCAGCTGGCTTCCCCGGGTCAGGGAGGCTGTAGTCAAGGTGTTCGCTAGGTTTATGCTCAGCTCAAGGCAACTTTCAAGCTCGCTCAGGTGGCTGCTATCAAGACGCAATTTCTTGGTGTCTGTTGGCCAAGGACATCCCTCAGTTTCCTGCCATAATAACTTTTCCCTAGAAAATCTCAAAGCATGGCAGCCGGCTCCTCTGAAAGCAAGTGAGTGAAAAAAGGCACTCAGGGTAGCAGCCACAGTCTTCTTGGGACATAATCTTGGAAGTGATATCCCATCGTCTCTTTTACGTTCTATTTGCTCAAAGCTAAGGGAGGGTTGCCAGACAAAATACACAAGATGCTCACTTAAAATTAAATTTCAGAAAAAACAATATATTTTTAGTATAAGTATCTCCCAAATATTACAAGGGGCATGTTTTTAAAAAAATGGTTTATCTGAAATTCAAATTTAACTGGGCATTCTGAACTTTTGCTTGATGTCTGTCAAAACTGAGCTAGTGACATTCTGTCACCTCTGCCACATTCTGTTTACTACAAGCGAGTGACTAGGTCCAGCCCACTTGCAAAGGGGTAGAGGATTAGACAACAGTGTACAATAGTGTGAATGTTATGACGTGGGGATCATTGGGGAGCATCTTAGGAGCTAGCTACTGCAATGACCAAAGAAACATATTTCGTTATTTTTGTTATGGTACCTTCTGTGTCTTTATAGAGGCATTCCAAAATAGTTTCCCTAAATCTTCTTGGCACTTCATTGAAGGATTCTATATTAGCCTACTTGGGCTGCCATAACAAAATATCACAGACTAGGAAGTTTGAACAATGGGTATTTAATTTTTCACAATTCTTGAGGCTAGAAGTCCCAGATCAACGTGAACTCAGTGTTGATCTCTGACTAGGCCTCTCTTGCTGCCTTGCAGGTGGCTGTCTTCTTATTGTGCGTGCAGGTAGCTTTTCCTCTGTGCTCTTGAGGGAAGAGAGAGAGAAATCTCTGGTGTCTTTTTCTCTTTTTATAAGGACACAAATTCTACCAGATTAGAGCTCCATTCTTATGATCCCATTCAACCTTAATTACCTCCTGAAAGGTCCTGTTTACCAATACAGTCAGATTGAGGGTTAGGGTTTCAACATGATTTTTTGGGTGGCTGTCACAATGCAGTCCATATAGGTTCTTCCACAATAAAAGGACAATCAGCACAATTCAGGCTGCAGCTATAGTCACAGCCCAGCTCATCATACCAGTTAATAACAAAAAAAAAAAACCCTCATTCTGGGTTTGGAGGCAATGGTAATAGGCAAGAAGCCTTTAGCTCTCTTTTAGCCTGAAGTTAAGCCCAAGTGAGAAATCACACAAAATATATTTCAGCAAATTCACAATATAAAACATGCTAGAGCTAAGTTCTCCATACATGCCTCACAAGGGGTGCAATGATGTTTAAAGCTTGATTGTTTATTTATATTTCATGGTGCATAATTTAGGCAATTTGATGACCTAAGGGTATTTTATTGTACTTAATTTAGACAATATGATAGCCTAAAGGTTAATATTGAAAGACAGGCATGAGGGAAACTCCCAACAATTTAGCACTCCCGCAGGAGCCCTGTAACAAAGCCAGAATTCAAAACAGAAGCAGATGGGTGATGTTGCTTGAGTTGGGAGTTGAGCATCTGGGTTTCCAGCTAAGGGAGTTTGATATTACAGGCTTCTGGCTTTGCTGGAGGTTCAGGAAGCTCTGTCAGTGCCCTTGTCTCACAGTCACACACTGCTGAAAGTGTAATGAGGCTCTTCTTTTCTCCCCTCCTCCCACCCATTGGAATATATCAGATTAGCATCTTCCTAGGCAAAGTTTTCTCTCTGCCCAATCTCCACATGGAACATTTGCTATAAACTTTAACTGCATGCCTGGCATTTTATTTCAAAAGAACCACACTGTCTCATTCCCTCTGGCCATCTACAAAGAATTGGGAAAAATTAGAAGCTAAATAAATAATTCTAAGAAAGAAGTGCTGAATAGTAAGGGTTGGAAGTCCAGCCTGCGGGACTTGAAGATTGGGATCTCATGGCATTTTACAAAATCATACACTTCAACAGGTGAACATGTTTAGATGACACCAGCCCACCGTGGTCAAGTCTCTGTCTAACTTTCTAGCCTATGTCCCTCATTCTTTATATCAGACGTAACTATTTTGGTTAGTATTTTGCTGAAAGAAGCATGCACTGTTTTCCATCTGTATGCTTCTGAAGTTGAATTTCCAATGTGTGCAAGGCACAAACTCCTTTTTTCTTTTGTCTAACTCTGAGAAACCCTTCACAATTTGGTTAACATGTCAACATCTCCAGGGACATTTCTTGATTGACACCTCTGCATCCCTGGATTAAATAAACCATATTTGTTCTCCCGTTGAAATTTGTCTCTACCTCGATTTTCACAGGTATTTGTGTTGTTTACTTGCTTACTCCCTACTCCCAAATAAAATGTTACATAGCTCCCTAAAGACAGAGATAACTATATTCATGGTTATATTCCTAACTCATAACTCCTAGTGGATGTGTTATGAGGCCTTTTAAATTTCCAGTTACCTATAATGGCAATCAAATACCATCACATTAGTTTTATTAGCTATGATAGTCAATTACACCATACAATTTTACAGAAGTGAGGTATGCAAAATTGCTCCATTAGTAGGATGTTTTACATCTAATTTGAAATGTGTCAATTTAAGTAAGCCCCTTTCTATTCTTATTTTCTTTAGAACAAGAAAAAGAGATGTTAGCATGTATTTTTTTCCTGCATTTCCTTGACATACTTTTGCGCATTAATGTACCTAATAGCATGGATAGATTTTCTGATGTTAAACCATCCTTGGATTCTTAAAGTCAACTCCACTTAACCCTTATTGCAAAGATGGATATTTGTCTTTAAATCTTTATTCTCTAATTTTTCTGAGTTTGAGATGAGCACATAGCTTCTCAGAATAAAGATATTTCCAAGCATCCTCTACAAAAAGGGGAGCAAGTGAAGAGTTCTAATCAATATAGCATAAGCGGAAATTTCATGAGTGACTTGCAAGACTCTTGAAAGGATAGTGTTGTTCCTGTCTTCACTCCTTTATTCTTCCTGGCGAGGTCTCTCTCTCTCTCTCCCCCTCTCCCCTTTCTTTTTCTCTCTCTCAATGTCTCTGTCACACACACATATATATGGTAAACAAAACAGAACAAAACAAAATGACAGCCACTTGGCTGAGTTGGAAATCATACACTAAAGCTCGCTTTTATCCTGAAGCAAAATAGAGGGAAACTTAGGCCATGGCAATTTTTTAAATATTCCCTAAAGCCCTTCACTATATACCTCAGTGTTTATTTTCTGAGTGAAAGAAATAAATGTCTATCTAGTATAAGTTATTTTTATTTTTATGTTTAATGTCAATTTGCATAGAATCAAATTCCATTAGAGTTTAATATATTATTTGTAATATAATTGCTAGATTCAAAAAGTTAATATTTGCTGTATAATTTTAATATTTTTGTTTGTAATTTTACTTTCTTGTACTATTTTTGAACATTTCTGAAATTGAGCTTCCAGTATGTTCATATTCATAATACGAGCTAAGCAGACTTTTCTATATTTCCATTTTCTGGCATAAGTTAAGGAAATGCAGGCATTATCTATTATTTGATGTGTCAGTAGAAATTAGTTTAAAAATTTTCTGAGGCAGTTTTTGTGAGAAAAGAAGGTGTCAGCTCAGATCACCATTTCAATTTCCTTAACAGTTATTATTTTATTCAATACTTTTCTTTCTTCTTGCTCATGGTTTTGCATATATGCTTTTCCCATAATATATCTTTATAATCTTTGCACATTCTTAATATTATTTCAGTATTTTTATACGTAATTACGTCTTACTATCTATACATTTTCAACACTAAATACGTTAAGATTACTAAAAAATCATAAATATATATACATATTACATATTTTCTAAGACAGTAAATGAGTGAGGCCTATGGTAGTTGGTGCAAAGTTGGGAAAACGTGGTGCTCTGCCTTAACATAAGAGACTGACTTCGCTTATTAAAGCTGCTAGACTTTCTCCTTCCTGGGTGTGCACTTCTAAAGCTTGATGAAATTAGTCTGCTGGCTCATCAAACAACAGGCTTGGAGAACTGACGAACTAGAGAGGCTGTGGTCCATTTGCACTGCATGTAAGACACAGGGAAAAGAAACCAAAACATAGTGACATCTTTGAAGAATGCTTGAAATAAGAACGAAAAAGCAGGAGGAAAAAAGATATTCAAAGTACAAAATTAAGGCAAACTTACATTCCTGCTCACAGTCAGTTGGCCCCAAAAAGTGGATTAATCAGTATCACCTGAAGCTAAGCCAGTTACTATAACAGCAACTGCTTACTGAAAAGAGGATAAAGAATTACACCTTAAAAAAAATCCATTTCTGTACTCCCATTATACTTTCAATTTATTTTTTAGAAATTTTAGATCCCTCCATGACATAACTTTTTTTTCAAGATAACAGATATTCAGACAGAGAATGCATGGTTGTAGGGACCTGGAAGAAATTTTACAGTGTTTGTGTAAGAAAGGAAATGCACCCCTAAAAAAGCCTAACAGGGTAGTATAAGGGAGTTCAGTGAGTTTTAAAGGCGACATTGCAAAGGGAACTTTCATTGCCTGTAGTCATGTTGAGAAAAGAATCTTTTATAAGGATTAGGAACCCCAACTCTACATGTTTTTCTATGCACATTATTCTTAACAAAAAATAAATTCACTAACATGTTTCAACAATTGCTTAGCTCATGATATTCTTTTTTGCATCCAAAACCCAGAGAGGAGGGTCCTATAAACAATATTGTGTTTATAATTTCAGAAACTTAGACAAAATAAGCATTTAAAAAATAAATTTTACTAGCTTCAAATAAATGGCTTCAAAATGTATTTAAAATCTGACAAGAATAATAACTATTAGAGGAACTGAATCTGTAATAATATACTGCAGTAAAAATTACCAGACTAAAACGTTACAGGTGAATTTTACAAAAATTAGTAGAAATTATAACCTCTATAATAAAAATTACAGAAATTAAAATATAAGGGAAAGCTATTTCATAAAATTAGTATAATCTTGATATCAAAACTAGACAAAATTGACTTGCATTTCTGGTCATGATGAAGTAAATATTACCAAATTTACTCTGCTGCTATAAAAAACTAAGGACTAAAAAAATGGGGCATTGGTTTTCAGGCATTGGAAAACAAACAGTGCAGGATCGTAACCCTTGAGAGAAGGTAACACAGGTTGGTGACATATGAACGCAAGCTGTCTGCCTGGGGGCAATTCCTAAACTGTGGTTAAGAGAAATTGAGCCTAAGAAGAGCAAGAAATTCTCAGTGAGCTTAGTGGGCAGATGTAGGAGCTGTTGAAGAGTAAATTTGAAGGGCAGAACACTGGGTAGGAGGGAAATGCACATAGGAAGAGACCCAAAAGCCCATGTGCTGATTTCTTTCAGTTCCCTACGCAAGGGCTCAGCAGCAAAAGTGCTGTGCAAAATTCCACTAGGACAGGCAGAGTGTAGCTTCTGTGCGGCTGAGAACTAGATGAAGATTCCAAAGATCTGCATTGCTCAACAAGGTCAGAGTTTAAGCCAAGCCAAGGTGGAGACACATGGCAATTCATTTCCAGCATTGGATGAAAACCTATAAAGCTCACACCTTAAATAACCATGGTCTGTGTGTGTAAGGTGTGTTTCCTGAAGACAGCAGATACTTGGTTTGTATTTTTTAATCCATTCAGCCAGCCTATGTCTCTTCAATGGGCAGTTCAAGCCATTTACATTTATTGAGAGAATTGATATTTGGGGTAAATTTCTGATTATTCTGTTGGGTGGTATCTTTTGTTTCACCTCTTGTGTTTATTCCCGAGATGCAGGGATGGTTCAACATATGCAAATCTATAAATGTAATTCACCATATAAATAAAAGCAAGAACAAAGATTATATGATCCTTTCAATAGATGCAGAAAAGGCTTTTGACAAAATCCAGCATCCTTTTATGATAAGAACTCTTAACAGTATAGGCATAGATGGCTCATTCCTAGAAATATTAAAGCCATATACGATAAACCCACAGCCAATATCATACTGAATGGGGAAAAATTGAAGGCATTCCCCCTTAAAACTGACACCAGACAAGGGTGCCCACTATCTCCACTTCTTTTCAACATAGTGCTGGAAGTCCTGGCCACAGCAATTAGACAAGACAGAGGAATTAGGGGCGTCCAGATGGGGGCAGAAGAGGTCAAACTTTCACTATTCGCAGATGATATGATATTATACATAGAAAACCCCAAAGGTTCAACCAAGAGATTACTGGAATTGATAAATGAATTCAGCAAAGTCTCAGGATACAAAATTAATACACACAAATCCATAGCCTTCATATATGCTAATAACAATCAAGCCAAGAAACGAATTAAAGATGCAATACCTTTCGCAATAGCAACAAAGAAAATTAAATATTTAGGAACATATCTAACTAAGGAGGTCAAAGACCTATATAGAGAGAATTATGAAACACTGAGAAAAGAAATTGCAGAGGACGTAAATAGATGGAAAGCCCTACCATGCTTTTGGATAGGCAGAGTCAACATAGTAAAAATGGCTTTGCTACCTAAATTAATTTACAGAATCAATGCAATCCCTATCAAAATACCAACATCATTTTTTGCCGATCTAGAAAAAATAATTCTATGCTTTGTGTGGAACCAGAGAAGACCCCATCTAGCCAAAGCAATCTTAAGCAAAAAGAACAAATTGGGAGGCATCTGTCTACCAGACTTCAAACTATACTACAAGGCTATAGTAACCAAAACTGCATGGTATTGGCACAAGAACAGACACGTAGACCAATGGAACAGGACTGAGAACCCAAATATAAAACCAACCTCATACAGTCACCTGATCTTTGACAAATTTCAGAAAAACGTACACTGGGGAAAAGATTCCCTATTCAACAAACGGTGTTGGGAAAACTGGATGGCCATATGTAGAAGACTGAAACTGGACCCACACCTCTCACCTCTCACAAAAATCAATTCACAATGGATAACAGATCTAAACCTAAGACATGAAACCATAAGAATTCTCGAAGAAAACATTGGAAAAACTCGTATGGACATTGGCCTAGGCAAAGAATTTATGAAGAAGACCCCCAAAGTAATCACAGCAGCAACCAAAATAAATACATGGGACCTGATCAAATTGAAAAGCTTCTGCACAGCCAAGGAAACTATCACTAGAGTGAACAGACAACCTAAAGAATGGGAGAAAATATTTGCATGCTACACCTCTGATAAAGGGCTGATAACCAGAATCTATACAGAACTTAGGAAAATCAACAAGAAAAAATCAAACAACCCTATTAAAAAATGGGCAAAGGACATGTCTTCTTTTCCAAAGAAGACAGAATAATGGCCAGCAAACATATAAAAAAGTGCTCAACTTCTCTAATCATCACGGAAATGCATATCAAAACCACAATGAGATATCACTTAACTCCAGTGAGATTGGCTCATATCAAAAAATCCCCAAATAACAAATGTTGGTGGGGATGTGGACAGATAGTTACACTCATACACTGCTGGTGGGACTGCAGATTAGTACAACCTCTATGGAAAAGAATATGGAGATACCTCAAAGAATTAAAAGTAGAATTACCATTTGACCCAGCAATTCCACTACTGGATATTTATCCAAAAGAAAAAAAGACATTTTATAATAAAGACATCTGCTCTCGAATGTTCATAGCAGCACAATTCACAATTGCAAAGTTGTGGAAACAACCAAGGTGCCCATCAATACATGAGTGGATCAATAAAATGTGGTATATGTATACCATAGAGTATTACTCAGCAATAAGGAACAACAGTGAATTAACACATCTGGTATTATCCTGGTTGGAGCTAGAACCCATTCTTCGAAGTGAAGTGTCACAGGATTGGAAAAACAAGCAGCACTGGTACTCACCATCAAACTGGTACTAACTGATGAACACTTACATCACACAGGGCAATAACATTCATCTGAAGGCGGGTGGGCGGGAGGGGGGTGGAAGGGATGGGAAGAACTCTCACTGAATGGATGTGGGGAGCACAGTTTGGGAGACGACCACGATTGTGGCTCTGACACGGGCAGAACAGGGGCAATGTGTATGGCCAAAGTGTTGTACCCCCATGATATTCTGAAATTAAAAAAATAAATTAAAAGAAAAAAAAATAACCATGGTCTGGAGGAATTGTTATCCTTTGAGACTAAGGACAAAAAACATAATTGGCCAGGCTTAAACAAAGAATATAACAAAGCCTACAAGATAAAGATATTCCACCAGTTATTTATTCCCTACCTGAAAAAAAATACACTCTATAAAGGAAAACAAAAAATACAGACTTATTATAATCCACAATGTCCAACATAACTTAAAAATTACAAGGCATGAAAAAAATTAAGAAAATATCAACCATAATCAAGAAAAAAAAAAGTCACTACAAAAAGATCCTGAAGTGACACCAATGTTGGAATTAATAGACAAAACTTTTAAAAGGCTAACAAATTTAATAACTTATAATAACTGAGAGACTTATGGACTAAACCGTATGAAAAATATCATCAGAGAAATTGAAGCTATGAGAAAAAATAAAATGGAGATTGTATCACTGGAAAGTACAATATTTTAAATGAGAAATTCAGTGGATTGGTAGCCACATACAAGAGACTGCAGGAGAAAGAACTAGTGGACTTGAAGGCAGATCAATAGATATCATTTAATTAGAAAACATAGACAAATAAAATTAAGAGAAAAACAAACAGTCATAGCAATCTTTAGGGCAACATCAAGTGGCTTAATATATGTGCAATTGGAAGTGGGGAAAAGAATAGATTTGCAAAATTATATAAAGTGATAATGGTCAAAATTTCCTCTAATTTGATTTGAAAACATGATTCTGCATGTAGAAGAAGCTTACTGTACTTTAAACAAGCAAAATATAAATAAAATCACAACTAGACATGTCATAATCAAACAGCTATAAATCCAAGTCTAAGATAAATGAACAAGTAGTTAGTGAGGGGAAAAAAGACACATTACATGTGGGGGAACAATTACAGCAATGACAGCTGGCTTTATATCTGAAAAACAAAACAGAATGACATCATAAAGTGTTAAAAGAAACAACCTCGATGCAGAATTCTATATCTGGAAGAAATAGCCTTGAAAAATAAAATTATATTAAAAAAAATATAAAGCTGAGATAGTCAATGGCAGATCTAAATAAGAACAGTTAAAAAAAATTCTTCTATATGACGTGAAATGGTACCACACATACACTTCAATCTATAGGAATGAACAAAGTGCACAAGAAGTGGTAAATTTGTGTGTATACTATACAGATGGTCCCCAATTTATGGTGGTTTGACTTATAATTTTTTGCCTTTACGACAATGTGAAAGCAATATAAATTTGGCAGAAAACATACTTCGAGTACCCACACAACCATTCTGCTTCTCAATTTCAGTGTAGTATTTAATAAATTACATGAGATATTCAACAATTTTTTAATAAAATAGGAGAATTAAAGAGCATCCACATGGAGAAGGAACAGCAAATAGGACAGGAGATTGGTTACATATAAGGAAACTGCAAGTAAGTAAATAAATCAAGGATAATGTGATCCACGCTTCTAGTTGTTGAATTATAGAGATAATAATATGGAAAATAAAAAAGAGATGAAAACCCCAGAATCAATTCTGTGGAGTGGATTGAAACTGGAGGTACCTCTGTGAGCTCATAATTTTCAATGTCCATATAGATACAGGAAGAATCAGATATAAAGGTGTTCACTATGTATACGTGTGTAGGTGTGTTTATGTACAGTAATACACACTTGTCTTAGTCATTTCTATGCTGCTATAATAGAATCCCACAGATTAAATAATTTATAATGAACAGAAATTTTTTGGTTCACAATTTTGGAAGCTGAGAAGTCCAAGATCGAGGGGCCAGTGATGCCTTCTTGCAGCATCATCCCATGGCAGAAGGACAAAGAGAGTACGGCAGGGAGTAAAAAAGCCAAACTCACCCTTTGATAATGAACCCACTCCTACAATAATGACATTAATTCATTCATGAGGGCAGAACCCTCATGACCTAAACATCTCTCAAAAGTCCTACCTCTCAGCCTTCACAATGGGGATCAAGTTTCTGACACACGAACTTTGGATATATAGCAATACCTATTTCCTGACCGTCCCCTGAGATGCCTTGGGAGCGGCAACAGGTCAGTAGTAGTGGGTATACCTAATATTTACATCGGAATGTTTAAATACAGTTCTCCAATAAAAGGAACAAATAACCCAACTAAAAATGGGCAAAAGAGAAACAAATAGTGGAATATTTAAACAGGAACTTCACCAAAGAAGACATACAGATGGCAAATAAGCACATAAAAAAGGCTTAACATTATTAGGATGAAGGAGATGCAAATTAAAACCCCAGATAAGATACAATACCCATGTATTAGAATAGCTAAACTTCTTGTTGGTAAGAATTTAGAAGAACTTAAACTCCCATACACTACTTGCGGGAGTGTCAAATAGGAACTTAAAAAGATGTTCAATATCTTTAGTATTCAAGAAAATTCAAGTTAAAATTACAACACTTTACTCTTTCACACCTATTAGAAACACAAAAATTCAAAGTACTGACATCAGCAATTGTTGGTACAGATGTGGAGTATCTTGGAATCTCAGAAATTACTTATAAGAGTATAATAAGGTACAACTAATTTGGAAAACTGTTTGAACTTTCATATAAAGTTAAACATAACATACAGTCACCTGTCAGCCCAGATATTATATTTCCCTACCAAATTTGCTCAAGAGTAATGAAAGCATACTTCCATGAAGTCATATACACACACAAAATTTTGACAGTGGCTTATTTCATAATAGCCAAGAAATAAAACAACCCAAACATCCGTCAAGAATAGAATGGATAACCAAATTGTGCTATATTCATACAATGGAATGCTAGTTAACAATGGGAAAACAATGAGCTACTGCATGGGTAACAACATGGATGAACCGCCAAAGATTATGGTGGAAGAAAGAAGCAAGGCGTGAGTAGCTACTCTCTGATTTCATTTATACGAAGTTCAAGTAAAGATGAAACTGGTCTATATTGATAGATATGAGAACAGTGGCTGTCCATAAGGAGGGGAATTGATGTTAAAAAGTGCACAAAAGAATTTTCAGGAGTTATGGAGATGTCCTATATCTGGATTGGTGTGTTGGTTACATGGGGTGCACATTTGTCAAAATTATATGAGTTATACACTTAAGACCGGTGCATTTTACTGTAGAAATTTTACCTTAATCAAAAAAAGACAGGAATATAGCAATAATATTCACATTATTAGTAATAGCCAAAAACTGGGTACAATTTAAGTGTTTGTCACAGTAGAATAAACAGAATAAATAAATAAGTTGCACAATATTCTTTCAGTACGTATTCATACAAAAATAAGACTGAACAAATTATATCTGCAAAGTAAATGAATGAATGAATCATAGAAATGTAAGGGTAAAAAACAAAAGACAGGCATAAAATATAACATGCACTATTGTTCTATTTTTATTAAGTTATAAAAGAAGGTAAAACTAATTCAGGATCTTAAAAATCAGCAGAGTGATTAACCTTGAGCAGGAGAGTGAATAGAATGGAAAACTAAAAAAGCTTATGGGGTTCTGGTAACATTCTCTCTCTTGAACTGGGTGATAACTGCATGCACGTGTTCTCTTCATGAAAATTTAGTGAGATGCATATAGTAATAATTTGTATAATTTTCTATTTGTTATCCCTCAAAATAAGTTTTGTTAAAAAAATAACAATTGTATATTTTCTAATTTAAACCATAATAGCAAATTAGTAAATGATCATATAAATTGATTAAAACATAACAACTAAGATTTAACAAAGAACAAAAAATAGTATTTTGAAATTTAAAAATATATTAATGTAAAACCATATTAGCATACTTCTGAAGAATAATTATATAATTATCTCAATATATGCATAAAATAATTCAATAGTCAACTATTCAAAAGTCAACATCCATTCACAGTAACATTTATCCTTAGCAAAGTGGGAATAGAAGGAAGCACCCGACACCTACTTAACTTCAAACTTTTGAAAAGTATATTTATTAAGAATCTATAGCAAACAAGATACTGATTTAAGAAAAATTTAGAAGTGATCTCATTAAAATCAGAAAGAGAAGGTACCTATTATCTCTGCAGGGTGATGTTGAACTTGAAATTTTAGTCAAGAAAATAAGACAATTAAAAAAAGGCACTTCAAGATAGAAAGGAAAAAAACATAATACTTTATGTACATATAATATAATTATTTACATTAAAAATATAAAAATAGAATTTATAAACAATTAGAACTAATCAAGGAGTCAGGCCAGATTGCCATATATAGTCAACATATAAAAATTAATAACATCTCTGTACAAGAGCACAAAGAAAACAAATATCTAATTATAAAAAATACATACTATTCAAAATAACAACCAAACTGTAACTGTAAACTTCTAAGAAACCAATCTAATGAGATATAAACAACATGTTCTTAGAGAAGATGCTACAATTTATTGAGAAAAATAAAGGAAGACTCAAGTAACTGAAGCAGTGTGCAGTATATATGGATGGAAAAGCTCAATTTTATAAAGATGCCAATTAATCTATAAATCCAATACCATTCCTGCTAAGATCCTAATAACATTTGTCCATGGAATTGAAAGTTAATCCTTGCATTCATATGAAAAATTAAAGGCTCAAGAAATGGCAAGACAATTTTGAAGGTGAAGAATATGTACTGACACATTCTATCAGACATTTTAAACCTACATCAATTAAAATTGTATGCCATCTGATACAGGAAAAAACAAGTAGATAAATCAATTCACACATATATGGCCACTTGGTATATGATAGAGAGATTATGTTAAATCAGTAAGTTAAATTTGCACTTTTCAATAGATTAAGTGCTATAGATATGTTCCATTCAGAAAAATAATACAATAAGAATTGTACTTGGTGCAGACAGTCTTGCTTCTCTGTTCAGATCTCCTAGGAGCCATTTGATCATTTCTGCACATCCTTCCTGAGTGTCTGTGTACTTTTGCTTCCAACAGCTGGGGTTGCGCCTTTTCTTGGGTGGACCGACTTGGGCCTCCTGAAGCTTGAAGTGGCTTTGCCTTTTTCAACTCTTTTCCCTATCACCAGACTCATACCTCTGGCCCTTTCTCCTTTGAGAGAAAAAAAGAAAAAAAACAAAGGAACAAACAAAAAACCAGCCAGGTGCGCTGCTCAAATTTCTACCAACTGGGAGGATTTCCCTTCATTATTGCCTTCAAGGATATTCCAGAAAAGGGCACCACTTTCTGGTGGTGCCTGCATATCAGGCAGGACCATCCGTAAGTCAGGTCCATGCATTCTCTTCCTCTGTGAACTGATTGTAGGGAACTACTTGTGAGGCCATAGGAGCAGGATGGGAGAGAGAAGACAATGTAGCAGAAACTGGGGCCATGAGAATTTGTGTCACTTCCTCATGTAACTTCATTTGTGCCTCAGGGCTGGTGCAGAGCTGCTATTCACTTTAAAACTTTGGTGGGTCAGGTAGCATCCAGTTCGTAACCGGCATCTCAGGTTGCAAGGTATCTTGGTGGCCCATGGTTAAGCATTCAATTGCTATGAACTCTCACTAGTAAGCCAAAAGCTCTTTATCACAAGGAGAGGTGTTATCTGCAGGAGATGGAGAGCTCTCCTCCCAGATCCTAAAGGTCTGCACTGTGATTCACCTATAAGGGCCTGATAAAGGCTCCAAACAGCATCTCTGCCACTGACACTGCAAGCACTATTCGATCTTCTGGATCACATGGCCAACGTGGAGGTTATCTCTGTCTTACATCAAATTCCCACATGGCCCATTCAAAATTAGCAGCTTTTTGGGTGACTTTGTAAGTGGACCAGAGTTGTACACCCAAATGAGGAATATGTTGCCCCCAAAATTTGAAAGGGTTCAATGGATGTTGTACCTCTTTTTTGGTAGTAGGAGGGACCAGATGCAACAAGTTTTCCTTCATCTTAGAAGAGGTATCATGGCATGCCCCACACCACGGAACTCCAAGAAATTTCACTGATGTAGAAGACCCCTGAATTTTTATGGGATTTATTGTCCACCCTCTGACAAGAAAACGTTCTTACCAATATGTCTAGAATAGCTGCTAAGTTCTGCTCACCAGGTTCAATCCGCATAATATGTTCAATATGATGGGTCAGCATGATGTCTTGTGGAAGGGAAAGGCAAGCGAGCTGCCTGTGGACCAAATCTTGACATAGTCTGAAGAGTCACTATAACCCCGAAGTAGACTACGGAAATGAGCCAAAGAGAAAGAGATATAACTACAAGAGAAGACACCAGAACATGAAAATGGAGAATGTTAATGTTTCAAGTGGGTAGGGAAAGTGAGGTTAAAATTCTAGAGGGGAAAGAGAATGAGAAATTAAGAAAATAGAAGGAAATCTAAGAGAATGCTACTTTAAGGTGGGAGGGCCAAAATATCGACAAAGAAGTGTGGTGAACACCAAATGCCACAGTGAAGCTGGGCGCATGGGCGCTGGAATGGTGTGTGAGCGACGAACAGAAATAAGTCTGGTCATCAGTAGGACAAAGTCTCATATGAGATGACAGCTCACTGATAAATGAATCTAAACAAATTTTTAAATTTCCAAAACGCTCTCTTATTCTCTGTTAATTTTTCATAGCAACTAATTTTTGTTCTTTTGTTCAATTTTATTTTACTACACATAGTATCCTCTTGAATATTTCTGAGGGTACTAATTAGATGTTTTTAAGTGTTCTCACATTCCCTGGGTTTTCTTTATCAGCTCTTGACTTGCACATCTTGTTCTATTATTTTACTGATAACTTTCATATCTACATGTTTTTGTAGTTCTATTTTTAAAATAAAACATTTAAAAAATCATTTGAGACAATATTTAATACTTAATCATGCACATATGATTTATATCTCCTTCATTAGAAAAATTGCTTTGAAAATACATTTCAGATATATTAACAAGAAAATATTTTAGTGACCCAACAACTAGAGTCTTGAGCTATGGGGACATGGAATTATCTCACCTCTTAAGAATATTACAGGTCAGCTGGGAAAAAATGTATATAATACATTTGAAAATGTCAGTGACTCAAATAACATTCTCAAATTTTATCTTTGCTTCTCCCAAACCATTTTTATTTCAAATAATTATCTCTCAACCTATTTATTGCAGGAATTTTGTCCTGCCCCCTGCTTCAATCATTCCCCTCTGCCTTCTCTTTACTGATCAAATTAACCTTAATGTTGGACTCTGAATCATGTGGCTTCTCTGCTTCTATTTAATAAAGCCCATATTTAATTACACTTTCAAAATTCCAGAACGTTATCAAGTAATATTTCTGGGACTACAATGAACTATTAAGCATGGTAAGAGTTAGAGGGATTTATTTTTTCCTCAAATTACCAAAGTAATCGTCATCCATATATAAATAGCCTAGTTAAGTAATTTTTGGCCCATATACTATTATTACAATAAAATTTTTCTCTGGATTGTATCTCGCAGAAAATTATCTATGCTGGATATTAATAAACATCATTTGAAAAGAAAAAGATGAGGAAAAGCTCAGTGATCAAAAATACAGTAATTTCTACAACCTTAAAAATGCTAATGCGCATTGGAAAGCAGGGTGCCTTGTTCACATAGCATTTCCAAAATTTATAAGACAAGGAAAATCTTTTCATGTTTTTTCATCCTTTTGTGAAAGTGGACAAGTGTTTATCTTCAAACCTTTTTGTTCTGCCTCCTAAAATTTTGGTACATGCTATACTCCTTTACACATTTAAAGTTCACACCTAAAATGTTTCAACTTCAGTTTAATTGGTTGCATGGATGTAACATCCAACACTATAAAAACTGACATTTTAAAATAAAACTGTTATGTCACTTTTTAAAATGCATCTAATAGACTCTAAATACCATCATGATTTGCTATCCATAGCCATCCACTTAAAATAAGCTCTCATTGAACAGTTAGAAATTTTACGTATTTTTATCTTTTTGAACTTTTATTTCTATTCAACTTTCCACCCTGAATTTTAGCCTAATGTAATTTTATCTTAATACATAACAAATGGGTTAACTCGTCTTCTCAGAAACCTGAAATGGCTCCTACAAAGCATGTTCCCTGTGCACTGCTCACTTCAGCCCACTGCATCACAGGCTGCAGTTTCTATGACTTGCACAAATCTGATGACACAGAGCACTCACACGACAAGGTAAGGGAAGCCACTTTATTACTCAAAGATAGGCAGCAAAGGACAGTAGAAGCCTAGGGTTCTTGGCGAGCTGGTCCTCCAACGCTCAGGAAAGCTGCCCAGGGTGGAAGGAGTCTTGTGTCTGTTCACTTGCAGCGCAGCTAAAGGACCCTGAAAAGCATCCAAGCCTGGGTTTTATACCCCAAGGGCAACACGAAGAGCTGGGCTAAAGCTCTGAAGGATATCCGTTTCTAATAGGGGCAGGAGCAGAGCCTAGGCTGTTCCAGCCAGTCTCTCTATACCTCTCAGGACATTGCATTTTCAGCACATTCTACAGTTACTCTTGAGAACTACAAGCTATAAAGTGGGGGAGCTGGGTTGTCCGAAGCCACCCAGAAAGCAATCCTGCAGCCCTCCATTGCCTAATGAAGAAAATCAAAATTTTTTGGTTTCGAAGTAAAGATTCTGTGATTGTTAATCAATTTTTCCATCCTTAATCCATGATATTAACTTTTTTTTCTCAAGGGCAGTTCTCGTGATTCCTATCCTCAAGCTTTTTCAGGTATCTGTCTATAGAAGCCTTTCTATTTTTCCATAATACCTGTACCCATTCTTTTACGACTCCACTTTATTTCTGATTGCTGAAATTCTGTGTACCTTCAAAGATCTACTCCAGAAATTTTTTATGCAGTCATGAAAACTTCCTTTTTCTTTCCTCAAATGGGAAGTACTGTCTCAGTGCCATTATAAAACTTCCCTGGGAGCAGCCTCATGGCACATCACATCCTTCTTCCCAGCCTAGCTGCGTGTACCTGTGTCCAACCTGTCCTGCCTGAGCACTAGGATTCTTGAAGGTGTACCACTTATGCCCGATCTTTTGTATCTATAACAATAAGAGCATAATCATTTTCTTTAATTCATTCAATAAACCTTTATTGAGATATGGGTAAATAAGATGTCGATTTTTGAATTCTGAATTGATAAAGAGAATTTTATCAGTTAGATGTCACTATAATAATGCTGACTAAAAAACCCTCAAATATCCAAAAATTACCACAACATGCATGTATTGTTGTCACTCCTCAGTGTGTGGATTAGTCGAAGTTCAGCTGATTTAGGCTGGAGTCAGCAGTGCTTGGCTCCAGACTTCAGGGCAATTTAGGGTCTGTGTGACGTGTCTGGGTCTGCGGTCTGGGATGTAAGGCCAGCAACTACCCAGGGTATGTCTCCGCGTGGTGATGACAGAATACAAGACACAAGCACACGTTAAGCCCCTGCTACATCACATCTTGCTAACCTCCTGTTGGACAAAGCACATCCCATGGTCTCGTAAAGGGCTGGGAAATACACCTGCCCACTATGGGAAGGCCATAAAAGTACATTATTGCCATAGTGGAATGAAATAGGACCAAGAAATCATTCTGCATTGGCCATATAACTATTAATTGTATGAGAAGAGATTTAAGAAAGATATGAAAAAGAAAACAACTAGAAAAATACTAACAACTAGAAAAGAAAAAAAATTTTTTTTTCACAGAGAAGATGACTTCAGTGCTGACTTTTGAAGCTGAGCTATTTGCCAGGTACTGGGGAACAGAGGCTCCTGTCTGCAGGCACAAAGCAGAGCGTGGGGATGAGATCCTTGGAGAGATGCTCAGTGTCGCAGGCTGGATGGGACAGCGTCTGTGGGAAAGGACGGAGCCAGAGGCACGCAGTGTCCTGAATGTCATGGACATCACATTCTTTGACAAGGCATTTAACCTTTATTTTGAGGACAACAGACTACCAAGACTTATTGAACTTTTCCATTAATGTTTTATGAAAATTGTCCTGCTAACCTGTGTTATTTACTTACTACGTGTTTTTAGATAAAGGAATGAATGAGCGGAGAGTTTCCTTCCTCCCTCTCTTCCTCCTTTCTTTCTGTCCTTGTTCTGCATCAGGCAGATCCCCTAAAAAGACTATCATGTGCCTTACAAAGATATATAAATGCAGTAAAGGTAGAAATTATTTACCTACAGAAATTAAGGCAAATAATAAAATAGAGAAAATACTAGCTGATGCACCAGAAGCAGAATTGGCTCGGGCTGTGTCATTTCCTCCAACTGTGCCCCAGACAAGCTATTTGCTTCTAGAACTACTCCAGGCTGGGACGGCATGCGCACGAGGGCTCCTACCTGTAGTTGGCGTGGCTCGCCTGTCCAGCCCAGGGTCTTTGGGCTCTGACAGCCAGGCTTGTGACAGTGAACAGCAAAGGCCACCGACTTCAGCTTAGTCCTCTACTGCCACCTGTGTGCTGGAAGCAGCCACCACACCGTGCAGCACCCCGAGCGCCCTGGATGCAAGGTCTGAGGCAGCCCTTGAGGAATACAGGAGAGAGAAGGGGACTGGGTGACCAGAACCTTAGTGAGCAAGTACGGCTCCTTATCTACCCTCCCTGCAGAACTTTCCTCTGCAATCAAATTCAGAGGCCCTTTGATAGAGTGGGAGGGAAGGAGGCACATTCACGGCCATCCCAGAGCTTCCGGCCCAGGAAAACAGCCCTGGGCCGAGGATTAATTCACACTGTGAAGAAACCTTGAGATTATTCAGCTAGTTCCATCAGAACAGAAAGGGCATTTTTAGAAGTGAAAGTACAGGTTTTTCTCTGCCTCATTGATTCTAACTGTATTTCTGTGGCATATACAGAATGGAAAAGAATTCTTATTTCACTGAAAAAGGAAACTGAGTCACAGAAAGAGTAAATAATTTGAAAGCCAAATCATCTGGGTCTGGCAACTATAGAATGAAACCAAAGTCCTTTAAGAAATTTTTAGTTTCTAAACTGTATTTATCACTGTCATGAATACAGTGGCTTAATTCAACCTTGTAAAACAAACATCTATAATTGCAGCAACTGTTGATGAAGCTACTCTTTCAGGAAGGTTCTAATGTCAAATATCCTGTCTTACTATCATGTCATGTCAGACAATATGCTTTGATTTTTGAGGTCAGGAAAACATGTTTATTTTGTTAAATTAAAAATTCCATCTTGTTTGTAGAATATGAATCTTTATGTAATGCAGATCCCAGGGACTTCGATGAGGCATGAACCTCTTGGCATAAGCCAGGGGCAGAGCAAGTGATCCTGTGCTCACAGGGCTTCAGGAGACCCCAGAAAGACTCCTCAATCACAAACACCTCATTGCCAGCAGGGTAGCTCTCGTCCGACAATAAGAAGTAGAAAGGCACCAGCATCTACCCAGTCAAAAATAACAGTTTCAAATTTTTTCCTGAGAATGCATTTTTATTTGTTTTATTTTGTTTCATTTTTCTAGGGATTGAGTAACATTATATAAACCAGAGAAAAAGAAAAAAAATGAACATTGCTTTGAAGAGCTGCAGACTGATGAGGCTGGAGCTTCTGTTGGAACATGGCGGTTGGACACCAGCTGCAGAGTCTGCCACACCCTGAAGGGCTGCGCTGACTTATGTAATCATGCCCAAATTAGTGCAATAGAAATTAAATTAATGCAATAGACAGCTTTTAAAATTTCTTTGTTTAATGGTTACTACCATTTAGAACATGTGTTGTCAGTCATCTTGGAAATCCAGTCCTTCTGCCTGGACCACCCTTCAGTCAGGCTGGACTACAGTCCAAATGCTGCCCCTTTGCCATGTGACTCTAGGCATTTACTTCACCTAAAAGATCCAGCTTTCTCTTAAAAGAAGGCCAATACTCATTGTTTGTAAGTCGTAGGGTTTTTGCTGTGAGATCTGAATGGTCTCTTACAACGTCTACCTGGCCCAAAATTTAAAAATCAATAAATACAAACTTTTTAACATTAGATGAAAATCTTTATATAAAAGCAAAAGATGCTGAGGGAATCCAGGTATTATTCCCCCTGTAATGGGATCAGGATAAATATCCATAAAAAATCTCCAATGAAAATAAGAATCAGAAATATACTAGAAGAACAAAGAAATTCTGTTGTCTTAGCCAGGCATCTTAATATTGTGCATAATGATTTGGTACCTGTTTACAAAACATGGTTTGGCACTTACAGTTTGTGCAATATTGATGTAGTCCCTTAACTTCTCTGGGATTTGGTTTATTGATTTATAAAAGAAGGTTTATATTTCTGTCCTTCAAATCTCACAGAATGATTGTGTCATAATAAATATTGCAAATGAAACAATGAGTGAAAGTGTAAAATATATTACAAATTGTGATTTTTCTCAAAGAAAAGTAAGGAAACAGGAGAGATCTTAATATCTACTTAGGAAGGTAAAATGTCAGGTAAACCTTAAAGAAAGGATAGCTTCCAAATGACAACAGAGAACAAACAGAGGAGCTGGGAGGTTCCTAACCCTCAGCACAGTGGTTCTCAGCAGGTGTGAGGGTACGGGGTGGGGGGGTAATTTCTGATAACATTTTTCAACTTTTTACCTAAACACTTGGTTTTATATAGACATACTATTGTACTGAAGATTAAGCATCCAAATACCTAAATAATTTGGAGCATTAGTCTCAGATTATATCTCAAGCTGTCCTGAGATCTCATTGTTCTATAATGGGTAGACAAATCTCTTTAATCATTAGACAAGTAAGGAGATGAAAAAGATCTTAATGTCCAAGGAAAACGCAGGTGTTTAGGACTCAGACGTATATTTGTTTGTGTTATCCAGATAATTGGAGAGTGAGTGTATAATTTTTTCACATAAAGAACTAAATTCCTAAGAGGTAGGAGGACTCAACCAGAGTTGCTTGGTCTGTAAGTGATGAGTCATAACTTGTACCCGAGCTCCAGTGCACCACCCACAATACTGCAGTGCCTTGATAATGTCCTAGAACTGACTGTATTGCTCTGCCACATACTTCACCACAGATTTATCTTTATTCGGCCTCACTTATGTATGTTTATCCTGCTTCCATTTCACCGTGCACTCAAAGAATAAAAAGACCAGCACCTGTGTTCCTCCCCATCCCATGTGTTTATTATTAATAGTTATTATTACACTTTTTACTTTGAGATAATTGTAGATTTAATGCACTTGCCAGAAATAATATAGAGACACCATAGGTTCCTTTTCAGCAATTTGCCCAGTGGCAACATCTTTGAAAAGATAATATAATATCATAATTAGGATATTGACTTTGATGCAGTCATACAGAACTATGCCACATCCAAAGCATCCTCATGCAGCCCTGTTATAGCCACACCACTTCCCTCCTTTGCCCACTCTCTCCTTAGCTCCTGGCAGCTACTAATCTGTCCTCCACTTCCACAAATTTGGTAATTTCGAGAGCATTATATAAATGGAATCAGACAGGACGTACATTTTGGTACTGGCTTTTATTTTCCCCACTCAGCTTAATTCCCTGTAGATTTATTCAAGT
Source organism: Daubentonia madagascariensis (assembly GCA_023783475.1). Classification (NCBI taxonomy): domain Eukaryota; kingdom Metazoa; phylum Chordata; class Mammalia; order Primates; family Daubentoniidae; genus Daubentonia; species Daubentonia madagascariensis. Next base: position 81,616,748 of record JAKFHU010002088.1, read on the forward strand.
TGTTGAATATATTAATAGTTTGTTTTTTTATTTCTGAATATGATGTTATGGTAAGGGTGTATTGCAGTTTGCTTAGCCATTCATCCATTAAAGAACATCTGAGTTCTTTCAAGTTTTTAGCTATTATAAATAAAGATGCCAATTTTTATGAATGCTGTGCAGATTATTATCTAAATATAAAACATAAATTTTCAACTCTGTGGGAATCCTGAGAGTGTAATTGTTATACCATATGATGATTACACATACAGTTTTACCAAAAAACCTGACAAGCTCTTTTACAGAGAGACTATACTATTTTACATTGCCACCAACAATCTATGAGTGATCCAGTTTGTGTACACATTTGCCAACATTGGGTGTTGTATCTATTTTTTTTATTTTAGCCAATGTGATATGTGTGTATTGATATCTCATGGGTATTGTATTTTGAATTTTCCTAGCGAGTAATAATATTGAACAACTTTTCATATACTTATTTGCCAATTGTATAACCTTTTCACTGAAATGTCTGTTCATGCCTTTTAGCCATTTTCTAGTGGAATTTTTGGGTTTTTTAATATTGAGTTTTAAGTTTTTATATATTCTAAAAATTAGTCCTTTGTCAGATATGTGGTTTGCAAATATTGTCGCCATGTCTGTAGCTTGTCTTTTTATCCTTTTAACAAGGTCTTTCACAAAGCAAAAGATTTTAATTTTGATAAGTTCCAATTTATCAATTTTATGGCTCCTGCTTTCGCTGTCAAATCTAAGAAATATTTTCCTAGTCCTAGATTCTGAAAATTTTCTTCCATTTTCTTTCTAAAAGTTTTATAGTTCCCCATTTTACATTTAAGCCTATAATCTGAGATTTTTTTTATATAAGGTGTAAGGTTTAGGTCAAGGTTCATTTTTGAAAAGGCCATACTTCTTCCATTGAATTACTCATGCATCTTTGTCAAAAAGCAGTTGTTCTAAATAATGAGTGCTGATGACTGCAAACTCTATGAATATACTGAAAACCACCGAATTACACACCTTACAGGGTGAATTTTATGGTATGTAAATTATATCTCAATAAAGCTGTTATGAAAGTTCATATAAAACCAGTTGTGTAAATTCCTGTGGGTTTATTTCTGGGTTTTCTATTCTGTTCTATTGATCTATGTGTCTTTACTTTTGCCTGCACCACACTTCCTTGATTACTGTAGCTATATAGCCTTAATTTCAGGTGGAGTGATTCCTCCCATTTTATTTTTCCTTTTCAAGATTGCTTAGCTATTATAGAGCCTGTGCTTTTCATACAAATTTTAGAATAAGCTTGTTTATATCTTCAAAGCATCTTGCTCGTACTTTTTTTTAAATCTAAGCATTTTCTTTCTTTCCTTTTTTTTTTTTTTTGTTAGCAAGAGTTGAGACCATGTTATTACAACGTGGGGTTTTCTTTCTTTTTTAAAATTTTTTATCTTAAATTTTTATGGAGGCATAATAATTGTACACAATTACAGGGTATATGTGGTGTTTTAATACACACATACAGTATGTAGTGATACTTTGATAGCAATTGCATTAACCCTTTAGATCAATTGGGGAGAATTAACTTCTTTATTATGCTGAGTTTTTCATTCCATAGACACAATGTGCCTCTCTGTTTCTTTAGAGTTTTGATTTCTTTATTTAGCATTTCATGATGCTCAGTACACAGATTTGGTATATGTTTTTAATGTATACCTCCCTGTTTCATTACTCTTTGGAGCAATTGTAAATGACATTATGTTTTAATTTTGTTTTCCATACTTCACTGCTAGTGTATAGAAATGCAGTTGATCGGTCCTTTCTGCTTGTGCTGCGGGGTTTATGTGCTGTTTTCAGTGGGGCTCCCTGATCTAGGGGAGGAGTGAACTCCCTAAACCACCTGCTGTTACTAAGTTGGAGATTGAGAAACCAGACGTGAGTCACCATCTGCTACTAGGTGTGTCATAAGATGACCTTTCGCTATGTTCTTCCTCTAATCCTGGGGTCTCAGACCAGTTTGTCTTCCTCGTCCACCTTTTAGAGTCCTCCCTTGGGTGCCTCTTGCATTATTGTTGTCTTTAGCCAGGAGTAGCAGAGAGAGCTGAATTTACTCCATCTTGTCCAGACCAGACCAGAATTCATCCTGTGCTTTCCTTACTGAGTGTGATATCTATATAGAAGACAGGGAATATCAATAAAAAGCAAACCGTTTATTAAAAGGAACAATGGGACTCACATTCTTTCTCAATTCATATCAAAAGTTGATATATTTGTAGAATGTTTTATATTTTCTTCTAAACATCACAGAGGGTTGAATATTTAACTTATCTCTCTATGCTTATGCAGAACTGAATCCCTAGATATAAAGAAATACTGCTACCCCTGTGTAGTACTATCAATACAAGTCTGTTTTTCTTTAATGTGCTAATGGCATTTTGAGAAAAATAATGCCTAAAGAATGGTCACCACTCCCCACCCCTATTTAGCAGGTACATTCCCCAAGAAAATTAGGAAAGAAAGCCATCTGAGATTAAAAAAGGAAACATGCTCAGTGCAAGACCCTTTTCTTGCTGCTGGGCCATGTATCTCTGTTGTCTCTCCCCATCTCTGATGTCTCAGTCTCTTCATAAGGTGGTTGAGTCTTTCACTAGCTTTTCTTGTCACTAGGTGCCATTATCTGAGATAGATTTTCCCTTTCCTACCTCATTATACTACACTAACGCTGAGTGGATGTGGTTAGGGGTTAACCAAAGAATATATTAGATAGAGTTTGTAAGAATTGCAAAAACTGCCTCAAGGCCACTGCTGTCATCTTTGCTCATCCTGAGCTTAATTGAAACTCCTCTGCTATTTCCTCAAAACTCAATGTTTCATTTCCACCTTCAAAGGCACTCATAAAAATCAACATTCCCCAGGTTGGCTAGAGAAGATGACAACAAAAATGCATGAATTTCGTGATAGAATCATAGGTACCTGCAATTGGAAAATGTGGAAAAGGTGTCTGGAGCCTTAAATTTTGCGGACTTAGACTTCCTTCTAATTCTTCTCTCTGAAATAATTGTAAAGCAAAACAATTTCCTCTAGCATTCCTCAGTTTGATTTGCCAATGTCATATTAATATTGACTTCTTCAGAAATTACAATATGATTTGGTTCTCCTGATTTCTCCTTTGTGATATAAATGTTTACACAAACATGTTTTGCTCCTTGTACTTGGTAGTATTGTTAGAAATTTATGTTTCATATTATGCTCAGGTTACCTAGCCCAGCAACCTGATGGCTCTCCCACATGTAGAGAAACTGTAGGGCACTTAACCTGGTAAGGTTTCTGCTAGAAAATGAGTGTTTGAGATTCAATTCAATCTTGACAGCTTTGCAGGATGTTGACATCCCTGCTGCTCTTTCTGGGTCCTGATCCTATGCTTCTCCATCACGCACGCTCATTTTGCTTATGATATTTTCCTTTTGCTAATATGTTTCAGGCACAATTCTCCAAAGGTAAGTCTTTGACAATAGCTTAGAAGTAAAATTCTTTCCAATAAACAATAAGATAACTTCTTTTAGTGATATTTACCATTAGCATGATGAAATGATTATAAGTTTATGGGACAATTCTCTCTAATCACAGGTAATGAGCTCTTAGAAATGTAGCAAAAAAGTCTTCCAGATCCTATACTTGCTGAACAAGAGTCTTAGCATTACAAGTAGGACAATTGAAAATTGTGTTAATGAATGTTTTAAAGAATATTTTACAAGGAGTACATATCAGCTTTCACCAGCTCTCATCAGGACCCCTACAGAAAGCTAATTTTATAATCTATGCCTCTAAAGCCAGGGAAGTTGAGAGGCAAATGGCAAGTATGTGTGACTGCATGTTGCTGAAGATGTGCATGCTCACGTGTGTGACTAAGATTAACATAAGCATATAAATATAGACTACTTCTTCACCACACTATATTTCACACACATTATTCTAGAATTTTAATATTTGGTGGGCCATTAGATTATCTATTTAAAACCCTTCCTTGTACAATAAGGAAATTGAGACCCAAATTGGATTAATGATATTACTAAAGTCACAGTCTATTCAAATCTGAATTACATTAAGAATTCACTTAATGTTGATTGGTCGACAACAATCAACAGTCCAAGATGCCTGTACTCCGTCTTTTACCGTCAAAGTTGCAGTTATAGATCAAAATAATGTTTCTACAAAAAAGAAAGAAAGAAAGAAAGAAAGAAAGAAAGCAGAAAGAAAGGAGGAAGGAAGGAAAGGTATAAAACCCATTTCGTATTCATCTTTACTTGTAATGTCCAAACTTTCTGTTATATCATAAAAGGGGCCATCATGGTGTCCTGTCTGCTTAACATCTTCAGCTAAATCTCTTTTGTGCACTGGTTTTATTCCTTACATTTCACACTTGCAATGAGGATTTCTGAACCTTGGCACCATTAACACTGTGGACCATAGAATTCTTTGTTTGGGAACAGGGTACTGTCCCATGCATTGTAGGGTGCTAAGTAGCATCCCTGCCCTCTATACATTGGACACCAGGAACCACCCTGGGCCCAACCCGGCTGCGAAAAACAAAAAATGTTTTCAAAGATTGCAAATGCCCCTGGGGGCCAAGTGCCCCCCACCACACCTTTTAAAAATACTGCTTTGCATAGGAAACTATGGAGTAGAATAATTTAAAACTTTCAGAAAGCCAAGAGGTTGTCTTCCAAGATAACTTTATTCATTCTGCTTCTGCACAGAACACCTTTGATGGTCTTTCCCACCTTTAAAAAACAATTCATGTTTCAAGATTCACTATCAGCACTAATGATCTCCTTCATGAAGTCTCTTTTTATATCATTTCCTCAGAAATATCTGTCTTTCTCTTTTTGAGGTATCAGGCTACCTTGTGTAAATTTCTAACATATTAATAGAATCCTTGGCACTTTATTATACTCATTGGTATATGTGTGCACCTCACTTTTGAATTGTGAATCAATTGAAGGCAGAGACCATTCAGATTCATCTGTAATGTTCAATGCAGTGTCTTCTATATATGTTCAGATTTCAAAACATTTTCTCTAAATGCGTGAGGGAGTGAATAAGTTAATTGATTAATAGAATGAATCAGTGAGTGGGCAATTGCTCTATGTAGCTCGCTTGACATATATAAATTTAAATTTTGTTAAACAAAATGTTTTTACAAAATTGCCAACTGAATATGAACTTAACAGCTTATGTAAAAATCAATCATGTAAATAACTCACAAATCGGAGTGTGAGGAAAATATACTTTTGCCACCCTGTGAAGGCAAAGTCACATTCAGTTCTACTCCAACTTGATCAGACGTATCACCTACATTCTCACTTAATACTGGTCAAAAAGATTGTGTGAAAGCCAAAATGCAACTAGTACAAGCAGTGGTTATTCCAGGAGTTTTCTGGAAAAGAAAAGCATGCATTTCAAGTTGTACGCTATTTGTCACCTCTTCACATATACAAAAGATAATGAGGGACTCTGTATGCAACACAGCCATATTAATAATTACATCCTCCCTTGCTTTGATTAACCAAACCCAAATTCCATCCCAATAACCTTGGGGGCAACTTTGAGTACTTTAATAAATGCTTAATTTTTACTGATTATACTCTAAATATATTATTCTGATATTTGTGGTGTCTAGGGTTGCAAATCTCTTATCTCTTTCTTCTCTCTGCCCACACATATTCATTAAGTTTCATCAAATTTCGGTATTATGAATATTCCACAAGTCAACCTTAAAAACTAATGATGATTAAATATGGAAATATACTTTGGTTAAATTGACAATGTTTAGCCAACTACCATTTATGTGAAAAAAACCTCCTTTCAAATGTCCTATAGTATTGTGGAAGATGTGTGGTTACTTTTTATAAATACATTTTAAAAATAGAAATACTTCACTATTCCCCAGGCTTTGTATACCTCCAATTTTTACTAGCAATCTACTGGCCTGTTTTTGTTGTTGTTGTATTTTTGACAGTAAGGGAGGATGAAGTGGTGCACTCAAAAAATGCACTGTGCTTGTGTGCATGTGTATATTGTTACACATATATTTATATTAATACAAGCAGAAAATTGAGGCAAGTAAAATAGAAGCATTGAAATACACTGATATAGTGATCAATGTTGGTCAGAAAGGAAGAGAACTTTGAGTTAGTGAAGAAAAGAAGCTCAGTAAAAGAAATGTATTATTTTCCTAACCTTGGTGACATTAAATTCCTATATTATGCAAAATTTACTATTCAAAAGTGCTATGATCGATGTCTCAGCAGTGTCTGTAAATGACTGTTATTTCAGAGGAGATTCTGCAGCTCTTCTCTGTGTCCATCATATAGTAACAGACACATTGTGGGTTCTAAGTATGCAAATAACTATTATTCTCTTTGCTCTGAATCTTTCTAGCACTTTCTTTCTATGCATACTCTACTCTTAGATTCCGTGATACTCACAAGAGTACTGCAACCTGGATAATGAAATGGCTAAATATTCTACCAGGACAAACATACAGGGAGTTCATAGAGCTTTCCACCCAGAACTAAATCTGAGCTAGTTGAAAACAGGGGCATATATTCCTCACATGAGTTCAGGACAAAGTGTGGCCCAAGGCTGTGATCTTAACTGTTCTATAGAAGTACATGCAAATTCATCACATAGGTGTGAATCACTATTTGAATACAATTTTAGGAGGACAAAAGCAAAGCAGGTAGTCTCAGGCTTTAATTAACCTGCAACATTTGTAAAATAATGGACAGTATTTTAATATGCTACATATCAGAACATGATGCGGTCTAAAAATTACAGTCCTTGTGGGGCAGTAATGTGCTTTTGAGCAAGTCAGTCCTGACAGTAAATGGTAGATTTCAGAGTTCTTGACTTTGATTCAGAAGATGCTAAAAACAAAACAAAACAGAACAAAACTCCTAGCCACCCTTTCAGAGACATATATCCTGGGCCACTAATGCCAGATCAACTTTAGTACTAAGGAGAGAAAATAATCAACTAAAACAAGTAGAACTCCAATTGGTATACAACCATTAACTGCATTGTGGCAGGTCTGGCCTGTGTCATGAGTAGAAGTGCTACCTGGAATAGTGAGAAAAATATCATGTGTTTTATCACCCAGCCTTAGGATCAAAAAGAAAAAACAGTTTCTAATAAACCCATTTCAATAGGACTATGGAACCTTACAGCTGCCAGGATCTTAGAGATCATTTAGATGGACACTGACATTGCTGATGGGGAAACTGAGGCCCAGAGAGTAGAAAGACTTGCTCCAGCTTGGACCACCAAATAGCGGCAATCTCAGGACTCTAGTCAAAGTCTGGAATTTCAGCTTAGCAGGAAGATGCTAAGTGTTAGCTGATCCCAGAGACTAGTGGGAAGTTCTATGGGAACTTTGCCTTTAAGATCCCCTCCCCTTTGAGGGCCCACACATACCAGGCCATAAAAGCCCCAGAAGCCCGCCCTTTTGGGGCTGATGTCATTTTTGGCCTCAGCCCGTCTGTACACAGACTTTAAAATAAACTTTCCTTTCCTTCAACTCAGCCTCGTACATTATTCCCTCGGCGTTTCTAACACTAAGTTGTTAAGAGAAATAAAGGGAATAAAGATGTTTAAATCACTTTTAAATTAAGTTGAAGAAATACAAAATTATGTATAGTGGACATTTGGAAACATACTTCAAAAATAAAATAAAATAATATAGCATAATCCCATATCAAAGCCAGCGAAGGGAGAGAGTGAGTGAGTAGGTGAAGTTGAGCGGAACATCATTGGACATGAGACAGAAATAGAAAGAAGAGGACAGAGAAGACCAGGTAAGAGGTGAGAAGAGCTACAAAGTGAAAGAAAGAGAAACACAAGGGCAGGGATGGGTCAAGAAAGAAACATAGCTATAGCAGGAGAGAAAATAGAGGTAGTTTTTCTACCCTATGCCAGTCCACCACTTGAACCACATTCGGAATGTGACTGCCTATTATAACAATTGCTCTTTCATGTGCTCACCATAAATTTAAGTAATACTAGGAGATTTCTAAATACTCTATACTTCTTTTTTTCATTTTTCTCATCTTTAATTTTCTTTTTTTATTATTATTTCAAAATATTACAGGGCTGCAAATGTTTTTGGTTGCATGGATCACTTTTGTTATGCTTGAGTTCAGGGTTATAAGCGTGCCCATCACCCAGATAGTGTTGGACTCATTAGGTAGGTTTTTGCCCATCCTCTTCGTCCCTGCTTGATTTCCACTGAGTTTTACCTCCCTCTGTGCACATGTGTGCTCATCAGATAGTTACAATTTAATATCGAGTACATGTAGTGTTTGTTTTTCCATTCTTTAGATACATCACTTAGGATAATGGTCTCTAGTTCCATCCAAACTGATGCAAAAGGCATCCTTCTTCATGGCTGAGTAGTATTCCAGAGTATACATATACCACATTTTGTTAATCCACTCATGAATTGATGGGCACTTGGGTTGATTCCACATCTTTGCAATTGTGAATTGTGCTGCAATAAATACTCAAGTACAGGTGTGTTTTTGACAAAATGACTTTTTTTCCTTTGAGTTAATATCCAGCAGTGGGATTGCTGGATCAAGTGGTAGGTCTACTTTTAGTTCTTTGAGGAATTTCCATATTTTCCATAGAGGTTGCACTAATTTGCAGTCCCACCAACAGTGTATAATCATTCCTTTCTCTCTGCATCTATGCCAGCATCTATTGCATTTGGACTTTTTAATAAAAGCCATTCTAACTGGGGTTAGGTGACAGCTCATTGTGGTTTTAATTTGCATTGCCCTGATGATTAGTGACGCAAACATTTTTTCATGTGTTTCTTTGCCATTTGTCTATCTTCTTTCGAAAAATTTCTTTCCATGTCTTTTGCCCACTTTTTAATGGGGTGGTTTGTTTTTTCTTGCTGATTTGCTTGAGTTCTTTGTATAATAGGCTCTGGTTATCAGCCCTTTATCAGACGTATAGCTTGCAAATATTTTCTCCAATTCTACAGATTGTCTATTTGCTCTGTTGATTATTTCCTTAGCTGTGCAGAAGCTTTTAATTTTAATCAAGTCCCATTTATTTATTTTTGTTGTTGCTGTGATTGCCATCGGCATCTTCTTCATGAAATCTTTGCCTAGGCTGACATCTAGAAGAGTTTTTCCAACATTTGCTTCTAGCATTCTTACATTTAAGTCTTTTATCCATCTTGAATTAATTCATTTGAGTGGTGAGAGATAAAGATCCTGTTTCATTCTTACGAATGTGGCTATCCAATTCTCCCAGTACCATTTATTGAATAGATTTCTTTTCCCTAGTGTATATTACTGTCTTCTTTGTCAAAATTCAGTTGGCTGTATGTGGATGGTTTTATACCTGGGTTCTCTGTTCTGTTCCATTGGTTTTTGTCTCTATTTTTTGTGCCAATACCATTCTCTTTGGGGTACTATAGCTTTGTAGTATAGTTTGAAGTCTGGTAATGTGATGCCTCCTGATTTGTTCTTTTTGCTTAGGATTGCTTTGGCTATTCGGGCTCTTTTCTGGTTCCAAACAAAGCATAGAATTATTTTTTCTAGATCTGTGAAATATGACATTAGTATTTTGACAGGGATTGCATTGAATCTGTAAATCACTTTGGGTAGTATGGACATTTTAACAATGTTGATTCTATTGATGCATGAGCATGATATGTTTTTCCATTTTTTTGTGTCATCCATGATTATCTTCCTCAGTGCTTCAGAGTTCTCTTCATACAGATCTTTCACCTCCTTAGTTAAGTATATTCCTAGTTATTTTATTTTCTTTGTGGATATCATGAATGGTATGAATCTTTGATTTAACTCTCAGCTTGACTGTCATTGGTATATAGGATTTCTACTGATTTGTGTACATTGACTTTGTAACCTGAGACTTTGCTTAATTTATTTATCAATTCCAGCAATCTCTTGTTGGAATATTTGGGATTTTCTAGATATAAGATCATATCATCAGCAAAAAGCATTAGTTTGACCTCCTCTTTCCCAATTTGAATACCCTTTATTTCTTTCTCTTGCCTGATTGCTCTGGCTAGGACTTCCATCACTGTGTTGAATAGATGTGGTAACAGTGGGCACCCTTGTCTTGTTCCAGTTTTAGTGGGAATGTTTTCAACTTAACCACATTCAGTATGATGTTGGCTGTGGGTCTGTCATATATGGATGTTATAATTTTGAGATATGTTCCTTCTATACCTAATTTGTTGAGGATCTTTGTCATGAAAGGGTGGTTAATTTTGTCAAATGCTTTTCTGTATCTATTGAGATGATCATATGATCTTTGCCTTTGCTTCTGTTTATGTGGTGAACACATTTATGGATTTATGTATGTCAAACCACACTTGCATCCCTGGAAAGAAGCCCACTTTGTCCTGATGGATTATTATTATTATTATTATTTTGCTGTTGAATTCAGTTTGCTAGTATTTTATTGAAGATTTTTGCATCTATATTCATAAGGATATTGGTCTGTAGTTTTCATTTTTGTTGTGCCCTCTCCTGGCTTTGGTATCAAGGTGACTCTGACTTCATAAAACGAGTTGGGGAGGATTCCCTCCTTCTCTATGTTATGGAATAATTTCTGCAGTATGGGAGCAGCTCTTCTTTGTAGGTCTGGTGAAATCGGCTGTGAATCCATTTGGTCTGGGGCTTTTTGTTTTTGTTGGAAGCTTTTTTATGACTGCTTCCATCTCATTGCTCATTACTGGCCTGTTCGGAAGTTCTGTTTATTCCCGATTGAGTCTTGGGAGATTGTGTGTTTGTTTCCATAAATTTGTCCATTGCCTCTATGTTTTCAAGTTTATGTGCATAGAGATTTTCTACCCTTCCTTCTTTGTCACTACTCCGACTGCTCAGCCGGGGCCAGTCACCTGACAAGGAAGTTTCTCCCCACCCTTTAGGAACAGGCATCCAGTCCTGTCACACCAAGGCCTGATAAATTAAAGCCAGCCTTCCCCTCTGGCCAAAGTTTTCCCTCCAGTAATTTACGCAAACCAATGAATCCAGTAATTGATTCAGATCTTTTCATTGTCCTGGATTTATCCTTTTCTTTAAAATGTTTTGTCAGCAATTTAAAAACAATCAACACATTTCTCATTGCTCAGTGCTTAAAGGGATTGAAGAAAAGTTAAATAAGAGGACAGTTGAATTATTACTGTACAAATTCTTCAAGGGCAAATAATTGGTGCATTATTTTTAATCTTCCAAAGTTCTGAGCATATAATATGCACTTATTAAATATTAGTTGGATAAGTTATTGAAAAAATGTATTTTTTGCAAAACATATTATGGGTATTTTCAAACACACACATAGAAATATTCAATTTAGACTTACATGGTCTTTCTCATTCTCCTGGTATGTTGATGTTCACAGGGAATATAAATGAAGAAAAGAGGTTTCTATGTCGTTTATTTTAGAAGAAATGTTGATATTTCAAGTCAGTTTATTCAACTGTTTTAGCACCCTTAGGAAAACAATAAATAGATTTCTCTTTTTTAAAGTGTTATTTTGTTTTTAATTGGTACATAATAATTGTGTGTATTTATGGTATATGGTGTGATGCTTCAATACGTGTAAATATTGTGTAATGATCAAACCAGGGTAATTGGGATATCCATCATCCCAAACACTTGTCATTTCTTTGTGGTAAGAACATTCAAAATCCTCTTTTCTAGCTATTTGAAAATATACATTATTGTTAACTAGAGTCACCATACTGTGCAATATATCATAAGAAATTATTCCTCCTAACTGTAACTTTGTACCCATTGACCAAGCTTTTCTTATCACCTCCTCCCCAGGCCCTCCCCAGCCTCTAAAGAACATTATTATATTCTCTACTTCTATGAGATCAACTTTTTTAGATTTCACATATAAGCAAGATCATGCAGGATTTGTCCTTTTGTGCTTGACTTATTTCACTTAACATAATGTCCTCTAGGTTCATCTATGTTGCTGAAAATGACAGGATTTCATTCTTTTCCTATGACTGAGTCATATTCCATTGAGTATAGATGCCACATTTTCTTATCCATTAATCCATTGATGGACACTTAGGTTGATTCCATATCTCGGCTACTGTGAATATTGCTGCAATAAATGTGGGAAGGCAGATATCTCTTTGACAAACTTTTTTCATTTCCTTTGGATATAATATACCCAATATTGGGATTGTTGGATCATATGGGTAGTTATATTTTTTAATTTTTGACAGTGTCCATAATAGCTGTACTATTACAATTTACATTCCCAAAAACAGTTTACAAGAGTTCTTTCTTCATATTTTCATCAGCATCTATTATTGTTTGCCTTTTTAATAGTAACCATTCTAACTGGGGTGAGGTGGTATCTCGTTGTGGTTTTAATTTGCATTTGCTGATGACTAGTGATGCTGAGCATTTTTTCATATACTTGTTGGTCATTGTATGTTTTCTTTTGAGAAATGTCTATTAAGATCTTTTGCCCATTTTTTAATCAAATTATTTGATTTTTTTTTTTTTTTTTTTTTTTTTGCTATTGAGTTGTTTCAGTTCCATATATATTCTGGATATTAATCCCTCGTGAGGTGTACAGTTTGCAAACATTTCCTTCCACTCTGTAGGTTTTTTCCTCACTCTATTGATTGTTTCCTTTGCTGTGCAGAAGCTTTTTAGTTTGATATAATCCCATTTGTCTATTTTTGCTTTTGTTGCCTGTGTTTTTGAGGTCTTATCTAAAAAATCCTTGCCCAGAACAATGTTATGAAATTTTTCCCTATGTTTTCTTCTAGTGGTTTCATAGTTGTGGGTTTTACATTTAAATCTTTAATCCATTTTGAGTTGATTTTTTTATAACTGGTGAGAGATAGAGGTCTAGTTTCATTCTTCTGCATATGGATATTAAATTTTCCCAGCACCATTTATTAGAGACTTTCCTTTCCCCCATGTGTGTTCTTGGTACCTTTGATGAAAATCAGTTGGCTATAAATGTATAAGTTTATTTCTGGGCTCTCTATTATGCTCCATTGGTGCATGTGTCTGCTTTTCTGCCAGCATCATCCTGTTGCGGTTCCTATTGTTTTGTACTATATTTTAAAGTCAGGTAGTGTAAATGCCTCCAGATTTGTTCTTTTTGTTCAAGATTGCTTTGGCTATTTGGGGTCTTTTATGGTTCCCTATCAATTTTAAGATTTTTTTTTATTTCTGTAAAAAACGTCATTGGTATTTTGATAGGGATTGCATTAAATCTGTAGATCACTTTGGGTAATATGGACATTTTAACAATATTAATTCTTCCAATCCATGAACATGAAAATCTTTCTGGTATTAATGTCCTTTTCAATTTCCTTCTTCAATGTTTTATAGTTTTCACTGCAACTATCTTTTACCTCCTTGGTTAAATGTATAAGTATTTTTTTGTAGCTATTTTAAATGGGATTGCCTTCATGATTTTTTTTCCAATAGTTTATTGCTGGCATATGGAAATGCTATTAATTTTTGTTTGTTGATTTTGTATCCTGAAACTTTACCAAATTCGTTTATCAATTCTAACAGTTTTTTGGTGAAGTCTGTAGGATTTTCTGTATATAATACCATGTCTTAGGCAAACATACCAGTTTGGATGCCCTTTATTTCTTTCTCTTGCCTAATTGCTCTGGCTAGGACTTCCTGAAAAGAATTCTTTTTAGCCTGTTTTAGTGAAAACTTTGATGTCTGAAGGTGTTTATCAGTACATTGGAAATACATTTTTAAAACTCCAGGAATTTAAAGCCTTCTGGGTAACATGAATCATAGGAAGAAATCTATAGTATTCCAATAGTAGCTTAATTTTAAAGAAACTGAATTTCTTTGCCTAAAAATCCCACTTTAAACTCAGCATTTCAGGTTTATCACAATATATTAACTTTTGTTTCTCTCTAATTGCCCAAGTCACAAGGAATAATCAAAGGACCAAATTTGAGAATCATACTCCTCCACAGATGAGCTTTGATTGAATGGGGTTTAAGTAAGAGGTCCACAGCCTTATCCCAAACATAGCTCTATAAAATGGGCAACTGTGTCTGTTATGAGGCTGTCACTAAGGGCATTTTTATTGAACTAGAGCATTTATTGTCATAAGTAAACTTGGAAGAAATAGCCTGCTTCACCACCAAAAGCAGTGATTCATCCACTGAATAGTTGATTTTTGTTTAACTGTATTATCCCAGTGAAATGTGTAACACAGCGTTCTGGAATGCTTGGAGTAAAAAATGTGACCCACATAGAAAAAGGATAGATATAAATATATATTAAAACTCATTCTTAATATATTTAGTATATTAAAATATTCTCATCTGTGCCTTTTGTATTTTTTAGCTCACTCTTTTAGTATATTTTTGTATTTTGCATAACTTTGTAATAATTATAAAAGTACACATGAACTCTGATGTAGTACTGACTATGTGTCAGGTATGGTTACAAAGATGTTTCTTCCATTATCTCATCTAATCTTTACAACAAGCCTCCTGAGAAGGCAGACTATTAAGTCCATATTCACGGGAAATCTAAGGGCCAGAGAACTAAGCAACTTGCCAAGGATTACACAGCTAGCAAGAAACAGAGGCAGGGTTTGGCCCTAGTCATTCTGGCTCCAAAGCTAATGCTCTAAGCCACTACAGTCTGCTGCCCTATTGTGTGCTAGACACTGTAGAGTCTACTTCTTTAAATTTATTCTTAAATGAGGTAGAATTCAGATGAATGAATGAGTGAGTAAGCTAAGGATGACCAGGTCTGTGTGACTTAGCCCATACAAATACCTTGAAGTCTGAATTCCATTGTTTCTCTAGGTATATTTTAATGCTGGGACTTCATAATTTTGACATCATTTATCACATTTAAAATAAAAAGTGTTGCGTAGAAAACACACATTCTAATTAAAACTCACAGCTTACTTTTTAAAAGATTTAATCTTAGTTTGGTTTCAGCTTTTCTGTAGAGCAGGGACTTAACCTTGATTTCTGGGTGTTGGTATTGCTGTCTATATCAGACTTTTCATCTACCTGCACGATGAATTTCAACTTAATGTGCACTTACTGTATTTGTGTGTCCACATATATAGTGATTACTTGACTTGGCTCGTTGATCTCAATGCTTATACCTACTACAAATTCATTAGTGTAGTTTATACCAGTATTTGTAAAATGATTTAAATATTGATACTCTAATATCTTCGGTTAATATGAGCATCTGGTAATTTAACAGTGGGGATTTTTCTGTTTCCTAAAAACTCAAACCAGAGAGGAAAATTATACCTGTTCTTCTAAACTGCTTCCAAACCAACATCTTTACCAATGAAGTTTGAGTACAATTTAGAGATTTTGTTTTGTTTTGTTTTCTGTTAATATTTCTCACAAAGGTTGAATTGTGTCCACTAAGTTTCAGACATCTTTCTAGTCATTGGCAATACAGAAGTGAAAACAATATATCCCTACTCAAAGAAGGATATAATTTATTGAGAAACAAAGTAGGTATTTCTGAAGAAAGGTGGCAAGATAAATAGGTGCCTAAAAGTTACTGATGCCTATAGAATAGGCATTTGAAAGTGTTTACTAGATAAGTGAATGAAAAATTCAGATATGCATAGATGGCTGTGGATACATACAGAATATAATTTGAATTTTTCATTGAAGGGTCAGTTAGGAATTATTAGGAGTTGTGGTATTTAGGTGAATTTGGGGGGAAAATAGAGTTTTGGTTGGAAGACGGTGGAAAGGGAATTATATGTAGGGGGAACAATCTAAGCAGGTTACAATTAAGGCTGTGAACCCAAAGCCATAATTCTCTAGTTTTATTAATACAGTTTATAGGAAATTCTATACGGCATCTCTACTAGCCTATCAATACCATTTTTTATATTTTTTAAAAAAGCATTGTATAATAACATAAAATTTACTGTTTTAACCATTTTGAAGTGTACAATTCAGTGACATTAAGAACATTCATAATGTTGTATAACAATTACCACTATATATTTCCAGAATGTTTTCACGATCTCATTAAAAAAATATCTGTACCCATTAAAAAATAACTCATCTCACCACCCACCTCTTCAACCCCCAGTCTCTAAAAACTTCTATTCTACTTTCTGTTTCTATGAATTTGCTTACTGTAGATTCTGAATATAAGTGGAATCATAACAATATTTGTCCTTTTGTCCAGATGGCTTATTTCACTTAGCATATTGTTTTCAAGGTCCATCCCATGTTGTAGCACGTATCAAACCTGCATTCCTTTTTTAGGGCTGAATAATAGTCCATAATATGTATATACCATAATTGTTTATCCAGTTATCTGTTGAAAGAAACTTTGTTATTTACACTTTTTGGATATTATGATTAAGGATGCTTAAACCATTAGTAAACAAAATATAAGTTTGAGTTCCTTTTTTCCAATTCTTTGGAGTATGTACTTAAAAGTAGAATTGTTGGGTCATGATAATTCTATGTTTAACTATTTTAGAACCTGGCAAAGTATTTTCCATGGCAGCTGCACCATTCCCACCAGCAATTCATGAAGGTCCCAGTTAATCCACATCCTCACCCACACTTGTTGTTCATTTATTTTTATAATAGCCATTCTAATAGGTGTGAAGTGGTACCTCTTTGTAGTTTTGATATGTGTTTCCCTAATGAGGAATGATGTTTAGCATCTTTGTATGTGCATGTTGGTCATTGGAATATCTTCTTCAGAGAAATGTCTATTCAAGTCCTTTGCCATTTTTGACTTGGTTTGTGTTGTTGTTGTCATTGAGTTGTAGGAGATTTTTTATTTAATTCTAGATATTCATTATTTATATCTGTATCCATATCTTTATAATTCAGATATGCCATTTGAAAATATTTTCATTTGAAAATATTACCATTTTCTGTGGGCCATCTTTCCACTTTCTTGATATGATTCTTTGATGTATATAGATTTTTTAAAAAAATTTCATGAAGTCCATCTATTTTATTTTCAATTGTCTGAGATTTTATTGTCATACCTAAGAATTCATTGCCTAATCCAAGGTCGTGAAGATTTTCAACTTAGGTTTTCTTCTGAGGGTTTCATAGTTTGAATCCTTAAGTTTAGATCTTTGATCAATTTTGAGTTAATTTTTGTATATGGTGAAAGGTAAGGATCTAACTTCATATTTTACATGTGAATACTCAGTCTCCCCACCACCATTTGTTCAAAAGAGTGTACTTTATTCATTGAATGGTCTTGGTACCTTGTTGAAAATCAATTAACTATATATGTGCAGATATATTTCTGAGGCCTCCATTGGTTTATATGTCTACTTTATGCCACCATCACACCATTTTGATTACTGTTGCTTCATAATAAGTTTTGAAACCAAGAAATGTGAATCCTACAAATTTGTTCTTTTTTTTCCCCCTCAAAATTCTTTTAGCTATTCAAAATTTCTGGGGATTTCAGATGAATTTTAGGATTTTTTTTCTATTTCTCTAAAAAACACCATTAGGTTTTTGAGAGGGATTGACTCTGTAGATGGCTTTTGGCAGTATTATCTTTACAATATTGGATCTTCCAATCCATGAACATAAGATGTCTCTTCTTTTATTTAGGTCTTTTTTAATTTCTTAAATAATACTTTATAGTTTTCAGTTTATAAGTCTTTCTCCTTATTGGTTGAGTTTATTCCCAAGTATTTTATCCTTTTTGTGGTTATAATAAATATATATGTTTTAAATTGCCTTTTCAGATTCTCCATTGCAAGTGTATTGAAATGTAACTAATTTCTGTGTTCTTTTTATACCATAAATTTGGAGAACTTATTTATTAGCGTATAACATTTCTGTGGATTCTGTGGCATTTTCTACCTATAAGATTATATCATCTATAAACATAAGTAATTTTACTTCTTCCTTAACAATTTGAATACTTTATATATCTTTTTCCTGCCTAATTGCTGTGGCTAGATTTTCAAGTAGAATAGAAGTGGCAAAAGGGGACAACGTCACCTTTTTCCTGACCTTGGGGGAAAAGTTTTCAGTCTCTCAGCAGAGTATGTGAAGTCTCCAAGGTTTTTTCCCTTTGACTTTTTTTTTTTTTTTTTTGGTAGCCAGCCTAATAGGTATCAGTATAAAGTGGTATTTCATTTTAATTTTGATTTGCTATTTCTCCCTTCAATCTGACAAGTTTTGCTTTGGATATTTTGGGGCTCTGTTCTTAAATGTCTATGTTTGTAATTATTATATTTTCTTGGAGTATTGAACTTTTTATCAATATGAAATATTCTTCTTTGTCTCTTGTTACCTTTTTGACTTAAAGTCTATTTTGTCTGATAAAAGTATAGCCATTCTGCATATCTTTTGGTTACTGTTTTCATGGAATATCTTTTTTCCATTTTTTTTATTTTCAACCTTTTTGGGTCCTTGTATTTATTTAAAGTGAGTCCCTTGTAGACTAACTTTGTAGATTTTTTAATCAAATCTACTAATCTCTGTTTTTGATAGGAGAGTTTAATCCATTTACATTTAATGTGATTACTTGATAAAGATTTACTTAGCTATTTAGCTCTTTGGTATTTTTTTTGTATGACTTATGTTTTTCTGTTTCTCAATTCCTTCAGTACCATTGTTTTTAATTAGCTAAATTTTTGTTGTGTACCATTTTCATTTCCTTTTTTCTGTTTTTTTTTTTAATTTTATGTTTTAGTTATTTTCTTAGTGGTTACTTTGGAGATTATAATTAATAATGTAAGCTCATAACAATCTAGTTTAAATAATACCAACTTAGTTTAAATAGTATACAAACATTCTGCTTATATATATATATATATATACACACACACATATATATATGCACATCCCTCCCCTTTATATTATTATCATCACAGATCATATATTTAGATATTGTAGTACAATTAACATAAATATATAATTATTGTTTTATGAGAGAAGTTAAAAAACTAACCAAAAATAGAATAATATTGGCTGTGTTATTTACTTATGAAGTTACCTTTACTAATGTTCTTTGATTTTGTTGTATCACTTCAAATGACAGTCCAACGTCCTTTAATTTTAGTTTTAAGGACTCACTTTGGCATTTCTTACAGGGCTGGTCTGCTAGTAATAAACTCTCACCTTTTGTTTAGCTGGAAATGTCTTAATTTCTCCTTAATCTTGTAGGATAGTTTTGCTGGGTATAGATTCATAGTTGACAGGTTTTTTTTTTTTCTTTCAGGATTTTAAATGTGTCACCCCATTGCCTTCTGGCCAACATGAGAAATTAGCTCTTAATCTTATGGAGGATCATATGTTACAAGTCATTTTTTGCTTTTGGTTTCAAAATTCTTTTTGTTTGGGGGTCCCAAAACTTGACTATAATGTGTCTTGCTGTGTATCTATTAAAATTTATCCTGTTTGGAGCTCATTGAGGTTCTTAGATATGTATAATCATGGCTTTCATCAGATTTGGGAAATTTTTAGCCATAATTTATTCAAGAATTTTTCTGCCACTTCCTCTCTCTCCTCTCCTGGGATTCATATAATGTGTATATTGATATGCTTGATTGTGTCTCACAACTACCTCAGGCTTTAATAATTTTTCTTCAGTCATTTTTCTTTCCACTCTTCAGATTGGGTAATACCAATTTTCCTATCTGAAAGCTTCCTGATTTTTTCTTATTTTTCCTGAAATCTGCTGTTGAACCTGTCTACTAATGTTTTTACTTCAGTAATTTTAATTTTCAGTTTCTAAATTTCTGTTTGATTTCTTTTTATAATTTGTATCACTTTATTGATATTCTTATTTTGTTCAGATGGTTTTTTTAGTTGTCTTTAGTTCTTTCCCATAGTTTTCCTTAGCTCATTTAGCATATTTAAGACAGTTGATTTAATGTTATTATCTATTAATATCAACATCTGGGCTTATTTAGAGATGATTTTGTCATATTTCTTTTTCTTGCAACAGTCCACACTTCCTGTTTCTTTACATGTTTGTTGTCATTGTTGTTAAATTTGGACATTCTGAGTATTACGTTGTGGTAACTAGAAATCTATTCTGCTCAATCCTTGGGAATTGCTGATTGTTGTTGTTGTTGTTTTTGAGGATGGCAGCTATATGTTGATGTCTTATCCAAACTATTCTTCCAGAGTGTATATTCCTTGTTATGTGTGATCACTGATTTTTCCAATTCATTGTCTCTGCAGTCAGAGTGACTTGATGAATATTATCTTAAATTAATGGCTCAAAAAATAGTAAAAAAAAATAGAAAAAATGCCTTGTCTTTATAAACTCCTCTCAGCTAGGAATCTGCTTCAGTCCATGAGTACTGAAAGACTAGCTGGCCTCTGTGCCTGCCCATCAGTGATGAAAACAGTGATCATTAATCAAAAGAACACAACTCCTATTTTTGAAAGACAAGATCCTTTATGCCCACCCTGAATCCAGAAAGCCATACCAGGAACATGTCCCACCATCATTATAGCTGCTAGTGACAGGACCAGAGGATAGGGAATGATAGTTGCTGTGTATAATGTAGATAGTCACTGAAATTTACCAAAATATACCAGCCTCTTTATTGTGCTCTCTCTTGGACACTGCAAGTGTTCCACTAGACTCCAGAGTCCTAAAATAGTGGCTTCAGACAGTTCCTGTGAGCTTAATAGTTATTTTGGTGACTGAGAGATACCTAGATCTTCCTACTTTTCCATCTTCTGGGCCTTTGGTAGAATTAGAGGTTGCCAAACTACCTAAGAAAAGTAAGAAACAATATTTACTCATTCCAAACTCTTAAAAATTCCTCTCTAGTTTACTCTACCTATCTCTTTGGAACTTACTTAACTTTGCAAATATGATATCAATGAAAGCTAGCTATTAACCCAAACTTGGATGGAAAAAATGGCATCTGAAGGAAACAAATGAAGTATAATTAACATAATATTTGCTTGTTTTTAAAAGCCTGACACATTTCCTAATGTTGAAAATAGTGCCAATTCAACATTTATTTGTTGCCTAAACAGAATTAAGGTATTGTGAATTCAAAAATGAGCATGAATCAGAATGTGCCATCAATAACTTTATGATCTGTGAGGGGTGAACAGGTGAAGGAGATGTGATAAAGAGAAATAAAATGGAGACATGATTCAGTTGTAAGTCTAACTGTAAAAAATGTAAATAAGTTCATTGTGAACTCATGATTGCCTATAGGTCTCAGATTCTTTTGTTGAGTGAAATCTGCAGATTAGATGATGTTTGTACTCCTCTCAAGATCTAAAGGTTTATCATTCAAAAGTTTTATGATTTCAAGTTTTTTATCTGGATAAGACTTTTACTTGCCCAATGTGCATAACTCCATGTCTCAAATCTGTTCAAAAGTCAGGATTTTGGGAACTTCTTTGCTAAAGATAGACCACCATCTTTTTTCAATTTATTTTTTTCAGGGGAAAGAAATAATACATCACCTCCAAGTTAGAGAATTGGCTTTTCTTTCCTTGTGGTCTGCACCACATCTTTTTCATGAATGGGTTTCTTTTCCAAACTCAGGGAGAGTAAATGGCTCTTATTGAGATATTGTCCTTTGAATCCAAGTTAAGGAATTAATCCACATATTTGCAAATTGTGTCATTACAGTGTTAAATCAATGAAGTGAGTAGTGGGGAAAAAAATCACTCAATCAGCTGTTTGCATCATCTTTATGGTGAGAAACAATTGGACTGATTTTTCTGATAGATATTTTTGTTCAGTCATGTAATTGTGTTTTCTATTCTTTCAATTATATATATGAACGAGTCAGGTGTTTTGGTGTATTGCAGACATAGTCTTGATCATTTACATTAAAAAAAATCAAATTAGGAGAAAAATGGTCAGTTAAAATGGTGAGGAGTAAGAGGATGAAAATCATTCCATGTATGAAAAATATGTTAAATGTGAATAATATATTGATTTCTTCAACAAATACTTATTTTCTACTGTGTTTCAAGACCTATAAAGGTCATTGAGAATATGGAAATGAATGTAATGAAATCCTGTACTTAATTGGGATAAATTTGAAAGAGGAGGAGATTTGCAAGCATTTGAACACTTGCTGCCATTATGCAATAAATATTTATTGTGCCATGTGGGATGCTAGATGCATAAACTAAACACAAAGTAAAGCAGGAGCAGATTCTGCTATTATGGATTTTATAGCCTAGATAGAATAAAAGACAGATAAGATGAAAAACTTATAGTAAATTCTCATGATTGTCATGGTAAATCCATAGTACTATGTGATCCTTACTTGGCATAAAAATAAATGAATCTGAAAATTAGAAAAGATGTCTCTGGGAAAGAGACATTCAAGCCCAATCTTAAATATGACTTCTTAAGAAGCAAAAGGGAAAGAAGTAAGAGGGTATTGCTGAAGGAGGTACTACAAAGTAAGTACAAAAACATTCAGTGTTTTTCAATTTACTGAAGCAAGGCCTTCAAGTAACAGCCTTTCTAATAACCCAAGATTGAAATTAATATAAAAATCAACATAAGCATCCAACCAATGGATGAATGGTAAAGAAAATGTGGTGTGTGTGATACAGTGGAATATCATTTAACCATAAAAAAAATGAAATTCCATCATTTTCAGCAACATGAATGAAGCCAGGCACAGAAAGACAAAGATTGCAAGTTCTCATTTATATGTGAGAGCTAAAAAAATTGATCTTATCAAGGTAGAGAGTAGAGTGGTGGTTACCAGAAACTGAGAAGGATGAGAGAGGGTAAGGAGAAGTTGATTAATGTGTACAAAAATACAGCTAGATAGAAGGAATAATTTCTAGTGTTCAATGGCAAGTAGGTTGACTACAGTTATCAATAATTTATTGTATATTTCAAAATAGAAGAGAAGGTTTGGGATGTTCTCAACACTGAGAAATTATAAATATTTGAGGTGATGGATATCTTAAATACCCTTATTTGATTATTACACAATATATGCAAGTGTCAAAATATCACATATACCCCATAAATTGATACAATGGTTATACATCAGAAAATTAACATAGAATTAATGACATATTAGGGACTGAGCCAAATTTGAGTTATCCTGATAAATCTTCTAGAAAAAAAAAAATGGTAGAGAGTATTTCTTTCCAAAGAGGGACTGAAGAGCTCTTTTAAACAACACTTTAAGAAGAAAGGTGAAAATGCATTTAACTAATTAAAACTATCAGGTAGGGGAATATTGCATCTTTTTTCTTCACTAAAGCACTTTTCCCATTTCAGTTTTATAAAAAGCAAGTACCACACCAAGGTATTAAGGAGAATAACTGTTTAAGTGTCATATCAGCTTTATGTGATACTTAAAATGATGCTAATATTAAGCTTATTAAGGCCCTTTCTTTCCTGTTTCTTATTAATCTAGTGAGAGGCATGTCAACTTTCTTTATCTTTTCAAAGGACCAACTTTTTGTTTCATTAACCTTCTGTATAATTCTTTGGTTATTGATTTCATTTACTTCTGTTCTGACCTCAGTTATTTCTTTTCTTCTGCTGGATTTGGCATTGATTTGCTCTTTCTTTTCCAATTCCTTGAGATGACTTATTGGATTTTTGATTTGTGATATTTCTGTCTTTTGGATGTAGACATTTATGGCTATGAATTTTCCTATTATGACTGCTTTTGCTGAATCCCACAGATTTTGATAACTTGTGTTCCCTTTGTCATTTGGTACAAAGAATCTTTGGATTTCCATCTTAATTTACTCCTTGATCCAATAATCATTTAGCAGTAGGTTGTTTAATTTTCATGATTTTGTGTAGAGTTAAGTGTTTCAATTCAGAAATGAAAAAGGAGATATTACAACTGATACCACAGAAATACAAAATATTATTTCTGAATAATATAAAAAACACTATGCACATCAACTTGAAAATGTTGAGGAAATGGACAAATTCTTGGAAACACACAACCTCTCTAGGTTCAATCAGGAAGAAATATAACTCCTGAACAGACCAATATCAAGTAATGAAATTGAAGCAGCAATAAAAAATATCTCCCAACAAGAAAAGCCTCAGGCCAGATGGTTACACACCCAAATTTTACCAGACTTACAAAGAAGAACTACGACCTACACTGCAGAAATTATTTCATAACATAGAGAAGGAAGAAATCCTCCCCAACTTGTTCCATGAAGCCAATATCATCTTGATGCCAAAGCCAGGAAAGGACACAACAAAAAAGAAAACTACAGACCAATATCCCTTATGACTATAGATGCAAATATTCTCAATAAAATCCTAGCAAACTGAATTCACCTGCACATCAAAAAAATAATCCACCATGATCAAGTGGGCTTCATCCCAGAGATGCAAGGATGGCTTGACATATGCAAATCTCTAAATGTGATTCACCACATAAATAGAAGTCAAAAAAAAAAGACCATATGATCCTCTCAATAGACACAGAAAAGCATTTGACAAAATTCAGCACTCTTTCATCATAAGAACTCTTTTCAAAAAATAGACATAGATGGAACATGCCTCAGTATTATAAAAGCCATATACAACAAACCCAGAGCCAACATCATACTGAACATAGAAAAATTGAAAACAATCCTGTTTAGAACTGGAACTAGACAAAGTAGCCCACTGTTACCACTTTTGTTCAACATAGCACTGGAAGTCCTAGCCAGAGCAATCTGGCAAGAGAAGGAAATCAAGGGTATCCAAATGGGGAAAGAAGAGCTTAAACTATCACTCTTTGCTTATGATATGATCTTATACCTAGAAAACTCCAAATATTCTGCGAAAACACTCCTGGAATTGGTAAATAAATTCAGCAAAGTCTAAAGTTACAAAATCAATGTACACAAATCAGTAGCATTCCTATACACCAACAATAGTCAAGCTGAAAATCCAATCAAAGACTCAATATTTTTCACAATAGCAACAAAGAATATAAAATACCTAGGAATATATTTAACTAAGGAAGTGAAAGAACTCTACAGGGAGAGCTATGAAACACTGAGAAAGGAAATTGCAGAGGATGTAAACAAATGGAAAAATATATCATGTTCATGGACTGGCAGAATTAACATTTTTAAAATGTCTATACTACCCAAAGTGATTTACAGATTCAATGCAATCCCCATTAAAATACCAATGTCATTTTTTGCAGATCAAGAAAAAATAATTCTTTGCTTCATATAGAACCAGAAAAGACCCCAAATAGTCAAAACAAACTTAAGCAAAAAGAACAAATCTGAAGGCATCATTTTACCAGACTTCAAGCTATACTACAAGGCTATAGTAACCAAAACAGCATGGTACTGGTACATGAACAAAAACATAGAACAATAGATCAGAACAGAGAACTCAGATATAAAACCATCCTCATATTGCCATCTGATCTTTGACAAATCAGACAAAAATATACAATGGCGAAAAGAATCTCTTTTCAATAAATGGTGCTGGGAAAATTGGATAGCCACATGTAGAAGACTGCATATCTCACCACTCACAAAAATGATTTTATGATAGATAACAGACTTAAACCTAAGGCATGAAACTATAAGAATTCTAGAAAAAGAGGTTAGAAAAACTCTTGTAGATATTGGCCTAGGCAAAGAATTTATGAAAAAGACTCTAAAGGCAATCACAGCAACAACAAAAATTAATAAATGGGACCTGATTAAATTAAAAATCTTCTGCACAGCCAAGGAAACAATCAATAGAGCAAATAGAAAACCTAAAGAATTATAGAAAATATTTGCATGATATACATCCAATAAAGGGTTGATAACCAGAATCTACAAAGAACTCAAGCGAATCAACAAGAAAACATCAAACAACCCATTAAAAAGTAGGCAAAAGACATGAACAGAAGCTTTTCAAAAGAAGATAGACTAATGGCCAATAAAGATATGAAAAAAATGCTCAACGTCACTAGCCATTAGTAATTTTGTGGCTATCTTACAGTGACCAGATGGACCCTCACATAACATTCAGTTCAGCTGTCAAGATTAATGATGCCACAAACTCCAAGGTGGTAAGAAAATTTGTTATTTACTTAATGAAGGTATCTGGAAGAGCATTGCAGCCCTCTTAAACTGGTCCAAAAATTACTTGAGAGAGAAAAAAAAGAAGATTGATTTGGGATTTTCATAGTAGTTAGGAGGAACTGCTGGGTGAAAGTCTCCACACCTGAGGAAGTCCTACAGTCAGCCCTATGGAGCCTATGTACACAAAAAGTGGGCCCTCTGTATATATGCAGATTTAGCATCCCACAAATACTGTATTGTCCATCCATGCTTGGTTGAAAAAAATCATATAAGTGGACCCACATAGTTCAAACTCGTGTCGTTCAAGGGTCAACTGTACTGATACATGCTACAACATGGATGAACCTTGAAAACATTATGCCAAGTGAAAGAACCCCATCACAATGGGCCACATATTGTGTGATTCCATTTATAAAATGTCCAAATAACCAAATTTATAGATAAAGAAAGTGGATCTACGGTTTCCTAGGGCTATGGGTGGTGGGTGGTTAAGGGTAGCAGGTATAGGGTATGAGGTTTCTTTGTGGGGTGACTAAAGTGTTCAAAAATTGATTAAAATAATGGTTGTACAACTTTATTAGAAGACATTTAATTGTATGCTTTAAATGGATAAATTATATGGTATGTAGATTAAATCTCAATAAAACTGTTAATTTTTTTAAATCCTCAACCTTTATCTCATATCTAATACAAAAATTAATTCAAAGTTGTTCATGACTTAAATGTAAAACCTTAAACTATAAAACTTCTATAAAAAACAAACGAGAAAAATTGGTGACCTTGGATTAACCAAAGAATTGCTAATTATAACACCAAAAGTGTGACCCATAAAAGAAAAACTTGATAAATTGAACTTTATTTCAATTAAAAACATTTGCTTAGGGAACATTCATTCATTACTAGTGAGAATGTAAAATAGCACAGCCATATATGAAAAAGTTATTTGTTTTTTTATAAAGTTAAACATATTCCTTCCATATGACCCCAAAATCCCACTTCTAAATTTCTACTCAAGAAAAATGAAATACTGTGTTCACATAAAAATATGTATGTGAATGTTTATGGCAGCTTTATTCATATTGCCTCAAACTGGAAACAACCAGATGTCTTTCAACCCATGAATGCATAAACAATCTGTGGTATATCCATACATTAAAATACTACTCATGTTCGAAGAAACAAACTATTTATTCATGCAACAACTTGGATGGTTCTTAAATGCCTTTTATAAAGTGAAAGAAGCCAGATCCAAAAGGCTACATATTGTATGATTCCATTTATGTTACATTCTGAAAAAAGCAAAACTAGGAGAAAGAAAACCAATCAGTAGTTTCTAGGGGTTGAAATGAGGAGTAATTGTCCACAAGAGGACAGTTTAGGGGAAAACTTGGGGTGAACAAGTGTTCGGTATGGAATGGTGCCAGTAGACAGACAATGCATTCATTTGTCTAAACCCCACAAAATTGTACAAAACAAAATTTGAATTTTACTGTATATACTTTAAAAAAAAGAAACCAAGATATGGAGGTAATTGACTCTTCAAAGGAGTCAAGATCATCAAAGAGAAGAAAAGACTGATCATCTCTCACAGATTGTGGGGGACTGAGGAGACACGACAAGTAAATACAGTGTGGATCCTGGATTGGATCCTGGAACAGAAAAAGGACATTAGTAAAAAAAACCAAAAAACAAAGAACAAAAAAACCTGATGAAATCCAAATAAGTTCTGTACTTTAATTAATAATATTGTACCACAGTTAATTTCTTGGCTTAGATAAATGTCCCATGATTATGTAAGATGTTATGATAAGAGGATGCTGGGTAATGGGTATATAGGAATTGCAAATTTTCTGTGAGTCTAAAATTAACTCAAAATTTTTAAAAAATAGAAAAAACATTAAAAGGCATGATACCAGGGTTAAAGTGTTTTAACTGACTTCTTCAAATATATCCCTCCTATATTGGGTCATACTTTTAAAATATATGATATCCATGTCCTGATCCCTGGAACCTGTGAATATGTTGCCCTATATGCAAAAAAGGATTTTCCAGCTAGGGACCTTATCCTGGATTGTTCAGATGGTCCCACACATGCAATCACAAGGGTCTTTACAAGAGGAGGCAGAAGGGTCAAAGTTGGAGACACAGATAGGAGGCAAGACTGTGATGATGACAGCAGAGTGAGGTTTGAAGATGCCATGGTACTGGCTTTGAAGATGTAGCAAGGGCAACAAGCCAAGGAAGACAAAGAATAAAGCTCTAGAAGCTGGAAAAGACAAGGAATCGGGTGCTCACCTGGAATTTCCTGAGGGAATGTGGCCCTGCTGACACCTTGATTTTGTCCCATTGAAACTGATTTTGAACTTATGACCTCCAGAACTGTAAGAAAATAAATTTGTGTTTTAAGCCAATAAGTTTACGGCAATTTGTTAGAGCAACAACAGGAAAGTAACACATATCAATACTTCTCAGGGAATGTATCCATTCAGGAACGATGTGGGATAAAAATTGATAACTTGGATTCTATTTTAAAACAATGTCAACAATAATGTATTTGATTGCAATTGTAAGGCCACACGGACACAGTGAGATTGTTTAGCCTGTGAATAGACACTTAAATGAACTACTGAAACACCTTTTAGTGCTGCGGTTCCCAACCCCGGGACACTGACCTATACCAGTCTGTAGCCTATTAGCAACTGGGCCACACAGCAGGAGGTGGGCACCAGGCAAGCAAAGGAAGCTTCATTTGTATTTACAGCTGCTCCCCATTGCTTGCATCAACACATAAGCTTTGCTTCCTGTCAGACCAGCTGTGACATTAGATTCTCACAGGAGCACAAACCCTACTGTAAACTGCACACGTGAGGGATCTAGGTTGCCGGCTCCTTACGAGAATCTAATGCCTGATGATCTGAGGTGGAGCTGAGGCGGTGATGCTAGCACTGGGGAGTGGCTGCAAATACAGATTATCATTAGCAGAGAGGTTTGACTGCACAATAAATGTAATGTACTTGAATCATCCCGAAACCATCCCCTACCCCCAGTCCATGGAAAAATTGTCTTCCATGAAACCAGTCCCTGGTGCCAAAAAGGTTGGGGACCACTGTTTTAGTGGACCTAGATTTCAAGTTTAGTTGGGTACTCACTAGCAATTTCTGATGACTATTACATTCTAGGCACAATCATGGCAATGTCACATTCTATAGCAACAGCATTGTGGCTTCTTCCCATTTTCGAGATGAGAGCATTGAGAGTTAGTTACCTACCAAATATCTATAGCTAAATTAATAACAACATTAAATGCAACTGCATATGTTATCTGTGACAATGATCAGTTTTATGGATGCACTGCAGGAGAGACTGTGCCCAGTGTAAAATTGAGAAAAGTAGGAGGAGTGGTGTTCACTTTCCCCCTCCCAGGTGTCCTACCGAAATTCCATGTGGGGCAGTGGTTGAGCTTTCGGGTTGGAAAAGAAAGATGATAATGATGCTAGGTGGGAAGACCTCTGGGCCATTTTTCTTAGGCTTGATAAGGCCCCATGTTCAGAAGGGGGCTAGAAGTTCTCAGATGAGAGCAAGTTTCAATATTTATCATTTTGTTTAGGTCAATTTCTTTCCATAACCACTCACTTACCTGGGAGCGTTTCTCACCACCCTGTCAGACTACATACCTGAAAGGCCATGGATCTCATTTTAGTTTACTCAAATATCACTAGCCTATAATTGTACTTTTATGAAAATGAAAGAGATACTATCCTTGTTTACGACCTCTTGTTTAGTGTATAGGGAAAAAAAACCCTGACATTTAATCTAAAAATGTAAAATCTTTAAGACAAAGATGGCCAAGGGCATACCACTTGGCAATAGGTAAAATTTTGATCCCCAAAATTTTGAGTGGGTTAATTTGAAAGAAAATATGTCCACATGTGAGGGTGTGTAAAGGAAAGTGGAGGAGAAATAAGTCCAAACTGTTAAATATTTGTGAACATCTCAATGTCAGTGCTACACAGGGGAATGTATATATGTTTTGGCCCCATATCCTGGCTCCTCTGGTTAAGTTTGGTATTTTGAATGACGTATTTGGTTAACATCTCTCCCTTTCTGTTTCCTCATCTGATACTGGATAAAATCTGTATCACAAGGTTGTTATGAAGATGCAATTAAATGAGGCAAAATGCAATAATCATGATAATAAAGTAAACCTTATGCTAATTTATGAGATAAGAATATTATGCTATGCCATTATTTAGAAGTTTATTTGAAAGATAATATTATCTAATTTCCAAGTGATGCTAAAAACTGGTCCATCATTTTTGAGTCAAGTAAAGAATCATTATTTCTTTCCTGGATTATACATTTCTAGCATATCAGATACTAGTCTAACCTAATTCACCTTCACTAGTTAGAATGTTTAGCTAGTATCAATGAAAATTTGAGTTCCAAAAATTTACTATTTTCAGAGATGAAATGTTCTGGCTTAAAAGTCATATAATAATTTGCAATAAACTAACAAAAAGCTACTAAATAAAGACACACAGAATAATTCTTTCAGTCCTCAGACATGACTGATGTTTATTTAGCAGAAAACTGCCCAGAAGAATAGGGGATTTTTTAGTATTTAGAAAGAAAGAGCTAAGCTAAGTAATTCATGTGTTCTTTATAGTCTTCTAAGACAATGACTTTCTTTGTCAACACATTTATTTTTGAACACTTTAGAAAAAAGTTTATATTTTAATTTCTCTGTTTCTCAGTGGAATCTGAATAGAAGAAGTATTGTACATGTAACCTCCCTTACAAAGCAATCCTTAAAAAAAGTATTTATAATAACCATGGCTTGGTGACATAAATTATAACAATTGCAATTATTTTTACAATAAATGCTAGTATTTATAGAAAATTCAAGTTCATAGAAAGCTGTAAGCCTCACAATTCCATTGTAAGCATATATACTCCCATTGTACAGATGAGGAAGCTGAGGATCATTTGTTCTAAAACAGTGTAGCCCCTAATTGGTAGAGCCATATCTTGAATACAAGCCTAATGTTTTTCCCATTATGTTTTACATTGTCAGTTAAAACAAGTTAAATGGTATAATTGGCTCATCTCCACGGGTTTCGTTTTCAAGCCTCTACAGAATGATGTACTGGAATTCAGTTATCCTGCCTCCATGCCCACTGCATGGGTCGATCCTTCACTCTTACGTGGATGCTGCAGGTGACTGTTTATTTTCTACTGAAGCATCTTCAATGTGACTGACCAGAGATGAGAAACAACAATGGCAGCTAGCTCAGACATATGCCTCTAGTGAAGAAATATTTCCAAATATCATAAACAGGAAAAGATCCAACTTCCAGCCAGTAATTTCTCATTAATAAAGAGAATGCTAGTACATCTGATTTATTGGGAAATCTTTTCTTACCAGAACAGCAATGTGTTTATGTCTGCAGTTTTATTTTCTACTGAATTACCTGATGGATGTGTTATTCTGGGATCGCCTGAAACTGAAAGTTTCTTTTTAAAATCAATGTTAAAAAAAATAAAGTACTAGTCCCAATGGCACAATAAAATTGGCAATTTGAAAATAAAGTTCAGGAAAAAAAACTTAAGTTTTCATAACCATATTAACCCACCATGTGGCACATCATGTCTAAATTAGGGGGGATTTACTGACCTAAGTAGCAAGCTGAAAATTTCTTCTGTGAAAATGAGAATAAGAAATTTTGATCCAATTTTCATGCCGTCATGAGTTGGTCTTGATGAGTAAGTGTTTGTTTTAATATTATTGATGCATAGTTATTGGTGCTTCAGCCAGCATTTATGACAGAAAGAAAATCCTCTTTTGTGCTGGGGAGACATAAACATGAACCCATGTATTTCTCCCTTCTTAACTCACCACCTTGATTGCATTGCTTCACTTCTTTGTCACTCTGTCTTCTTATCTCCAAGGTGGGGAAAATATTTCTGTGTTTAGAGTAAGGGAAAAATTTAGAACAGTAGCTTATATAGTACAAGCTCTGAGTCAATGTTAATCCCTCTCCCATAGGAATTTAGGAGTATTTATATAATTAAAGCAAAATGATATAGTATGCTACAAAACAAAAGAATCAAACATATATGTCCATTATTCTCTCTCAGCAGGTTTCTAATTTCTCACTATGTTGTTGAATTGATGTTCTTATTTCTTAATATATTTTAATTAATTTTTTAATAAAATTTAGCCAAGAAGAATTTGAGGTGTACAACAATTTTGGAAAGATGGTAAAGAGATTCAATAAAATTCTGAAATAGTAATATAATCAAAAGTCACGTGAAGATCCAAAGGAACAAAAAGACTCTTGCCCAGTGACCTTCTGTAGCGCAGGGCAGGGGTGTGGCATTGCTGAGCAAGACGCACGTGAGGAATTTCGTAGGAAGAAAAACAATTTGTTTTCTCATCTCGGGTCCTTGATTTCATCTGCAAATTGAGGTGGCTTTGGTTAGAGCACACACAGAATATGTTCCAACTCTAAGATGGATCTCTTGTTATGAAAAAGATGCATCATCATTTCTAGGGTACTACAGAATCCAGCTGGATATTTGCGACAGCATTTCTTCCCTTCCTCCTGGTCCTCCTTCCTTCCTCCTCCCTCCTCTTCTCCCTCACTTCCTCATGCTCTTCTCTCCCTTGCCTTTTATCCTCAGCATTTGTAGAAAACCTCCCCAGATTTTCTGTTAACTGACAGAAGATCAATTACTCACTCTCGTCATGCTATTTTGTTTTCCTCTTTGGTTTTATTTTTTAATTAGAATTATTCTATCCCTACGGAATCCAAAATATCCCTGTCTAGCGACATGTGGTCTATTCAACTCTGAACTCTCTACAGTGTCTACAGCTAATAGCGATTTTGCTCTAGGTCCACGCTAACAGTCACTGTTCTCACTGCCAAAGGTCACCTCCTGCATCTCACATTCGGAGCTATGAGATCCCGTTAGGATCTGTGAACTTTTTATTGTCACATCTATATTTGAAGTACATCTTATCACTTTATTTATTCATGTGCCACTTCATTGCCAAAAGGGTTTGAGACAGAATAAAATAAAAGTCATAAATAATAGAACTAATAAAACAAGAATCAAATGTTTTAAAACTCAGACATTGAAAAGGAAAAAGAAACTATGTGTGCCACAGTTTATTTAGCTGACTGTGTGCTGCCGGGCAGCCCAGTCATAAAGAACTACGTGGTATCTTTCAAGTCCTCATCAGAAAAAAGAAACCTGTCCATTTAAAATAAGACTCCCTTTTATTCTAGCAATATATTGAATAGAAATTTGTCATGTGGTAGTTTACATAGAAGATACTGTGATCATAGTAATATAATAATAATCTCATCTTTTAGCAAATATAGAATTAGTTTTTGTTTTTTGATCTTTTAATGTATTTTAAAAGCATACTGTCATATTATAATTAACTCATTGAAGACACTCCCACAAATAGCAAAATATATAGTCCATGTTTCACAGCTTTTTAAAAAAAATTGGTATATAGAAATATCCACCAATATGATGCCATCCACATGTTTAAATAAAATAATAAACAGATCTCTCTGTTCTAACCTACCCTGCAGGTTTATTCCCCAGAAACAACAGTTTAAGTGAAAGACTTTGTCTGGTAGTTAGTACTATATCTCTAAATAACATGTTTATACTCCAGTTATTTATGCAATAGTTGTGGCCTGCCTCTTATGATAGGGGAGAAATCAGCTAGACAACTCATGTGCATACACACAAACGCTTCCACATGTTCCCTCCTTCATCCCTGCAATGTAGTTTATCTCTATTATGAATTAAATGGTCAAATTTTACAACAATATAGCCAAAAAGAAATCACCACAGAGTCAAAAACTGTATTACAATGATGTTTCCTAGTGGGTAATCTCCACGGTAACAACGTTTTGTGGCTGCTCTTGGAGTTGTTGCCCACCACTGCATCTCCATATTCTGAAAATGTTCCTGGTCCACAGTCAATGTAAGAAACTGTTGAATAAATAAGCTTCCTTTCAGAGTATCTCTGTTTTTTTTTTTAAATTAATAATTGCCTCATGTTTTCTCTGCAATTTACCATTCTAACATATTTTTTCTTTTTTCCAAAAGCACCTTCTGATTATTTTTTTCTATTGAAACTGGGTTTGCATAGACATATCATACCAGAGACCTATATTTGATTGCTCCAGACTAAACTAACGATTCCCAGGATTATCATATTAACACATTTTAATAAGTACAAATAATAAAAGCATCTAAAAACATGTGAAAATGGCAGTCACACATGGGAAATGAGCAGAATTACCAATTTTTAATTTTTCTTCATTTCAGCATAAATTCAGCAAATATGTGAATTTATTCATGCAATCACTCGTTTATTAAACAACATTTTAAGAACTTACTATCTGTCCTGCACTATGCTGACATTAAGCATCAACAGCACACTTCTCAAGATATTTACAGTCAGGTAAGGGAGACTTATAACAAATCAGGCAATTGCACTTTTTGTGTTATCAGAAGGTAAGGTAAGGATGCAAAAGAGAAAAAAAAATCTGGGACCACATGGTAGGAGATGATCTTGGGGAGTCTACAGAGACTGATGGCATTTGATCAAGTTCATAAAGGATAAACTGACAACCAGGAAAATTGAAGAACAAAGTCAAAAGCAATATTTGTGAAAGTTATATAGCATACAGGAAAGACAGAGCATAGAATGGTTGGAGCATAGGCTTATAAAGCAGAAAGGCCAGATAACAAAAAGCCTTGCAGGCTAGTTAAGGCAATGTGTCACCTTTGATGAGAATTAAGGAAAAGATTTGGATTTAAGAAAGATCATTTGACAGCTGTAGGTAGGATGTATTGGAGGTTGAAAGACTGAAGTCAGAGAGACCACTTAGGAAGCTATTGCATCAGGCTAGGAGAGGGCTTTGAAATCCTGAGCTTAGAAATTGTCAGTAGGGTTATAGAGAAGTGGGTAGAACTGAGAATTAAATAGGAGGTTGAAGGCAAAGGATTTATATCTGAGAAAAGATCAGTTCAAAAATCACACATTTAATGAGGCCTGTCTTGATACTAGAACTGAAAAGTTCTTAGCCAAGTCAATAGTGCCTTTTAGAAATTTATACGCAGTTCATCTCATGAAACTCTCACACCTATTTTTTTTTTATTTTGGTAAACAAAAACATTATTCACTACCAAATGCATATATGCAGCAACCCATGCCTTCACAAAGATTGATTCTGGTCAAAAAAGAAAAACATACTACACTTGGAACAGTTTGCAGCATTATAATTAGAAACAGATCATAAATACAGCAGCAGATCGTAAAGGTCAGTGGGGGACAAGCATAATGACATTTCAGATATGTCATTTACTTTAACCTTCTGGGCACGTCAAATCCATACAGGTTCCCGAGACCAAGGGTAAGATGGAAAGTAATTATCAACACTTTTATTAACAATAATAATTAGTACTTTGTAAACCCATACTCTAGCAGAAAACAGAGTAAACTCATCCATCCTTTCAACATATTATTTAAAAGGAACCAAATTGAGAAGAATTAAAGAAGACAAAAGAATCAGAAATGGAAAGAAAAGTTGGTTTAAGACATGCAATTTCCATTTACTCCATGATTTCTCTCCTCACTTTGAATGTGAGACCACATGAAAATTTACATCCCATCAATGAATATTTACTGTGTGCCCATGGAGATAGGCAGAGCAGGGGAGTTACCACGGCTAAGCCAAGGAACCTTTCTCCTGGAGAACGTGCATCCTCACTTTTAGAAAACTTCCTTTTTGTATGCCATTCATGTGTTTCTTTAACTTTTTTTCTCTAAACAAGAGAAATATAAGCAAAAATAATAATATTACACCATAGATGTGTATGTCCCTGTATGTGCTTATTCTGACCTAGGTGAAATTTTTAAATTCTTTATTTCCACAAAATTACCACCACAGAAGGTCTCACTCCAATTAACATCATGATGGGAATAGTTTTTAATGAATAAAATCCCTGCATACATATTTCAACTTAAAGCAGTTAAGTGATAGAAGGGAAAACACTGCACCAGAAAGAGGCAGTAGGGAGTTTTCACCAACCAAACAGGAGCTTGCAAAAGTAGGTTACATGCTCCACTCAGGGCAGCTTTTTCATCCCTATTATTCAGACTATTAATATTAATGGAGTCTGGGAGAGAATGTTAGGGACCTAGTCTTCCATCTTGCTGTGCAGAAACTGAATATTGCATGATACGGAATAAATGGAGTGTTACAGATGCCATTTTGTCTCAAATGAAGTTATGCCAGAAAGCAATTCCTTATCCTCACTCCTTCTTTTTTGGTTAGAGTCTAGGCAAAAAGTAGCTGGGGGGAAAAAACCAAAAAAGCAAAACAAACAATCTTCGCTTGTAAAACCTGATATGGGTATGTTGGATTAGTGTGACTTGGGAAGGAGTCTGACCTTATCCCTACCCAGGAGCAAGGCTGTGCTCTCCAGGCTCAGCCAAGTGGCATCTTATCCCCTGGCAGTGTAATCTGAGCATGATTTAAGTGTGAGAAGACTTATTACAGAATTTTCCTCCAACAGAGGTGTTTGCTCTTGATGTCCAAGAAAAACGAGGCATGGAATTAAAACGGACTGGCTGGATTCATTAGTTGTAAAGTTCTCGTTTTTCATTAAGTGCTGTGAGTCTGAGTGATTTCATAAAAAGGTTTTTAGTGCACTAGGCACAGGATATTAAAGATAATAAAGATGGGGAGCTCCACACCCAGGAGTGGATGTTTTTTCTAAGGGACGCAGATTCATTAGCGTTTATGGCTGTGCAGTTCAGGGTTGAGAAGACTCACACATTCCCCAGCCTCTGGTATTTTTCTGTTAATGACACATTTCACTGAGAGTTCTGAAGGTGAGTTGAAATTGGTATATTTTAAAATAAGTGATGGTTTCTGCTGTGTTTGCATGCATGCATGCATGGCTCATAGGCTATAGGAATACTGAAGAAAAAAAAAACAAAACACTTTTCTGTGGTAGCTCAAAAATACTCAGGGAAAAAAAAGGAACCAGTTTTTCTTCCTGGCACTTCCAAAAAGATTCTGATTAGAGGTGTTTGAGTCAAAAGGTTGTTCAGATCACTACTGATATTTATGAAGAAATGGTTGACTGTAATGTATTTTTACACGAAAGAGAAATCACACAGATTATTTTCCCTTAATTTGGTAAAGATTGTCTCTGTGATTTGAATATATTTTAAAACTATTGATAACATTTGTTGCCTGTTTTTTGCATTAGAAACATCACTAGAAGAATAGCATTTGCACAATGGAAAAAACAGAAGTGTAAGAGGTGTGGTCTGTTCACAAACTACAATTGGTAACATTTCAAGTGTAAATAAATTAATTGGGATGACAGGGGAGGGCACTTGAAGGGATTTAAAGAAGGAGAACTATATCTTGAAAATTTTAGCAGAATTTTACAATTAGCAACTGGATATCCAGTTGTTCCAACACCATTTGCTGAAATGAATATTCTTTCACCATTAAATTGATCTGGCATCCCTACTGAAAAATCAATTGAACATAAATAAACCAAAATACCTATAGTTTCTTAAATGGTCAGGGAAGTGAGAGTTATCTGACTTGGGCACATGTTTGCACAGTTAACATGGGAAGCCTTTCTTTTATGAAATGAGGATAATATGGATTTTGTGTCCTGGTTAATTAAATTTTCTAGTTCAATATGATGAAACACTCATGTCAAATTTTAAAATAATTATTCTTTCTTTAACTCATTTCTTCCTTGATACATTTTTGTTTGCCTTCAGGTAATTTTCCATTTTACAATGTTAGCTTCTCCATCCTAAAATCCCCAGTGCCCCACACATAGTAGGTCCCTAATAATAATAAATTTTGCTATTTAGATATGTTCAAGTCTCTATGCAGTTCAAGAATTCAAAACCCTGAGAGGTTTTGTTAACTTGTCCTGGACAGAGCACCAAAAACCCAGTCTTATAATTTCTCAATGGGCTTGTTTATGACCTTTTTAGATTGTGTAATGGTCTGTTTTAATAAAGTTTATTATAAGTTGCTTCAATGCTATAAATATACCTGGCTCAATATTGAAGTGCCAAATTAATGATGCAAAAAAGCAGCAATTAATTGTCACTGGAATAAAACAAAAAAATATAAAAGTAAAAATACCACTGATAGAAAAAAAATGGACTTTGAATCTCAGGAATATACATTTCATTTCTCCTTTCAGATTTCCCCAATGTTAATTTGCAACATTAAACCAAAGATATTTTAAATAAACAGAATAGCCTCCTACACTCTCCAGTGGAATTCTCAGAAGAAATAAAAAATATGTATCCTGGAGTGGTCAGGATATTGATTAAATTTCAACATTTGACATCATGCTTTCCAAATTACAGTGAGAAATAGCAATTAAATTCTGAGGCAAAGATTTAACAGCAAATTAAGAACTCCACTCAATCATCATGGGGTTTTGGAGATTTATACTGACTTAGACAATTGCAATAATGTAAATAGCCAGAGAGCTAAGTTTGATTAAACACAAAAACAATGATAACCGATCAATATAAGCACCAGCTAAAATGATGATAATCTTACTCCACTTAAATTTTACTAGTAATTTGATTCCAACCCATAAAAATATTCAAAAAATTCAAATACCTGTACCATAAAAATTAATTTTTATATATTTTTATTTTTAAATTAAAAATCTAAGATGACGTGGCAATGGAAGAGACATGATGTTTGAGAAAAAGCATGACAAGGATTTGTGCTGTGTGACCTTGGGCAGGGTTTTCAACGCTTATGCTGTTCTGTATTCTTATTTCTGAAAGAAGAGACAACAAGCACGTGGGATTGTTGTGAGGACTAAGTGGATTTAGCAGAACTATTAGTCACTGGCTTAGAGCTCCTTTCCACTTCTTTTCTTTTCATCTCTTTGAGGTTGGGCTTCCTGAAAAGCAGATGCTGAGATGGAAATTA
This sequence comes from Daubentonia madagascariensis, assembly GCA_023783475.1. Taxonomy (NCBI): domain Eukaryota; kingdom Metazoa; phylum Chordata; class Mammalia; order Primates; family Daubentoniidae; genus Daubentonia; species Daubentonia madagascariensis. Next base: position 81,655,850 of record JAKFHU010002088.1, read on the forward strand.
TGAATCAGGTTTACTGAGAAATGTTTTCTGGATCATCGCTCATGGAGGAGTCAGGGACGCGGCATGGGCAGGAGAAGTGGCTGCAGGACAGTCTCAGGGGATGCCTCCGTCAACCCCATGAAGCCAAGTGGCGGTCCAGAGCCGTCGCATGTAAGATGGGGGCTGGGCATTATGTCCCACACAGGCTAGATACTGGTCACGCGCTGCCTGGGAAAAAGGCAGAGCTGTGGGTGAACAGCTTTCCTCAGCGGAGGGCATCTCAGCATAGCTGCGGCTGTAAGTACCTTGGTCATGGAGGGGGATTTGGGTGAAACCCCATAGCTTCACCTCATTTCGCCAACATACTGGCATTTCTTCTGAGACTGGAAGTAAAGGGTATGTGCATTCTTGGCATCCTTTAGAGTTTGTACATTGTCCCTTGACACAACGCTGGGTAATGAGATTTATGGGGTTCTGAGAATGATTGTTCTACCTAATGAGAGAAAGGAAGACAGAGAAAGAGAGACAGGGAATTCTACGCAAGACGCTTCCTCCTTCTATGCGCCTTTCTTGGCTACACTGGACATTGTTTTGTGTAGGTGCAGACCTCGCTGCTGTAGCAGTCATCTTCTAGAAGTCTAAGAAAATAGGAAGAAAAAAAAAGTCAAGCCAGAATCCATTCTACGTCACTTGGTAAGTAAATTAAACAATTTTGGAACTTCATAACTTGCTATTTTTATTACAGAGGATATTTATCTTTCCTGGTATTGTAGGCATATTGTTTCTTGGTGTTCTACATGGAGGTAAATGCACTCCAATAGATGCAGAGTTTAAAAAGATGAAGGATGAGAAAGAACAATATAATAGGTGTTATATAAATTGTTTTATAAGATTAGCTGTGTAGAACTCTTAAAAATGCATCATTTTGTGTGGCTAAATTTTTTTTAATAAATAAAACATATGATGAACATGATTCTCATATACAACATTTAATACTTTACCATCTGGGGAAAAAGCCTTCTAAACAGAATTTATACGTTAACTGATATCTGTTGGTCATCAATATGAACAATACTATTAAAGAGAAAACTGCAAGATCTGGTGGGGTAAGACTTGCCTCCACCTGAAAAACCTCAGACTTTTGTTCATTTAAAATCCTGTTACCTTTTGTAGCTCTGCCCCTGCCATCCGGGGGCCATTGTCAAAGTAACTGCTGAGCAAGTCTTTTCCAGCCCAGCCCCTCACACATTGATATATCTGTGGTGATCTATAAAGACTTCAGAAATCGGTAACTAATCCCCTTAGAATTATGCACAAATTATTAATACAAAAGCCTTAGTAAAACCACTGATGACTCTTTTCTTTTTCCAAAATATTAAGGGGGTACAAATGTTTTGGTTACGTGGATAGCTTTTGTAACACTTGAGTCAGGGCTATAAGTGTGCCCATCACCCAAATAGGGTTCATTGTACCTATTAGGTGGGTTTTTGCTCTTCCCCATCCCCCTCCTCTCCTCCCCACCCCCTTATGCTTGATTTCCAATAACTTTTACTTACCTTTGTGCATACGTGTGCCCATCGGTTAGTTACAATTTGTTAGAGAGTATATGTGGTGTTTGTTTTTCCATTCTTGAGATACTTCATTTAGGAGAATGGTCTTCAGTTCCATCCAGATTGTTACAAAAGGTATTAATTCATTTTTTTTATGGCTGAGTAGTACTCCGTGGTATACACATACCGTATTTTGTTAATCCACTCATGAACTGATGAACACTTGGGTTGATTCCACATCTTCGCAATTGTGAATTATGCTGCAGTAAACATTCGAGTGCAGGTGTCTTTTTGATAAAATGATTTCTTTTCCTTTGGGTAAATACCAAGTAGTGGGAGTGCTGGATCAAATCATAGGTCTATTTTTAGTTCTTTGAGGAATCTCCATACTGTTTTCCATAGAGGTCGAACTAATTTGCAGTCCCACTAGCAGTGTCTAAGTGTTCCTTTCTCTCTGCATCCACACCAGCATCTATTGTTTTTGGACTTTTTAATAAAAGCCATTCTAACCGGGGTAAGGTGATATCCCATTGTGGTTCTAATTTGCATTTCCCTGATGATTAGTGACGTTGAGCATGTTTTCATGTGTTATTGGCCATTAGTCCATCTTCTTTTGAAAAAATTCTGTTCGTGTCTTTTGCCCACTTTGTAATTTTTTTTTTCTAGCTGATTTGTTTGAGTTCTTTGTAGATTCTAGAGATTAGTCCTTTAACAGATGTTTTGAATATTTTCTCCAATTCTGGGGGTGGTTGTCTGTTTGCTCTGTTGGTCATTTTCTTGACTGTGCAGAAGATTTTTAATTTAATCAAGTCTAGTGGACACTAATGTTGTTGGCTTATTTCCTGGATTTTAGTTTTTCAAACTCATGAGATTCCAGAAGGACTAGAGTGTAGGTGGATGATGTCTTTAGTCTTTCTTCTTTTTCTTATGTCATCTCTACCTTCTTGAGTAACGTTAATATTAGTAGAAATAGTTGCTATATGTTAAATTCTTACTGCCTTGGGAATGGTACTAAACACTTTATAAGATTTTATTTATTCTTTACAAGTCCAGCAAAATGGGTAAGATTATTTCTGTTTTAAAGGTAAAGAAAAATGAAAAAAAGTTTAATATTACATAGATAAATGGCACCAGACTGGACAATTCAGTTTACATTTTATTGGCTTTGTTAAGTAAAATAAATGAAATACTGAAGACACATGTATACACATAGATTTATATGGGCTATTTCAACTGGATGCCAATATCTCTGGAAATCACAATGGCATACAGGTTTGTCCATATTTTGAGACTAGTATAGCCAAAGCGCTGAAACCACATAGCAGAATCCAATCTTCTATTGCACTTTTTTTTCTAGACTATATATCCTCATTATTGCAAAGAAGCCTTCAACATACAGTGTATTATTTCATAGATTGGAGAATGTCACAACAGTCTTTAGTCATTTTTGAAAACTCAAGCTTTCTTTAAAAGAAAGAGCAGTACACTATTTATTAATATTTTACTTGAAAATATGTTCAATTGTATGGCTCCATAAATACACATCTTCACATCCCATTTTCATGAAGTTCTCATGGGTACAGCAGTCACCGAGCATTACCGAAACACTTGCATGCCAGAAAAACAATATAACTCAGGAGACTCAATATAAAATTATTATTATTTTAAGTGTTATTACTTTTATAGCTACATGAATGCTTGTGGTGCTTTGCAGCAAATAAAATACATGCTATCAAATAAATGTGTACAAAAAAATCAGAACTAAAGAGCTTACAATGTGAAGACTAAACTAGCAAAGGACTGAAGGTGTTTTTAAAAATGAAGAAAATGCTGCCTTTAGAGATTGGAATGAAAGAGGGAAAACAGATAGTTCTGAAGTTTGGAGGCTGCTAAGACAGCAGTTCATTCAACCATTTCACTGCCATTTAGGGCAAGGGAAATAGTGAAGCCATGCAAGCCAAAATTCAATCTATTAAAGGTAAAAACAGAAATATCCATTTTTAAAAATCACCAACGCAACTGTATCCTATCAGTGCTAGGCTATAGTGGAAAGCGAGTACAAATATATTTTGGTTCCACACTGTCCCTCCCCCTCGTCCCCTCCTTCCCTTCCCAGGGCTTTCTCCAGAGCTGCTGTTCTTCCTCCTTTTCGCTCTTCTTCCCTGTCTGTTTCTCCTCCCTCTTGCCCCCAGGAGCTATGACAGGGCCCTCAAGACTTAGACATTTCCACTTTTCACTGTCACCTGCTGTGACTCCTTCATTGACACCTGCCCTCAAGTCATATTAAACTCCTCCCAGCTGCCTAAAGAGTCTTTGAAATTCTAAACCTTATTTTAGAAAACAGAGGAACACACCAAACCCCAACTCCCTTCTCCTTAGCAGTCCCATGGTTCTTCTCCAAAGGTATGTGCCTGTTGAACTTTACTAGCTCATCTCGGACCTTGTCATCCTCACAAAATCTCTGCCTTCCCGGGCTTGGTAGCATGTCCTCCCTCCATGATCTAGCAGCCACCATTCAAGTTCTCACCCGTCCCCATATGTCCTCCAGCTGGGGCGAGGGGGATGTATTTTTCTCAGGCCCCCAGAAGCCCGAGGCCAGCTCCTTCAGCAGGACTGTCTTTTCCATCTCTAGGCCGCCCCAGGCCCCTCCACACTCTTTGACCTCTCCTTAAACCCTCCCAAACACAGACCCAGGGCCTCACCTCTCAAGTGGGCAAACATCATGTCATGACCCCCGTCCCCACTTTTTTCTGTAGTCTTCTTCATCCTATTGCCATTGGCAGGAAGAGCACTTGCTTCCCATATTCTAGGCTAATAGGGAAGATATTTTCTACGTCTGTTCTCAGATAGGAATTCTTGTCTGGCTGGATTCCCTCTCCCTGTGTCGCCCCAGGAAGGCCCCTACTCTACTCAGATGTGAAAATTGAGTGCATATAGTTTATTTTAAAGGTACAAAGACACCAGTGGAGAGTAGAAGGTGACACTGGGAGGAGGAGAGAGGCAATAATGGGTGATGTCAGGGAGTGACCGATGCTTAATCCCACAGGAAAACTCTAGGAGGCCATGTGAATACAGGCCTTGCTAAGGGGCAGGTCACTGATGTATCCATATCTGTCATTCATTGTTTTAGAGCTTCTGCCAGAAAGACATTTACTCGGGGACAGTAGGTTTTAGCAGCCTCAGGGGAACCTTCCGACCAGGATACAGATACTGACCACTGGCAGTCAGGCTGGCACATGTGGACTCAGTGCGGGAGGCAGATGCACGTGGGTGGAGCGCCACCAACACCTGCCATGGTCAGACCATCACCGTATTCCAGGACCACTTCCAGTTATGGCTGGGAGAATGCAGAATCTTCCATCCTCCCCATTTATTTTCACATGATGTCACAGAGCACACGTTCTGCCACTAATTGACTTCATTAGATTTCAACTAAAATATAAGACATTGCTAAGCATGTTAAACACAAGAAGATACGTTTTAAAGCCTCTCCTACATGTATTTAAACCTATTGTGTTACATCAGGGCGCCTTCTTATGAGTGCTGCTCCCATTTACGTGCACACTTAGGTATAATCAGCTAAAAACAAGGTGTGTGACACTCACTTTTACTCTGATATTCTTCACTCTCTCCCACCCTTGTTTCCTGAAGTACATTTTAATAGCATATATAAAATTCAAGGTGCCTTGACAAAAAGAGATGATGATTTATAGTATTGGAAGATTCTTTGCCCTTCTATATCATATGTAAAACACAAAAATGTCAACAGATTGAAGTAGTGAGGATATAACCAGAATATAGGGTATGGCTGGAGGATGAGGGGTGACGGGTAGAAAGGGGTTTAGCATGTATTGGGCAGTATCCGGAAACCCATCAGAGCATATGCTAATGGCCACAATGGAAATAATTAGAAGTACAAAATGAAGCGTAAATGTCATCCCATTCAAATTTTGTAGACTGGTCTGAGCACACAATCTTAGATGCTGAGCATTTCTAGAGAAATAAATGCATGTGCTGGATTTTTCCTCCTTCCATGTTAGCAGAAAACACATTTTCAAGCCGAGCTGGAAAAGTTCCCCAGCTTGGTTTCAGACCTGGTGTCTTTCAAAGGCAGCAGAGTTCTTTCCTACTGAACTGTGAAAAAGGAGGTGAAGCTCTTCCACACTTGAGAGATTTGTTAAAATAAGGAATATTTTTGTTATTCTCTCTTAACTGTTTGATCTTTTCATTTGTTTAACAAAATTTGTGCTATTTCAACTGTTAACCACAGGATAAGGTTTGTTCTGAGTCAGAATAAAGGCCTTGGAGGAAAGGCCCATATTTGACTCATCCCAGTGGTACAAAATCCTTACAATTTGGTATAATGTGTGGGTACTATCTATTCATGCAGGTGTTCTACCAGATGCTGACATTTTCCCCATTCTCTTCGGTAGAAAAATCTGAACTGATTTGCTGACTGTTGGATTTAGAAGAGCTAACTAACAATAAGACATTTGAAACAGTTCTTTTCCAGCAAACCAGTGTGTGTGACTGTGTGACTGTGTGTGTGTGTTCAAGTGTGTGCACGTACGTGTTTTAGAGGAAAAAAACACAAAAAATTTTGCAATTAATGAAGCTTTTCTGTGAACACTTGCTTTAAATTCCACAGTCTACTTTAAACAAACACTCTCAATGATTATAATTAAAAACCCTTCCATGGAAAAATACAGACTGCTGAGTCTTTACAAAGCATCTTCCCTTAGATTAAAATATCCATTTTTCTTTCTTTTATATTTGTCTATGTGGAGGGACTAATTATAACTAATTAAGTAAGTACCAGGATACTAAACTCTAATGAGTGCCTATTTTGGATATATTTAAATGATGTGCAAAATGAGATGCTTTGAAGCTTCTCCTCTTCAGCAAAGGACAGATAAAGAGAAGAGGATGCAGTTTTCAAAGTCAAAGGCAAAATGGGTCAAGTGAAATTTTTGAAGCGAAGACTCTCTAGAACACATCATGGGCGAGTATAGAACATTGGTGATGTCTTCCAATTAGCAAAGTCACTAGGTCAGATTACCACACACCCACACACACACACACACACATCCCATGCACAATATTTAAATACTCCAGCAGGATTTGATCAAATTGCCAAAGCAACCGGTAGTGGTGTCAGTATGACTGGAGAGCTGGGGACACACAGTCTTAAAATAACCTATAGCAGATTTCAGCAGCTGCTGTTCAGTTTCATATTTTTTTCAAGGGTGAGAAAAGGGAACCTACCTAGCTCCCATACTTCCTACACTGTGGGGATGATGTCAGCCAGCAATCTTGCTCCCTGGTTAGGAACCCGGCTTTGGAGACAGCGGGATCTTCTGTTGAAGGGATGTTTCTTATGAGGATTGCAGAAGAAAATACATGTTAAAGATTTGTGCCAGGCCCAGCACACAGCAGGTGCTCTCTATATCTTAGCTTTTTTGATGTTCCATTTCTTCGGGTTGACGTATTCAAATTTGGCAGATTATCAATCTGGTTTTGAAAGAATACTAAATAAAAAATGTAAATCTTGTTTTGTTCTAATTTTATTTGAACCACAGATGAGAATTTTGCCAACCAGAAATTTACTGGGTGGAAAACTAAATCTGTGACTGGCCTTGGCTCCTGTATGAAGTAGACAAAATCCTGCCCTGTGTTTCTATCTGATGCAGCCATTTCAGGTGAGTGAAGTGAAGTCCATTTGTTCTCATGCACTTAAATAAGTCTTTAACTGGGACAATAAAAGATGTCTGTGGCACGTATTTTTTGTGAAGGGAGAAGCTACTAATGCAGGTAATGTACTAACCGTCATTTTTTTACTAAATTTATTTTAATGTATTTCATGAAGAGTTGTATGTGTAAATTTAAAAATCAAATAAGACTTAAGTTTCACAATGAAAAAGGTCAATCCTCTGCTCAACCCCTCCCCACTCCATCGTCCCACCAAAGGTAACCACATTCAAAATGTGTTTAACAAAGAAAGATGTTTATTGGTTTAACAATATTAAGCATAACTCAGTATAGTAGTTTTGGGTTTATCTCTCATATCAAACCATCTCCACATTCCATTCTCCCAATATTGTTACATGCTAATATATTGTTAAATCATCACAATTTACAGTACATGATTTTTATATAATTTTATATAATGCATGGTTTAATGAAGAATTCTGTTAATAAACATTTTTTCTTATAGACATGTCTAAATGGTTTTCTTGACATTATAAACACAAACTTAAAAGTTTGATTAGTTTTATCAGTATCTCTCATTATTTTTTTTCCTCAAAGCTACACTAGAACTTGCAAATCCTGTACATTTTTTCCAGACCCACAAACATCAAAATAATCTATTAGTTCCATTAACTCATTTCTGGGATTCAGAACCACCACCCCCCTTCACTGGGCCAGCTCATCTCTAGACTCCCTACACAGTGCTCACCCTCAAACTTCCCTTTGCCACTCCACTGTACAGGACCATTTCTTTTCTAGATCCCATATCTACTATTTTTAAAAATTTACTTTGTTGTACTAAAGCACAATTTCTGGTATTTTTTAAGCAGAAATTGGTATTGCAGGGGAAAAGAAAAATCTTTCTTTCCCTTCTTAAGTTCATGGCAGAGGCCCTTATAACAAAAGATTGATTAATAAGAGAAAGGCAAACTGTTTTATTTAATAGACGTTTTGTATGACACATGAAGACCCCAAGAAATGGGTAAATCTGGTGTTTTTATGCATAAGTTTGATGAAGAGTAGACATATGATTGGAGGACAAAAGGGTATGATCCAATGACAATAAACAGGGGGACTCAGCAAGGTTTGTGATCTGTTGGCTTCTTGTTGTGCTCTCTTCCATGGTTGCTTCCTCCAGGAAGGGCCTCTCAGGCCTGGTGCGTGGGAAGGGGGGGAAGTCGGGGAATTCGGACCTCCGGTTTCTGCGGTTTTCTCAAATGCCAAGACGCCAATGTAGAATTTAGATGGTAGAATTTAACGCCTTGTGGTTTAAAATTTTATAAGCTCTGGTTTGAAAAATAATTTGGAATTTGAGATTAAAAAATTTTGCATAAACCTACTTCGAGAATATTTTCCCTAAAATCTGTGGTCACTGTTGACGAATCCTGGTTCGACTTGAAATGTCTATTGATTAAATTATTGTGAAGGTATTGTTGGGTAACTCTGTGACACTTAGTTACCATCAAACAAATTTGTTTCTACCATAAAAATGGACTTGAAACACGATTGTAATGGGATTACAAACAGACTTGATTGAGATCAAGCTGTGATCTGAGGCAGAGAGCAGAATTTGGGGCCAAGATTTGAATCTATCCAGATTACCTGGCTCATTTGAAGATTTTTTTTTTTCAAATTTAGTCAGGACTTCAAAACTCAGTCTTTCTAGTTTAGTTGGGCCCATTTGCTTTTCCAAATAGAAAGTTTTGAACGCTTTTTGCAAGTTAAATTCTTAAAGAGTTAACTTTATTTTGATATAGAATAATATGTTTTCTGCCAACTATTAATTATATGAAAAAATTATCAAGGATTACAAAATGCATTTATTAAAAACACACGATATTTTAGCCAACTCAATAAACAGAAGTCAGTTGCTGGAAACTGTCCTTTAGCAAATCTGCTAGTTAAATATATACAATTTGAAGTGGGAAATAAATATAATACTAAGGAAAAATAATGTCAATCAAAATAGGAGTACATTCATTTCTCTCATTAAAAATCAAAGAAATTATTAACTTCTTTTTTTTATAACTAAATTTATAAGTGTGGAACAAAAACAGCCATACAAAGGGGTAGAAATTAAAGAACCCAAATTAGCTCATTATACATGTCAATTATGTGCATTAGATAACCAACTTTAAAATTACATTTTGCAAACATGGCTAGAAATTCTTTTAACTATGCAAATGTGCTCACAGTTAATTCTATTTCCCTGATAGGCAATCCAACACTTCAGGCTTTTCCTCTGTCTTATGTTTTTCCCCTTTGGCAATTTAAGCCCACCTAGTGTATTTTCTGAGTATTCATCTCACTTTATCAACAAAGATTAAAGACTTAGACTAGTTGGTAATCCCATTATCTTGCATGATAAAAGTGAATGTATCTTTGGTCACTGCCTGCAGATCTCAAGGGATTTATCCTGAGTGAGTATAAAATCCAATTAATTCTCAGCTTTCTTAGCAGTCATGTGGATCATTGGTTTATTCACTTGAATGCATATGTTTGCCACTATTTTACCCAGAAGATTTTCTAGAATTAAAAGAATAAAACTTGATTTGATTTGTTTCAAAACTATAATTATTTAAAATGGGATTTTTTAATGTGGAAATAGTTTAAAAATCAACACTTCCTTTATGGAAAAAGAACAAGAGGTCACACATATTAATAAAATGAAAGGTTGTACTCATGTTTTGTTTGAGAAGGTTCCTTTCAAGATCTGAGCTGGGGTGGAATGTGTTCTACAGAACAATTCCAAATTTTACATCGGGGGAAAGAGACACACTCTCCCAACCCTTATGGTAAAACCCCCTTAAATACACACACACACACACACACACGCATGCATGCGTGAATCCCACAACAGTTTGGCAAATAAAACTGGCTGAGAGGAGGAAACTTTGGGCAATAATTGGAGGCCTGGCTTTGTTTATCAAACTCATGGTGCTATTGTAAGGTTTAGATAATGAGATGTTTTGTAAAACAGTTGCTAAACTTCCTAAAACATAGTAAATTTTAATAAATAATTGTTAGAAATCGATACTCCAAAACATCCCACTTTAACATGCTGGACTGAAAGAGCCTCAGTCTCTCTGCCCTCCATCCACTCCTGTCTGTCCATCCTCTGTCTCTCCCAAAGCACAGGATGAAGTTGTTTGCCGAAGTTTCCTTATCTTCTTAAAGTCCCAACCCACCAAAGAAGACAACAATGACTTCTGGTCCCTTCCCTGAATTTTCATTAACTGAACTCATAGCACAGGAAGAAAGACTGAAGTCTGACTCTGTGGGCCCAACAGAGTTTGTCCCAGGCCACTGTATGTTCTTCAAGCCCATCGAATTCTCCTAAAAATCATTTACTGTCTCCCTAAAGTTATCCAGACTTCCCCATCTCCCCTTCCCCTAAGAAGAAGGGTGTATGACCATCTGTACCCCATCGGGTGGTAGGGTAATCACTCTGTACACTTGTATGCCTTTTCTCCCATTAATCTGCCTTTTGTCAGATGATTTGCAGCAAAACTTCAGAAAGCAAAGGGGAAATTTTCCGTTGGCCCCTACAGTTTGGGCACTTTCAGCAGGAAACAAAAGTTCTGTTCTTCTGAAAGTCAGTCAAGAGAACCCAGGACCTGACAAGCTAGCAGAAGGGTAAGAAATTCTTACCAGCCAGGCTCGCGACATCCCTATCTGTGGAATCCACATAGGCAGACAGTAAAAAATCATCATCTGTCTTTTTTTCCTCTCCAAAATCTTGATTAATGAGAGGAAAGGATTTGTGTGACTTGTCTTTGGTGTAGTGACTCTGGTGTACTTTTTGGTATGAATATTCATATTGTCTGATGTTTTTCCTCCCAGAAATATTCTTTTTATTTCTCTTTATCTTTCTGTGCTAGTCTGTCATAAAGCAGGTGCCTAGGGTAGAACGCGGGTCTAAAACCCCTATAACCACGTTGTACCAGCCGGCCCTGCAGACGGGTCAGTTTTGCAATTCTGATTAGACAGGTGTCTATATAAGCAAACTATGCTGTGAGTTCCCAAAATAAAAACCAGATGGGGTTTCCTCTCATCTTGTTTTATGTCCTTGAAAGTTTGACTTGTGAAGTAGGGGGAGCATTCTAGGGGTGTGATTTTCAGGTCATGTCTGGTGGCCAGTCTGAAAATGGCTGGAACCTGAGAAATGTAAGATTTTAAGAAGTGTACTTTTTGTTCTGAATATGTCAAGCTCTCAGGGCAGTTTGTCTTAATAAAAAGTCCTATCAGTAAGAGGCTATTGTTGCCTTAACCCTTGTTGCCTAGTTAGTCCTGGTAATGTTCAATCCCAGGAGGGCCTACCCAGTGTCACAGATTAATGTGTCTGTGATTGGTCTTTTTGGGGTCTTCTATCCTCCTGTGCAGTCTCAAGAGTCATGAGCAAGTTCTTCTCAGGGCTAAAGAAGGCTCTGTTCTCTTTGCTTCGAGTTACCTGATGTCCTTGGCTGTTGGAGGTAACAAGGGCTTACTTTGTGCTATGATAGAACATGACCTCTGTTTGCCACAGTGGCTGGCAGGTCACAGGTGAGGGCTGCTGCTTTGGGGTGGCTGACAGTGGTTACAATGAATGGTTATTACCACCAAAGAGTACTCACTAATTTGCACATTTAGATAAGAAAGGCATGGTTTGAACACACGGAGGCTGTGGGAACACTTACCCCCAAGGGATAATACTGCAGTAGGGGATGAACTGATCACAGACTGGGCTCATTGGCATTGGATCACTCATTAGCATGGGAGAAATTTCTTGCAGTGGGGTAAACTGTTGACGTGTTTCACAGCCTGGTTCTGTGGCATTTTCCTCCTCTGTGGGGACTCAGGATTCAGTGTAATAGTAGACTCCTTGATTTTTGAAGACCTAGATGCTCTGCCTTCTAGCCGTGCCTACTTTTCACATATTTAAGTATTATAGGCCCTGGAAAGTGCAAATGTTTTCTTGACACAATTTGTCAGTGGACTCTGCCCTGAGCTTAGTGGTCCAGGTGGAAAAAGGAAACTAAATTAGAAGCTACCTATGTAAATAAAATTGGTATCAAGAGTGCCCTCTATCTCCACTTCTTTTCAACATAGTGCTGGAAGTCCTAGCCACAGCAATTAGACAAGACAGAGGAATCAGGGGCATCCAGATAGGGGCAGAAGAAGTCAAACTTTCACTATTCACAGATGATATGATATTATACATAGAAAACCCCAAAGATTCAACCAAGAGATTACTGGAATTGATAAATGAATTCAGCAAAGTCTCAGGATACAAAATTAATACACACAAATCCATAGTCTTCATATATGCTAATAACAATCAAGCCGAGAAACAAATTAAAGATGCAATACCTTTCACAACAGCACCAAAGAAAATTAAATATTTAGGAACATATCTAACTAAGGAGGTCAAAGACCTATACAGAGAGAATTACGAAACACTGAGAAAAGAAATTGCAGAGGATGTAAATAGATGGAAAGCCCTACCATGCTCTTGGATAGGCAGAGTCAACATAGTAAAAATGGCTTTGCTACCTAAATTAATTTACAGAATCAATGCAGTCCCTATCAAAATACTAACATCATTTTTTACCGATCTAGAAAAAATAATTCTATGCTTTGTGTGAAACCAGAGAAGACCCCATCTAGCCAAAGCAATCTTAAGCAAAAAGAACAAATTGGGAGGCATCTGTCTACCAGACTTCAAACTATACTACAAGGCTATAGTAACCAAAACTGCATGGTATTGGCACAAGAACAGACACGTAGACCAATGGAACAGGGCTGAGAACCCAAATATAAAACCAACCTCATACAGTCACCTGATCTTTGATAAATTCCAAAAACACGTACACTGGGGAAAAGATTCCCTATTCAACAAATGGTGTTGGGAAAACTGGATGACCATATGTAGAAGACTGAAACTGGACCCACACCTCTCACCTCTCACAAAAATCAACTCACAATGGATAACAGATCTAAACCTAAGACACGAAACCATAAGAATTCTCGAAGAAAACATTGGAAAAACTCGTATGGACATTGGCCTAGGCAAAGAATTTATGAAGAAGACCCCCAAAGCAATCACAGCAGCAACCAAAATAAATACATGGGACCTGATCAAATTAAAAAGCTTCTGCACAGCCAAGGAAACTATCACTAGAGTGAATAGACAACCTACAGAATGGGAGAAAATATTTGCATGCTACACCTCTGATAAAGGGCTGATAACCAGAATCTATACAGAACTTAGGAAAATCAACAAGAAAAAATCAAACAACCCTATTAAAAAATGGGCAAAGGACATGAACAGAAACTTTTCCAAAGAAGACAGAATGATGGCCAGCAAACATATAAAAAAGTGCTCAACTTCTCTAATCATCAGGGAAATGCAAATCAAAACCACAATGAGATATCACTTAACTCCAGTGAGATTGGCTCATATCAAAAAATCCCCAAACAACCAATGTTGGTGGGGATGTGGACAGATAGGAACACTCATACACTGCTGGTGGGACTGCAAATTAGTACAACCTCTATGGAAAGTAATATGGAGATACCTCAAAGAATTAAAAGTAGAATTACCATTTGACCCAGCAATCCCACTACTGGGTATTTACCCAAAGGAAAAAAAGACATTTTATAATAAAGACATCTGCTCACGAATGTTTATAGCAGCACAATTCACAATTGCAAAGATGTGCAAACAACCCAGGTGCCCATCAACACACGAGTGGATTAATAAAATGTGGTATATGTATACCATGGAGTATTACTCAGCAATAAGGAACAATAGTGAATTAACACATCTGGTATTATCCTGGTTGGAGCTAGAACCCATTCTTCAAAGCAAAGTGTCACAGGAATGGAAAAACAAGCACCACTGGTACTCACCATCAAATTGGTACTAACTGATAAACACCTACATCACACAGGGCAATAATATTCATCAGTGGGCGGGCAGGTGGGAGGGGGGTGGAGGTGATGGGAAAAACTCTCACTGAATGGATGCAGGGAGCACAGTTTGGGGGACGACCATGATTGTAGCTCTGACACGGGCAGTGCATGGGCAATATATATAGCCAACGTGTTGTACCCCCATAATATTCTGAAATTAAAAAAAAAAAAATTGGTATCCTTATAAAATCCTGTGGTGAATTTCTATGATTTTGTGTTGCCTTGACATCCATTTTTAATCTTTATCTAACATAATCAAACTCCTTGAAAAAGCTTAAATTCTCTCTGTGCTTTGAGAGGTAAATTTCTCTAAAACTCTATAAGTGCGTTGGCCATATGGAACAGATAAACTTTAACTATTTGCATTTACAGAGTCACTATTTAGTCCAACAGTCTTTTTTAACTAGTGAGTTTTACCTGTCTCATGGCTAAAATTTCAAAATCAAAGCTATAAGATCTTTGTATCTGTCTGTATATTTATGTGTACATGTGTACCTGTCTGTATTTTTATATTCTCTACATGGTACCAAATTGACTTATAAATAAATGAGCACCCATAAATTAAGCAAATAAGCCCAAATGTTTTTCAAAATCACTTGACTTTCATAATATTTTGGTAAATAAGACTAGTTTAATATTGTCAATTTAATAAAAATAATTTTTCTGAGTTATCAGCAAAATATACATGTATTTTTATGTTAAGGTTATTGCTTTTATGATACTTGCCTAACATACAGTAATATAAAAATGATTAATAGAAAATTTAACTTGAGATGAAGGCTATATTTGTCTAATGTCTCATGAAATTTTCAAAACATGATTGTTAAGAATGAATAAATTAAATAGATGTAAATGGAATAAAAGTTTATGAATGAACTTTTAATAATAATCATGTTTCATAGTATGTTTATTTAAATAGTTTTCTCAAATCCTCTTGGTAACTATACCCTTAGAATTTTGCTAAACTAAATTAAATGATGACTATTCATTGAATATCTAAATCACTTCCCAATAAGATGTAATTCTAAGACATTAATTACTAAATATGAGTTTAAGCTTATATACTTTTGGCTTCTTATTTCAGAGAAATAAAAGTTGTTTAAATCTGTTATGTGTCCTGCTCCACATTGATAAATTGTTTTATTAGAACATCTATGCTTCTAAAAATGATAAAATTTGTATTCATAAACTGTTAGTATGGGACTACTTCTTAGGTTTTTACTATGAATTAATCTTACTAAGATTTAAAATTCTGACTAATATATGGTAACTAAAACTACTTATAAGAAGGAAAACAATTCTGTACACAGAACTTACAAGGAAAGCAAGACATGTTTTATCAAGGAGATTATTAAGTATAAAAATATGCTTTTGTTGAAAAAAATGATTTTGTCTACTTTGTAGGTTATTTTAAGGTTATTTCAGAATAAATAAAGAAAGAAAAAAATGAGATAGATAAACTGAATAGATGTAGAAAGTTGGGGATAAACTGAAAAAAAAATTTAAAAAGGTTTATGTAAATCTTATCCTGTGTAGTCAAAGCTGATTGGGATTAGATGGATTTGTTTATAAGGTTTTATTAAAATTATATTCAATATTAATAATACCCTGATACAAGTGTTAAATTTGGTTTTCTCTTTTAAATGAGATTTTCATGTAATATTAATAGGAAATAATAAAAGACTTTGATTAACTTTTTGAGTAAATTACCAAAAAAAAAGGGGAGAGTTTGCCTCATGCCATCTTTATTAAGTCTTTTTGACTATTTGGAAAACTGAGTCTCCCCTCAATGAAAAAGTAAAGGTTATTCTTTTGAAATCTTTGAATTATCACTTTGGCTAAATAAATGGCTATTATATAACAGTGATCTGTGATCAACACTAGTTTGATCTAGTATTCATAGACTTGGATATTTGACATAGTTCATAAAATCAAATATCAAATTCTAAAATTAAGTTTTTTGAGATCAAACTTTTAGAAGTTCCAAAAAGTTCTCCTGGAAGTTCAAGAGAGATATATTAGGCTTATTTGGTATGTTAAAAACATATGGGAAGCACTGTCAAATATGAAATGGTGTTTAACATTTTTGAGTTATATTTATATAAATGTGTTATTAATATGTGTTCCAAAATTTTATAAGATTTTTAAAAAGAAATTTAATATATCTTGGTGTATATTTTCAGTCTTAACTATGCTTATTATGTTAAATTGTTGTATGCAAATTTCCTTGTCAGTTGTGTCTTTAATTATGGCTACTCTAAGTCTTTGTCATCCACAATTAATGTTTTAGTTTGATTCTTCTCTAAAAGCATCTTATAACCAGCTACAGTCCAAAAGTGGCTGCTTTTTCAAAGAAATTTATGTAAAGTACCATGACAAGTACTCATGAATGTAAGTTTCTGATAACACTGATGATCATACCATTGGACTATGTAAAGACTTCCAGAACTCTAAATAAAAGGGCTGAAGATTGCTAACCCAATGTCAAGCAAAACAAGAATTAATTACATGGGACCGAACTGAGGGAGGACTGAAATGATTTTTATAACATTTTGTTTGATTTTTATGTTTTGTTTTCCAGAGTCAAAAAAACAACAACTTTTTTTCTTTTGTGCTATTTATAACCTATAGCCATTAGGTAAAATATACTTTTATGAGCAAAATTGAAATATTTACCTTTCTCACTACCTGATTTCTCCAGAATTTGGAAACTATTCATAAGTATTCTTATCTTATGGCAATATACTTATTTGAATAAGTTCAATAAGAAAGTGGGTTTTTTTTGTTTTGTTTTGTTTTTTGCTGGTTTTTTTGTTTGTTTCTGCAAAAGGACACATTGGAAACACTGATTATTTTACCAGAGCTTTGACTAGAATGTCATATTTTCAAATGTGACAAGACTGCTTTGAGAGATTAAGGTTGACTTTAGAAAGCCAATAGACTTGGAATAAGACTTCTCTAGTACCTTGTCCACACATTTCCTTTACAAAATTCCTGACCTTGTGGTAAGCAAAGCATGTTGCTTTCTGACAGGGCTCAGGAAACTCAAGATATTTTGGGGACCTCAAGAAGAGAGGAATTCACCCAATTCATACAGGAAGTGTGCAGGTACATTCTGATCACAAATCCTTGGCTTGGCTTCCTAGACTTGAGAGGCTTTTCAGTCTCTAATCTGAGATTCCATATGAAAAAGTTCAGCAAAGCCAATTTACAAAGAGCCTATTTAGCCAATCACTATTTTTGCTGCACTTTACACAAATAATCAGGCCAAATATAATAAGATTAAAACTTATTTTGTAAATAAATTGGTTCTACTATGATTTAGCTTTGGTAGAACTGAGGACTGGACAGGAGAGAAAAAAATTATGTTTCCAAAAAAATACTATCATACCTGTTATTAGATTCCAGCCCTGTTGATTATTTTTGAGCTTGTATTATTTGCTTACAGTTTGGACTAAATCCTGAGCTCTTTCCTGGCTACAAGTTTACAAACTAACACTTCCAAATTTTTCTTCTATTTTTCTGACTTGGACCCAGTGAAATTGCTACTACCTTTTTCCTGAGACCCTGCAAGCTAAAGTTCATGTGTAAACAACGTTATGACATACAAACTACAGACAAGAAAAATCTATCTGATTCCCACTGTCCACTTCTACTTTAACTGAACATGCTTTGAGTCTTAACACCTGGGCACCTCAAATGACTGCCCTCCAGACTCTAAGGAAACTGGTTTTGTTTCCAAATATTAACCTTTGTTTTTCTTTTGTTTGAGAGGCCATCTGCAATGCTATCTCCTTAAATGATACACAACTGTTTAATTGGAGTGGCCTATTCCAAGAAATGGGAAACTGGTTTAATGGGACCCTTTGCCACTTAGCTATTAACTCAATATTTCTCTTAACAGTCATGACACAGCTTTTCATGTGGGAAACTTCTAGTGAAGTTTCAGACAGGGGAATGTTGGGGATCAGAAACTGATGTGCCAAAATATGGTGCTTTGATGTGCTGAACTGAAGAAGGAGGCCCAGGGTCTATCCGGCCCGCTCCTACTCCTGTCCCTCAAGCCTCTGTCTCTCCCAAAGCATGGTATGAAGTTGTTCTCTCAAGTTCCTTCATCTGCTTGAAGACCAGACCCACCAAAAAAGAAAACAACTGCATCCAGTCCCTTCCCTGAGTTTTCATTAAATAAACCCGTATCACAAGGAAAAAAAAGACAGAAGTCTATCAGGACACCTGGACAGACTTTCATCACAAATTGTTTTCCACTCTTCAAGCCCCACAGACTTTGTCCCAGGCCATTGCATGTTCTTCTAGCACATGAAATTCTCCTAAAAATCATTTACTATCCTCTGAAATAATCCACACTTCCCCATCGTCCTTTCCCTTAGAGGAAGGGAACAAAAACATTCTACGCCACTGAGTAGTGGGGTAATAGCTCTGTGATTCTCCATTGTGCAGATTAATAAATTTATATGCTATTTCTGCCTTTTGTCAGTTGATTTTCAGTGAACATTTAGAGGGCAAAGGAAAAGTTTTCCCTTGGCTCTTATACTAGTATTACTCATAAGTGGCTTTTAATTGCTTTTTATTGTGTTGGAGAAATCAAGCTGCTAAATGAGAATTTTACATGGGATACTGGCTATAGTGTTTTAGAGCAGTGGTCCCAACCTTTTTGGCACCAGGGACCAGTTTCATGGAAGACAATTTTTCCATGGACCTGGGGTGACGGGAAGATGGTTTCGGGATGATTCAAGCACATTACATTTATTGTGCAGTCAAACCTCTCTGCTGATGATAATCTGTATTTGCAGCCGCTCCCCAGCACTAGCATCACCTCCTCAGCTCCACCTCAGATCATCAGGCATTAGATTCTCATAAGGAGCACACAACCTAGATCCCTCACATGCGCAGTTTACGGTAGGGTTTGTGCTCCTGTGAGAATCTAATGCTGGGGCTGATCTGACAGGAGGCAGATCTCAGGCAATGATGCAAGCGATGGGGAGCAGCTGTAAATACAGATGAAGCTTTGCTCTCTACAGCTCACCTCCTGCTGTGTAGCCTGGGACTGGTACCTGGTCTGCGACCCTAGGAGTTGGGAACCACAGTTTTAGAGTAACTGATGTTACTGTGTAAGGAAACTACAGATAAAAATAAGAAGTGTGTTTCTCCTTGTTGAAAATAAGGAAAAACTTTTCCCTTTCTCTATTTTTCCAAAATTTCTTTCTCTGTCCTTTTCAAATCTATGTGAACCTTTTTAATGGCTAAATAAGTCCCTTGCCAGTCTTACAACTCATTAATGTCTCCTCAAGGAACTGAAAGCATTCCCTTGAAATGTAATCACCAAAAAAGACAACGCTTTATATCCCTGGAGGAGTTAAGAGGAGATGGCTTAACTTTAGCTGTCACCTGACTCCAAATTACAAAACCTACCTCATTTATTAAATAGGCTCTATTTAGCTATATGAAATATGAGTGAGATTTCTTTCTGTCTTTGCTGTCTTTTTAGTGGCTCGCCTGTGAGGATTGCCTTATCACATTCTGGTTCAATGCTTAATCAGTAATAAAACTGTTTTCTTTCTCTTCTACCTTTTGCAGAGGTTTTCTGGATTGGAAGAAGATTTGGTTTTTAATTATATTTTCCTAAGAATTGTCACTTTTCCTTCTCTTGAGCGGCTGCTTGACACCCTCTAAAGCTCAGGATCTCCCAACATCTCGGGATGGAACAAAATCTTCAGTGACCATTTCTCCCTTTGAATACATTGGGTGTAATGTGAATACTGATTCTTAGTGGGGATAGACAGAATCCAGTTCGACAATACAATCCATGAATCTGGAAGTTTTTTGCCAAAATTTCTTTAAGAAAATGCAAGTATTTTTATTTTTGTTATGAATGTAAAAGAAAAAGTTTGCACCAGACACTTGTTAAAAATGGCAAGACATTTTATTTAGTCTAGTGCAGAAGGAGAAAAAGACTTCAATATAGAAATGAGGTCAACTCCAAATACAGCAAAGATTGCTGGGGATTTACAGCCAAGGAGCAGAATGGGGTGTTTGTGGATGGAATATTACTAAGAGGAACTAGACTAGACACCAAGTGCAAGGGAGCCTTGCTAAACAGGCCGAACAAGATTCTTTCTATAGTCAGGCCAGGGCCAGGGCCAAGGGTTAGGGTTAGCTGTAAAGATGGCTCAGAGGAGCCTAAGTAAAGCTTGGTCTAGCAGCAAGTCCTTATCGTAAATTGTTACCAATGATTACCTTAGTTATTATTAATACTTTGGCTGGACAGGGAAGAAATGAGAAGTAGGAAGAGAATCAGAACTGAAGTCTTAGAGGAAAAGGTACTACTAGAAAGTACCAAAAACATACTGCAAGAACTTAAAAGCTATATGTGATCCATTTAGAACCTATAGATACAGTAAACATTACTAAAAGTCAGAAAGCGTTTACACCAGTAAGTAAGCCTGTTAGAAGGATCTTTTCACCATCTATTTTAATTGAATCTTATTGCATAAGTGTGCTTTTTAAATAAACAAGCAGACAAGCATATTCAACACTTTGAGTTCAGTAAACATTTATTGTAAACTTGCCTTGTAAAGCAAGGCCCTGGGCTAGAAATCTATGGTTCAGAGAGATTGACATATGCATTCATTTCAATACAATATAATGAAAATCTTTATTATTATTTTACAAATTAGAGAACTGCAACTCAGGAAAGATTCATAATCTGGCCAATCTGAGAGTGCAAATTATTTGACTAAATTCTATTCTTTTTCTGATGAATGATTGTAAAAGATAGTTTTACGTAGAGGGTATTGAATTAGGAACTTCTGAGAAAAACAAACAACAGGAAAAGAAACCTGTAAAAAATTAAAACAGAAATCCAGAGAGAAAGATGCAATCACACCTGTGCATAGTAGCCTCTGCCTACACAATGGCTCAAGGATAATTTCCTAAGTGATCACAATTTGTGTAAAATAAAGTTTCTGTTTGATCTTCTCTTTCATTTGCATGTACTTTGAATGTAGGTGGCTGGTGGGTGTTTTGGTGAAGGAAATTTATGAAAAAAAAGGCTTTGCATTTTTTAAATACAGTTTTGCCTGTTATATTTCTACTTAAAACTGAGCACATTCCACTGACCTGACCTAAGAAGCTAAAAAGTTGTCTTTACTTTCATGAAGAATTGACTTAATTCAATAAATTCAATAAACATTTATTCAGCACCATTTCAGACACTATCTGAGTGTAAAAGATTTAAAAATGAAAAATGGCATGAGTAAACTATCAAGGATTTCATGTGGAAAGAGATCTCATGTGCAAGAAAATCTTCCGCTCACAGTTGCAGTGCGAGAACAAAGATGTAAGGTCCATGAGAAAGATGGTGGCCTCCAAGATGGCGCCAGGGACTCGCCACCTCTGGATCCTCACCAGCTCACTGAGTCTCCTCCTATGTTGTACCAGCGTTGTTCTCTGTGGTCAATGGAATACAACACAAGGGATGGGATGCTGTTCTGAGGTTAGGTTGTAAAAGCCACCATGCATTTTGTTTTGCTGCCTTTCTTTGCTCCTGGATCACACACAGGCTCTGGGGAGAGCAGCTGCAATGCCATGCTCTCTGCAGGGGCCCGCGAAGTGGGGAACTAAATCCTCCTACTAAAAGCTATTTGAGTGAGCTGGGAAGAGAAGTTCCACCCCTTCAGATGATGGCAGCCCTGGACCTGGCCTCTCAACAACAACCTTCCAAAAGATCCTGAATCAGACCCCCTGAGCTAAGCCACACCGAGATTCCTGGTCCTCAGAAACTCTATGAGATAACGAAGCTTTGTTGTTTAAGCTGCTAAGTTTTGGCTTTATTTGTTTTGCAACAACATACAGCTAATGCAGACAGCTATTCAATTAAGAGAAATAAAATTCAGAGATAGATTTGATTGCTTCCTGTGTGGACAAGTTAAGCAAATAGAGTATACTGTCATGGGGGTGGTAAGCTTTTGAACTGGTTTTAAAAAACAGTTTGGGTTTGGATAATAGCTTGTTAGAGAGGAAATCCTAGGATGTAAGGAAAGTACTTACATGAGTGTCTAAAAGTGCTCCAACTACTTGGATTCTGGGTGCCCTGGGCTGCCGAATGGGAAGATGTGATAGATCTAGACGATGAAGTGAGCCCATCCATCCATTGTGCAATGCAGGAAGTAGAGCATTGTTTAACAGCCAGGGAGTGGGGAGTAATTGTGTTAATTATATTCTATTATTAAGCAAGAGATTCACAAATTTAAGCTATGCTTTAGAAATATTCATAGGACAGTGGTGAATTGCAAAAATTCTTTAATATATACCCAGGAATGTCCTAAGGGATGAGGGACCATCCTCACTGCAGAGAAGCTCACAGTTGAGCGGGAGGTGTGGGCAAGTATTAAAACAGTTACAAGACAGATTATATGTGCTATAACAAGGGACGCAAAAGCCAAGACAAGTTATGTGTACTGAGCAGTGTTTGTGTGTATCTTGAAGTGAAAAATGAATAAACAAAATTAAGAGGTCAAAAGGAGAAAGTGAGAAAGTATAGACACCAGGTGCATATTATAAGGGAGCCAAGTTCTTTATACATGCGTAAAATTCAGTCTTTATAACAGTGTTCAGTAACTGATACTTTTTAATGCCAATTCACAGGTGAGAAAAATGCTGCAAGTACTTTAGTCACACAGCTGGGAAGACATCGAGCTGGAATTTGAATCAAGATCTGTCTAATAATACTTTACTTACACTTCACACTCTTCTCGGATGCCAGAAGGCTGTGTTTGTCAGCAGTCTCTGTAATTGGAAGCCAAGTTTGCCAAGCAAGGCTAAATCAGATAAGACTTTTGCTTTGCTTTCTAACTGAGAGCTAGGTTGTCTCTGTTGAGGCTGATACTCCTACTCAATTAAGCTAAATGCCATATGATGGGTCTGGTAGAAATTCATTATCTCGGTTGAGTGACTGAACCCACCACATTGTGACTTGGAATCAATCAAAGGAGTTGGTCGGGTAGCCCTATATAAACAGTACCTAAAATAAGCTCCTTACAAAAATTTCTTTTGCTTTGTGAGTTCACATAAAGTAAGGTGGGAAAGATACTGACTTGTAAAATGTCAAGCTTGAGATAATTAAAATAATTTATTTAATGAGAGTGGTTTCTATTAGATATGAACAGACACTAAATTTTTTACCTGGGTCCTTGGATCTAAATCAATTGTGACACTAATAATATCCCAGATTAATCAAAAAAACAGGTAATCCAAATATAATTCTTATTGTTTTTACTAATAAACAATTGATTTTTATATTATTCTATTATTCTCTCAGGTATTATACATTTACTCTTCTTTCTACAATAAAAAAGTAAGCAAACATTTAAAAATAAATGCACTATTAATATGCCATATTTCCCCAAGAGATTTTATATTTTAAAATGTGTTTGCTTAGACATTTGATAAAATTAATTTTCCTTTCCCCTGAGGCACAGACATCTACTTTGGAGAAAACAAATGACTGACTATTTGGGACCCATCAATGTGGTGACCCTTGGACTTCACTTCCTCTAATTGTCCTCTCCTTCCACCCTATTTTCATATTTCACTAGGTCCCTTTCTTCTTTATACCCAATAGGGGTGATCCCAGATTTCCTTGAGATTTATTGAGAGCTACTGACTTGGTGCATGAATTCTGCAACAGTTCACTCCCATAATGAGCTGAAAGGGGAACCCCAAATTCCTTACTCTGAAACTGTATATGCTCATCACCTCCAATCTGAAAATGGTCCTCAGTTTGAGGTGAACAGAATGGCATGCTGGCCAAAAGAGTTTATAATTTAATTTTCAGAAATTGCTTACATTAAATCTTCACCTATATTCTCATTTAAGTCCAAACTTCTTTTATAGGGCAATAGGAAAAAAAGAATCTGAGAAACAAATATGTTACTAATGTTCCCTCATTAGAAGAACAATGTCTTGTACATCAAGGTCCTGTGCCCATTTCTGAAGGTCACAGGAAAAGTCAGTGCTGTTCCTACTGCTATATGTTAGGTACTGGTTGTGCCCTCAGAGTCCATCAGATCAAGTCCTGGGGGGGAAAAAAGGAAAAAAAAGTTCAAATTACAAAGTCAGCCTAAAACCCAAACACACCATTAGCTTTTGACCCAGAAAACTTCCTTAAATTTTTAACCACCAACCAATGGGGAAATTAGCACTCTTTCATTATTTTCTCTCTTCTGCATTTTTACTCTTGTGTGTGCGCACGTACACACATTCTGGAAACTAGAACTATGTCTTGAAGATAAATTTTTAAAATGCAGTAATAACATATTCTATTTCACCAAACTTTAAGAATTTCCAAATTACTGAGAGTTTTACAACCTTAGGAAAATGTAAATGTGAGATATCCCTTGAAACCATGCCTTAAAAAAGCAAAAAAAACCCCAAAATCTGGACTATTGAATGATTGTAAAACATTACTTGAATATTCTTCTGTTAATATTCTTCTAATAATAAAAATAATAATAATAATAATAACTATAAATTTCAGTTATTGAACATTTGTTTTTAGCCAGGCACCTATGTGCAGGGGAGATCACCAAAGTCCATACTCATATCACAAATTTTGAAGTCATAAATGGCTGAAGCTTATGATTGTCTCAGTAGAAACACAGTCTTAAACAACTGAGCTGATGTCCTGCAATTAATTTGGGAAAATGCATTTAATCTGATCGAATGATCGAATTTACCACTTATATTATCAAAACTGATTTTCATCAGAATGGTTGAACCTGTAACCTTGTGTAACGACACTGCCAAAAGAATACCTTTATTCAGTTGTTTTCACCCTGTAAATTCTATCCACCACTTCATATACTGTTTACAACTTCACGAGGTGGGCAGTAGTATTTTATAAGTGTGTCTGCGTGTCTGTCTGTCTGAGACAGAGTCCCAAAGAAGTGATGTAACTCATGCGCCAAGGTCTCTCCTTCCATGGTCCTCCTACAATGATGATTCTTTCAAAGTCCCTGATAACCACTTTTCTCAGTCAGGCCAGGTCCCTCAGGGCTGTAGTGAGCAGCGTTGCTATAGGACAGCCAGCTCAGCAGAGCCAGGAAGGAGGGAGGTGCTTCTACCTGCGAGCACGCGCGCGCTCTGTGTCCTCCTCACAGTCACCCACTCGCTCACTGACTCTCGTTCTTCTGTTTAGTATTGACTGAATGCCTTCTATATGTCAGAGCCTGCTAACTCTGGGATTCCAATGACGTGTAAATATAATCCTTTCTTTCAGGTTGACTGGAGTTGAGTGGCTGAGACAGACAAACAAACACACATGTAAATTAAAGTGGTGAGCAAAACACCATCATAATCTTAAACCCATGAGCGAGAGAAAAATGCCCAAGCTGATGAGGTCAGAGGACAGTTTGTCTGGGCCAGACACTAAAGGAAAAGTGACACTGTGAAAGACGTAGATGTGGAGAGCACAGTGTGTGACAACTAAAGAGCAAGGAGAACATGGTACTATCTGCCCAGCACGTTCTTTGTGTATGTGCCTGTAGTTAGAGGTGAGGACAAGGGAGTAACATCAGACTTTCATTTGAGATGCATCACTCTGGCTACAGCGTGGATAATGGACCTAACACTGCAAATACTGGAATCATGAAACCTAGGAGGATTTGAGGAAATTCACTTAGTAGATGATGGTGAGCTGAACTTAGGTAGTGCAGTGGGAATATGAGAAGAACCTTAAAAAAAAGAAGCTACGAGGCTGAGCGTAGTGGCTCACTCCTGTAATCCCAGCACTTTGGGAGGCCGAGGCAGGAGGATCACTTGAGCCCAGGAGTTTGAGACCAGCCTGCAACATAGAGAGACCCTGTCTCTACAAAATATTTTAAAAATTAGCTGGTCATGGTGGCATGTGCCTATAGTTCCAGCTACTTGGGAGGCTGAGACAGGAGGATCACTTGAGCCCAGGAATTCGAGGCTGCAGTGAGCTATGATTTTGCCACCACACTCCAGCCAGGGTGACAGAGCAAGACTCTGTCTCAAAAAATACAAAAAAACTAGGGGCTACAAACATTAACATAGGAAGTAGTGGTTGATTTGAGTAAAGGATCAAGCAAGAATGTATCTCAGGTTTCCAGATTATGGGAATGTTGTTCTGCCCCTGTAAAACTCTACCCATTTGATAAATAGAACTCATAATGATGAGTAAGAGAAGGAGGAAAGAGTTGCAGGTTGTGTGAAATATATATATATTCTCCCAGGAGTGGCTGGGAGGAAGACATTGAAGAGTTCGCTTTTGGACACATTGAGCCTGAAGTGTCCATGAGATATCCAAGAGCAGATGTTGAGTCACCAATTGGACATTAAGGTCATGAGTGCATGAGAGAATTTTAAGTGTCATCAGTTCGTAGGTGGTAATTGAAACCACCAAAATAGTTCAGCTCACCCACGGAGAATGTGTGTAGGAGTGGTCTCTCTCTTTATAAAATACGGTTCTCAGCTCCACAAAACCCAATACCTTCTTTTATAAAACATGCTTTTATTAATAATTAGAACTATAATATCATAGTATAACTTACTTAAGCCCATATATTTTTAAAAGAAAAATCAGTTGACTTTCCCATCTTTAACAGAAAGAAGATAAAAAATAATATAACATGTATTTCAATATGTAAACACTTAGGCAAAACTACACTAGAACACACAATAAAGTGGTCAAATGCCAGGATTTCCTTGTCTTGTATTGGTGACAAATAATTGCTATTGTTGATAAGATTTCCTGAAATAGAGGACATCTCTTGGTAAAGTTATAAATAAAACAACACATAGCCTCTCTTCAATTTACCAAGTGGATATTCTTGAAAAATCTAGGCCAATTGTCAGAAACATTATTTTGTATATATGTAAAATAGGGTTAGGTTCCAAGTTCAAATAATTATAAATTAGTTTTTAGGTACATGAATTTCTATTAGGATATAGCAAAAATTGTGTGTATGGGAAAGACTGTTGTTCACCAAACAAAAGCAAAAACAAAAAACAATCATTTCCTCTTCTTCTAGGAGCACAGCTAGACTGGTTCCCTGGTCTCACTTGCTATCTAGCTGATGGGATAAAGCAGAACCGGGTGTGTGTCATTTTTAGCCAAGTCTTTTAAGAAAGCTTGCTGTGTCCCTTGTATTAATCATGCTCCCCGTGGGAAATAAAGAACATGCTCAAATTGGGTAATTTAAGAAGAGTTTAATACCGTAATCATAAAAGTGAAGGCAGGATATATGGATGCCATAAAGGATGGTGCAACTCCATAAGGATGGCTAGTAGGAGGGAGGTCCCTGGATTTCCTAAGCCTGGAAGGACATGAGGAGAACACAGATACCAGAAAAAGGGGCGGGGAGAGAGAGCCCTTAGAAGGGGCTGTCTGGCAGGAGGTAGAACCTCAGGCTGTGGACACACCCAGCTGACCCTGGCTCCACTGGGAAGGGAACCAACAATCCAGTCTCTCTCTCCTCTCTCCCTCTTACTGCTAGCTCATATTCCTTGTGCTTTGAGCCCACCTTAAATCCAGCAGTCAGGGAGGCGCACTGGTTTAGGTGGGGTTCTTGCGGCACAGAGTCGCCTCAAGAAGGATCAGGAGGAATGAAGGAAAGACATCCACAAAGTCCCTGCAAAGTGTATTTCCTCTCTCACTGGCCAGCTGAACTCAAGGATGATTGCTCGAGGGTCGCGGTTCCCAGAGCGGGAGGCTTTCACTTGGGGAGTTTCTTAGAAATATAAATTCTCTAGCCCCACAGCAGACTGACTTAATCAGAAAGCCGGAGGTAGGACCCAGATTTCTGTGTTTTAACAAGCCCTGCAGGTTATCCTAATACCTGATAAAGTTTGAGAACCAGTGTTCTAGGAAGGTGGCAACCATGTGTTGAAAGGGGTCTGAGAATAGGAAAATCATCAGTTAAGGAGCCTCCTTCATAGACTGTTGTGTGATGAGAAAATAAACTTGTGTTGAGTCATTGACACTTTTGTCTCTGTAGTTTCTGAAGTCTATTCCCATTCTAAGTAACACAAGTGGGATACAAAGATATTCTTCGTTTTATGTGAGATTTTCCCGCAGGTTGCTAGATACCTAGAATACCTGGCTTTGGCCAATACTGCAAAAGCAACCCCTAATCTCAGCCCATTCCGTTTAGGCTAATTTCCTCGGTAAGAATTTTTTCAGGGACTGAGCAGAACAGAGTCTGTATAGATTTTAGTAGAGATAGTTTAGAGAAGTTTAACAGAGAGGTTCAGATTAAAACTTCTTTGTCTTTCTACTACCGTATCTACTAACCTGTTTACATCCTTCCCTATATATTCTGCTTTTCTCCCATGGCAGTGGGAGAAATGCCTTTCTTTCTAAGCTTCTCTCCAGTGTATAATTGGTAATCCTCTAGACTCTTGACTATAAAAAGCTTTAAATTTTACAGATATCTTCTATCTTTCCTTCATGGCCAGCTAGATGGCCAAGTCCCAAGGCAAGAGAAAGGGATGCATGGCCGGGAGCAGTGGCTCACGCCTGTAATCCTAGCACTCTGGGAGGCGGAGGCGGGAGGATCACTTAAGTTCAGGAGTTCGAGACCAGCCTGAGCAAGAGCGAGATCCTGTCTCTATCAAAAATAGAAAAACTAGCCGGGCATCGTGGTATGTCGTGGCGCACACCCATAGTCCCAGCTACTTGGGAGGCTGGAGGGTCACTTGAGCCCAGGAGTTGGAGGTTGCAGTGAGCTATGCTGCCACTGCACTCTACCTGGGGCAACAGAGTGAGACTCTGTCTCAACAGAGAAAAGAAAAGAAAAAGAAGATAGAAAGGGACAAGTGCTTTGCCTACCTTACTTGGAGGCACAAGAAAGTCACTGCAAAAAATATGAATGTGTTATCTAATTTCAAGGAGGAAATAGAAAACTGCAAATAATAATCCAACCTCCTCCAGGTCATGTAATGTCACGTAAACAGCATGTTTATAGGCTGAACAAGTGACCCAAGAGTGTCATGAAGATCACCTGTACCCCCCAAATGCCCAAATTCACTGTTTAATTCCCAATATCTTGCTTGATCTTTTATACACTTTTTTACAGTTGACCATTCCTACTTCTTGGAAATCCTTGTTTTCCAGTCTTCTTGAACACCGTATGTCTCCAGTTCCCTACGACCCCGCTAGTCCTTTCTCATCTCCTTTGCTGGATTCTCGTGCTTTTTTCCAGATCTCAGGACCCTTGTATTTTCTGTCCCCTTTCTCTTCTATGCACTCTTGTGCAGCCATATTGCTGTAAACGCACTTGCTGCTCTGATGCCCCCACCCTGTTCACCTCCAGCTCCTCCCTCCCCTGCGCTCCAGAAAGGACGGCAGCCGCTCTCCTGGCCTCCGCCCAGATGCCTAACGGGGATCTGACCTTCAACGTGGGGAAAACAAAACTGCTGGTTCCCCACACACAAAATCTTCTGTCTTCCTGTCTTTTTTATTGTCATCACCATCCACCCAGTGATTCAGGCCACGACTTAGGTGTCCTCCTGTCCTGTTTTGTTTGTTTTCTTTTTCCCCCTTGTCGTCCCCACATCCAATCCAGCAAATTCAGCACAACTCCCTCCAAGGCACTTCCTGGATTGGGCCTCTTCTGATCACCCCACTGCCACCGCCCCAGCTCGCGCAGCTGTTTGCCAAGTTCACTTCCCTCTAGCTGGGCGCCTTCCTCCTGCCCCTCACACTCGCTGCGTGCATTGGACTTTACGCTGAGCACATGTTGGTCTGCAGACTCTTTGTTCTTCCCTCTTCCTGTAACGCTTCCTCAATGATCTGCATGTGGCGAGCCCCTTTACGACACTAAACTCAGTTCCTCCGACACTGTCTTGACCAGTAGCCTCCTGCCTCCCGCCTCACCGTTGTCACTCTGTCCTCTTAGCCTGTTGTGGTCTCCTCGTGGCTCTGTTCATTACCTGTCGTTATTATTTATTTAATGGCTTACATCTTGATCGTCCATCTTTTCTCACAAGAATATGAGCTTGATGATGGCATGGACTTTCGTTTCCCTGCTACTCCACTCCACCCCCAGTAGTTATGTCAGGATCTAGCAAGTCCCAGAGAGTGAATAAACAGCTGTTGATGAGTGAGGTAAGAATTTATGTTCCTTTTTTAACACCTCCCCAAACGCAGGGATCTGGGATGAATTGGCCAGAGCTCCAAAGCAAGAGAAGAATGAAGACCAACTATCTTTTCTGTCTTCTAACCATTCTAAACTATGCTGCTATATTAAGCAATTTTAAGGTTGTAAGCACATTTTATGGCAGAGTAGTGATTTTTTTTTCATACTTTAACTGATCGACCATTAATTTTTCTAAAAAATAATATTTTCTGTGTTAATGAATTACAATTTCTCAGAGTGGTACAGCACAGGCTTGAAATTTTAATTAAATGAACCAGATTTTAGCAAAACAATACTTGGCTCAGCAAAAATTCTCCATGTTGACTGTAATCACGCAGAGTGTGTAGTTGTGAATTGGCCAAAAGATAAGTGTATTGTGATTAGCATGCCAATCAAATCAGCAGGGAAGAAAGATGCAGCTTGATTGGTTTATTATCAGAAAAATTAATATGTATGGAGGTGCTGTGTCTGTCAGATGCAGTGTGTCTGCCCTATGGAAATAGGAATAAACAAAGTCACCATCACTGACAAGTGTATGAGCAATAACACCAACAATAGAACAAACAAAAAAAGTCTTCTTGAACTTTTACTCTTTTTCTACCTATGTACACATTAGACACATTATTTGATCATTATTATTTTCCAACAAAGAAGGAAACATAGATTTATTGAATACCTTTTATGTCAGATTTTATATAAATGACTATTAAAATTAGTATTCTACTTATCAGACAGCACATGAGGCAGCTAGTAACTGAACTCAGTCCTGCTGCTTCTAAAGAGCAGCAGCAAGACAACCACAATCTTTAGCATGTATTATTATGAGTGCAGCACTGTGCTAAGCATTTCACACACGAGTTAGTTTAGTCCCCATGGTGACTACTTGAGATATGTTATGCTACTTTCCTAAGAAAACTAAGGTTTGCAATGTTGAGTTTCTTACCCAAGGTTACAGAGATCCAGGATTTAAACCCACGTCCATCTGAAACCAAGGACTATTGGTGCTCATAACCAAGACACCTACGAGAGTCTGTGCTCTTTCTACAATACTGCCTTGCCAATGGTATCATAAGAATGCTTTGCTCAATTTTGGCCATCCCTGAGGTCTAGTTTTCAATGCTTCCTGCACTCAGGTTGCCAGTGATTGGAGCAGATTTATCAAATCACCTGAAATGAATCAGATGGGGGATCTGGAGTTGGTTGGGCCCAGTAAGAAAAGACAGAGAAGAAGCTGCAGAGAATGCAGACAACAGAAAGTGACATAAGACAGACGGTGGGTGATCAGAACTTGCATTTTGATAAAACTCCACTAAGAGTATTGAGATAGCTAAAATACTAAAATATGCTTTTTGCTGTGATAGAATACATTCATTTGTAAAAATAACAGTTTGAGAAACATCTGTCAGTTGGATATGTTTCAGTACTGAAAACACAGTATGGGAATTATTTTCTTTGTCCTCAAACTTGAGCTTACTAGAGACCAAAGTTAATTCATACTGTGATTAATGTAGACAAAATACACTAAAATTTCAAATTAGTATTTTCAAGTTAATGTTGAAAATAATAATCCAGAATGATGCTTAACAATTAGTTTTTCATTTCAGATGGGATACCAGGAATCAGAAGGGACCAGTGACCAAATCATGAAGGCTCCAGGAAGAGGACATGAGATATTTTTTTAAAAAATATGAACATAGTTCTTTCAAATCTTTTTTGTTGTTGTTTGTTTTTGTTTTTTTTTCTTTCAGAGACAGAGTCTTGCTCTGTCCCCCTGGCTGGAGTGCAGTGGCATCATCATAGCTCACTGCAACCTCTTCAAACTCCTGGGCTCAAGCGATCCTCCTGCCTCAGCCTCCCAAGTACCCGAGTAGCTGGGACTACAGGCATGCACCATGATGCCCACTTAATTTTTCTATTTTTAGTAGAGATGGGGTCTCACTCTTGCTCAGGCTGGTCTCGAACTCTTGACCTCAAAAGATCCTTCCACCTCTGCCTCCCAGAGTGCCAGGATTACAGGCATGAGCCACTGCGCCCAGCCTCAAATCTTGATTTTGAATATGATTTATCAAATTTATAAAACATGGATAAACCTTGATTCAGGATTACTCAGGCAATTCAATTAAGCCCACTTCTAAATCTTAAGTAATTCTATTATAAACATATGTCCAGCATCATTTCCTTCAATCCGGTAGATACAAAATAAGTTAAGGACAAGTCTTAGCTCACAAAGCATTTGAATTAGGTTGGAGAGGCAATGCATAGATAAGAACCAACATTAAGGATATACTAAAGGACCTTCAGATAGCTGATAGAGTTCTCAATCACAACTAGTAGCATGGGTTATAAAGCAGTATTTTTGATACCAATAATTCATTCTTTAATCAACAGGCTCACATATTTCATATTTTCTCTGACTCATTTAAATCTTCCATAATTTATGTCTATCAGAAAGTATAATTAATATGCCACATCGAAACTTTTTCTCCTTCAAATTAATTTTTTTACATTTTTAAGACTTTTAACATTTAAATATAGCCTCAGATTCCTTTCAATATGCAAACGTCTTCCTCAGAGCAAATCTCAGTTTTGTGTACATTGTGGTATTCACTACATTTTTTTGATAAAAAATATTTTCAGAAAAGATTGAGAATCATTGCCATAGCTTTTTTATCTGCTAAAAAAAAGCCAAAGTCCCTTCGAAAGTGATTAATAGGTCACTGTGAGATAGAATTATGGAACTGGGCTCAGCGCTGTTAAATAACTTGATGGGGGTCACACGGATACTGACGATAGTGTGGGTATCCACCCTTGAACCCACATGTAGCTGAGACTGTGTACATTCCAACACAGGCACATCACAAAACCACTTCCCCACCAATGAAAGGGTAAAATTCAGATAGCCTGAGCGAAGAGCAAGGACCAGTCATGCAGTGATACAACGAGTTTCTGACATGGACGGTGACAGAGAAGAGAGAGAATGAAGACATGGTTGGGTAGAGCTGTGAGGGTTACGGCGAGATGAAAGTTGGAGTGATCTCATTCATGGAGGACTTTGCCATTTGGAGTTCTGGGGACAGAACGGAACTTGTTCTGACAAGGAAAAACAAAAACAACAAGCTTGAATCCCTCTACCGGCATGATGACAAGATAAAAAGTGGGGTCTGCACAAATGCACCTGGAAGCTATCCACCCGACTCCTCTTTGCATGAGAAAGAGACAAACATTGGAGACTCAGTGTCTGAGGCAGCAGCTACACTAGGACCTACTGAAGGACAGACGTAAAGAGAAAAGTGCCCGAGGTGAGGGCTGTCTGGCCACGACATCTGTCACCCCCGTGCTCGCCAGCGTTGATTCGGCTGATCTGGCTGGGGAGGTGGGTGTCCCCTTCCTCCCTCGCCGCTGCACGTGTGCCTCTCCTGAAGCTGCACGCTCGGTCAAAAAGGACGACCTTCCCCGATAGAGAAGGACCGTTCTTCGGTCAAGGGTATAGGAGTAGCTGCACTCCCCTTCTAGAACCTCCACACAAGCCCTCAAGAAAAAAGTGATAAAATAGCAGTGAGAATTAGAGATGCAGTCACTACTGAGGGAAGGAGAAGGCTGTTCTGAGAGTAGGTGCTTGGGGATCTGGAAGAACAATGTGGCCAATTACTGAAAAAGTGTGTCTTCTAAAGGAAAATAAATCCACATACACAAAAATAATAATTTTCCCATGGCCAGATAAAGAGAAACAGTGAGTCAACACTAATCTGGCATTCTTGCGGAGGAATCCATCCTTTGATATTTACTTGTACATTTTCCCTCGATTACTGAAATGTCTTTGATCGTAAGTGCCATATCCTGGACCAGTGATTCCGTATTGCAAAATAACTTGATTGTTGGAATAAAGGCAATGTAGGAGACATCATTATTACTATAATTTTAAATACATTCCTTATAAATAATTGATGGCTGTTATTTATTCATCATTGAATTAGAAATTCATATTGAAGTTAAGTGAGTTTCCTGAAAGAAAATTTCTATTCTTGTGCCAACGGAAGATAACTTGGAAAATCACAAGCGTTGTGACTGACTGATTGTCTTAATATTCATAAAATGGCCAAACTCTGTTTGCTACCTTCTAGAAGATTACATTAAAATGGAACACCAGCAACAACAGCAACATTAACAAAGCAACAAACATAAAACATCACTTTCTTAGTTGGGTGATGCCAGATATCAAAGAAACAGTGAGTTGTAGTTAACCTAAAAAGAGATATTGGAACCCAAATACTGAAATTTCTCAACAACCACCTCCCTCAAACTACCACATGAACCCTGGAAACTCTAAGCAGGTAGACATTCTTCATTATTTGCTAGGAATCTATATCTAAACGCCAAACCTGTTGAATAAGATTAGACACTATATAAAATTCATTCCATTTTTATTTTTTAATCTCTTAACCTTAAGGTGTACAGGATAGCCAAATTTGAATTCCTTTCTTCCAAACTGTTTGCTGATGCCACTCACTATATTACCCTGTTTATAAAGCAAAAGATAGGTACCCAGGAATTTTTCTTTAGACACTAAAGCATGGCAGCTAAAAGCATGAGCTCGGGGGTTAAGATGTACAGGAAGGAATCCTGTTCTCACCATTAATTTACAGAATGACTTTGAGAAGGTCATTTAAACCTTACTTTTCTTATTTGCAAAAGGAAGCTCATAATAGTGCCATCATTAGAGGACAATAGTGCCACTTGCCAAGGGTGTAGTAGGGGAGCCTGGCACTTAGAATTGCTAGGGTTATTATTGTCATCAAAGATATATTTTTGTTATTGTTATAGCTGTGCATATGATTCCTGCACACCAAGGACCAGGTACAACCATCCCTTACCCCTTCCTTACTGATCTCCAGCAAAGGTTCACTTGCTATTACTAACCTCCTAACTCCAAGAGAATGAAAAGAAAAAGAGATGAATTTTAAGAAAGGAGAGAACTCTAACTCCTTCCAAACCTGGTTCCGTACAGTGAGACTTCTTCAAGGGGTGGCCAGTGCATTTCCCAAACATCTGGACCTTTTGATATGTCTTTCTTCTACAGGGGCGTAGGGTGGGGAGAATAAGCCAGGAGAGGAGAAGCTTTGAATAAACAGCCTGAGGTTAGAATGTACGCAGCAGTGAGTGGAGAGGGTTGTTATCTTATTTGTGATTTGGCTTGGACATCATCTTCCCAGGACAAAAGGGTTGGACTGAAAGTGGTTTGAGTGAGTGGGAGGGAAAAGAATGTACAGGTGAAAAGCATAAAGGGTGGGGTGTATCAGTGGTTCTCAAACATAAACGTGCATAACAATCACCAGGAGAGCTTGTTAAAACAGTTTCTTAGCACAGACTCCAGGGACTCTGATGTGTGGAGTAAGAATCATGAATATGCATTTCTAGCAAGCTTCCTGGCGCTGCAAACAGGTCTGTGGGCCATGTTAGCCACAGGAAACAAGGAGGAGGGCAAAAAGGAGGAGACCCATGTGCATTTAGAACCTAACCCGCATCGGCAGGAACTTGCCAGGAGCATGCGCCCACCTTCCTGTCCCTAACGGTCTTTCAATATGATGTACTAAGTCCAAAAATAGGTAGGTATCAGCTGGTCATACTATACATGAGGTCAACAGACAGGGAACCAAACATGAAACAGATTCAACAGTCATAGTTGTAGACAGCATCTCATTCAATCTTCCAGTATTTGACCTTTAAAAACAGTCTTATTTCTTTACAAATCCCATGAGAATATGTCATAAGTTGTAGAAGAATTATAATTCACTTTTCAGTCTTATACTGTGAAATGTGATATACAAAATGGTGTCACTGTGGTTCAGAGCTCTAAAATGGAGTCGGGAAGTCATCTTAAGGACTACCCACACAACCTGCAACCTTACAAAAGACAAAACAAAACACAGGAACTTGCCTTGAAACTTTGAACTAGTCTGCACTGAAATGACCACAACGTCCTGGAAAACAGCTGAATTACACCACTGCTGCAAACCCTGAATGGCAACAACTGGTGAAATATGAACTTATGTACTAAGCCAGCCACTTCACCTCAATAATTCAAAACAACTTGTGTAATCACCCTCAGGGCCCTTTTAAAAATTCCTACTCCCTTCTCTCTCTTTGAAACATAATTTGGCCTTGAGCCAAATCTGTGATTCCCGAATTGCTATTCCTCTGTCTTATTGCTTTGCAGCCTGATCTTTAGTGTCTTCTTGGTTGACAATACTTTTGCATGTGTTTGTGTGTGTGTATGTGGTTGGATACTTTATAAACACCCATCCATCTCTATTTGCTTCTAAATATGTGACAAATGTACACGTGTGTGTGTGCACATTTTCTGGGTAAGTTACAAAAAATTCATAAGATATCCTATTCAATTGTTTAAGCCAAACATCCATGTGTTTCCAAATATATGTATATTTGACAGTGTATAGAAAAGGCTCTTGAACATGTCTATTTTTCAGATTTCCTCTAGATGTTTCCATTTAAGTAAAGTCATTAAATTGTGCTTTCTTTTCCCACAGCTAAATAAAGTTCCTTTACTTTTCTATTTAAAATCCACATTTCATGCCTATAAGGCCTTTATTCAGGGATTCAGGGGTCTTCTTTTCAGGAGGGCGACTAGCACCTGCAAGGGACATAGTAACCATTTTTGACTGAATTAACCTACAACTGCCTGAACTCTGCTAATACGAGCAGTAGAGGAAAATTGATTGCAGTGATTCATCACTTGTTTATAAACAAAAGTCAAGACCAATTTGATTATCACTAAAAATTACCTATGTGGCATTATATGTACCACAAAGCTGGAAAAGGCAGAGAAAGAAAATGCTGTGAAGAGAAGAGGGGGAGACAGGGAGGGACTCACCTTAGTGCTGGTGGTAATTGGCAGGGACCTATGAAATAAAAAGCATGTTGGAAATTAAATGCCTAGTGTAGTAATATGAGCAATGACTTGAGTTAGAGAAATGAGGATTTGAATCCCAGTTCTCCCTTGAGCATCTATCCTGGGTATCACCTCAGTTTTCTGTTTCTTCAATTTTGTTTTTCGTTAAAAAACATGGGAATGTTATTCTCAGGTAGGTTATTGTGAAGGTTAACGAGATAATAGCTGGAGTGCCTGAGAGGGTTTATGAGGTTGGCATTCAGGAATGGCAACTGTATTATTATTATTAATTATTATTATTATTTTGAAATACGCAGCTTCATATTTATGCCATTTGCATCTCACAGCTCTGGTTTTTTCACTCTAACTCTTATCTGAATTCCTGAACTAAATTCCTGGCTGGACCCCTACTTATAATACCATCTGCCTTTAATTCCCAGTGGAATCATTTTAAAACACGCCAATCTAATGATATTATTTCTCTCTTTAAGGAAGGAGATGGAGATGTCACTAACTTTCCCGAGCATATATACTCCCAAAGCATGCTTAGCGTGCTCACCTGATTTTTCTTATTCTGTGTGAGCCTAGAGAGGAAAGCTTGTCATTCCCATATTAAGAGAGGAAGATGCCAAAATTCAGAGAAATTAAGCAACTTTCACACATTCCCACAAAAGTAGTTGGCAGAGCTGAGATAATAAAAATGCAGAGTTTGACTGGTGATTATAGGATAAAGCACAAACTTCTTAGAAAAACATAGACGGTATCTCTTAATTGGATCCTAACTGTGTAGTTACCAGCCCCTCCAGCCACTCATGGTCCTGCGATGAGTCCAGGAGTTTCTGTGATTTTACAAACGCTGTATCTCCTGCTGGTGTGTCCCTCCAACTCTTTCCCCTGAATACCAGCATCAAGAGACTCCTCTATGAAGTTTCCCTGGAATCAGACAGAATATTTCTTCTTTCTGGCTTCCATGGTAACCCATGTTTATACCTCCACAGTTGTTCCAACCCACATTACCATGTGGGTTTAAATGTCTGCCTGTCCATATAATACGTGTACCCAGGAGCAGCAGCTAAGCCTTATCTGTCTTTGTGACCCCAGTGACGACAATGGGGATCACCACCTGGGAGGATCTCAATAAACATATGATGAAGCAATCAACAAATAAATACGTGAAAACTACAGAAGGACAAAGTAGGCCCACAGTTCCACAGGAATATTACCCAAACTTCTATCATAAAAGAATTGTGAAGTCATGTCTTCATCTACTTGGGTTTTCTGACTGAGAGATCTACAAAGAAGCTATCTTATCTATAAAATAAATTAATTCAACAAGTACTGCCATTACCTTTGTTATAGTTGGCAACATAATTTTATTTCATAATTTCATTGATAAATGACTAATCATTATATTACAAATTTCTCTCAAACATTGCAAAACAACTAATTAAAATGATTTTATAAATTCCTAATTTTAGAAATTATTTCATGAATAGTGTCTATAAGTATATGGAGAAAGAAGTAGAATCAATTGAGACAAAGAAAATATGCATCTGTACATAAAACTGAAAAATCATTTGAGGACAAAAAATACTACATAATATTTATGAATATATGTAAAAATATGTAAAATGAGTAATAGTGGTTATCAAGAAAGAGGTTATCCAGGTTGTAGGGGGGGTTAAAGGGAGAGAAACATCAGGAGTCTGGTGGGCTGGGAGGGAAGCTTTCCCAGCAGCAGCTGAATCTGACCCTATTGGTCACTTCTCCCTCTTAAAACATTTTATTGAGTATATAAGAAACCCTAATCATTCCCTTCTTTTTTTTCTTTGCTCCTGTAAAGTGTCCGGAACTCCCTAGAGTCTGCCAGCTCTGCCCTTGCTGTACCTTACTTTCACCTGATGCACATGGTGTACCTACTCAGCACTTCCTCCTCCTAGTTAAAAATGGATTTATTCAATCTGGATGGAATAACAAGTGAGTCTAAATATTTCTTTTTTCTCAGCAAAATCGTAGGTCATTCTGCCTAATCTGGTGGACACTGAATAGATCAAACAACAAACAGCAGGAACTTATTTCTACAGAAGCCAGGTTGAGTCAAGAGAGGATATCTTAGTCTTTAATAAAGCTGGCTTTATTTTCCTCTAAAATCATCTCTGTGATAAAAGGCTATGCATGCACGTTAATAAATACATATATGCACATATACATACATGCTAAGAAACACCTTTTCACCACCTATTGATTTGTATCTGGCTTCCTAGTGATGGTCTATGTGTTGCTGAATGTTGAAATTAAATCCATAATATTCATTAATAAAGAACTCAAATTTTCAGATTAAGCTCACTATGACAGCACACCTCTAACTCAGTGTTTTTTTGCCAGTGCTTGGTTCTCTCTGGAAATAATGAGAGATCTCCATGTGGCAGTCTCCTGGGGAAGTGATTTGGCTCATAGTGACAGAGAGAAAGTAAATGAGCTGAGTATGCGACACAGGAAGGAGTCAAAGGCTCAGCTTGACAGGGTATTAATCTGAAGTTCCCTTTTCCCCCCTCATGCCAGCGTGTAATGATGATGTGGTAACTGATGGATGTGTCATATTTTAACGAAATACTCTTTTCTTTTTAAGTCTTCACTATCCTCCTTTTCATTTGTGATGACTTCATGCAGAATTTCCTTACAGTGTTCTTCATTATAATATGCTGTTTTGGTTACTAGCATTTTAAAAGTAACCAGAACAGCATAATTAGGAGTTAATAGAAAGAAAGAAATCAAATTAGGAACTGTGAAGCAGGTTGAATTGAAGAGAAAAATTTACATACTGTTGTCTCACGTCAAGCAATATAAAGTGGTTTTCTAAAATAAGAAAGGAAGATGTACAGAACTAAGAACTACTTTTTAAAATGGAAAGAAAAAGGAAGAAAAAAAGGAAAAAGGGATGGAGAAAAAAGCAAGAAGGCAGTCGTTGGAAGCTGGTTCCAAGAAGCGAATCAGTGTGTACAGCCCACAGGCAGTAATACAAAGTGAAGCCTGGAATAGAACGTGGTCCCTACCACTGAAATGCACACACACACTCCTACCCCCTCTTCAACCACAGAAACCAATAATATTCTCTCCAGTTGGACTTAATAGGCCTTTCATTCAATTCAAATAATCAAAATTCATGTTGCAATTATTTGAGGAGGGAAAATTATGAGACGCTCATGCAGATATTGTTGATACTGGAGTCGTTTTCAGAAAGCTGAGGTGGAGTTTACATGCATTACTGCAACAAGTGTTGTTAATGAGGCTTCATATGCCTGAAATCCAAATTTTTCTGTGAGGAAACATGGCATTACAAATAGTAAATCAGCCTGTATTGCATGTATCATAGTATTGGATGCTCTTACTCTTTGTATGGTATCATTGCAGTGGTGGTGAGTTTCTGGACTGTGGGTTCCCATTTACGTATTAGTGTCTCTACATCTAGACCAAATAAAAGGCATTAAGATACTCACTAAACCTCACTAGTTATCACAGACATGGCTAATTAGGCACATCACTCTTCTCTACTGAGGTCAAATTCAACCCTTTAAGCATTGGTAATACAGGCAGCCACTAATAGTTGATTAGATGTGGTAATGAAATAAAATATATTTGCTACTCAGGCCCTAGAGTGGTGACTCCTCGAGGTTAAGGGCTGTTGTCTTAAATCCATATGCTGAGCTCACCAGAGATGATGATGAAGATGTTGATGAAAAAGATGAAGTACCCACTAGTACCCACAATTCATTGAACATACATATTATAACTGGTACTAGGATAAACTGAAGGGATTACACAATTATTTTCTTATGGAATTTATCAATCTGACTATAGATACATTGAATTGCAATTAAATATTACTTACTTAACATTTAATAATTAAAGACTATACTTTCTCCACAGATCAGAAAAAAGATATCTACTCTTACCACTTCTATTCAACATTTTACTAGAGGTTCTAGTCAGGAAAGTTAGGCAAGAAAAAACAAAACAAGACATTCACATGGGGAAGAAAGAAGTAAAACTGTATCTATTCACAAATGACATAATCTTTATAAGGAAAATCCTAAAGAATCCATTAAAAGACTATTAGAAATAATGAATGAGTTCAATGTGACTGAAAAGCATAAGATCTGGATTCAAAATTGTATTTTTATATACCAGCAATAAGCAATCTGAAAATAAAATTAAGAAAAGAGTTTAATTTACAATAGCATCAAAAATATAACATAATTGGAAATAAACTTAATTTAAAAAGCGCAAGCCTTGTACACTAAAAACTACATATCGAGAAAAAAATGGCGGTGTGATAGGGTCCTCCCACCGCACCGCTCCCAGGGAAGGGGGTGAAGAACGCCAGCGGCTGCCTGCGAGCACGGACCACTCACTCCGAAAACAGCATTGCGAATTACAGAGAAACAACGCCGAACGCCCAGCCCAAGAAAACAGGTACAAAATTTTCACAAATATCAGAGGGGCGCACGGAGCACAGTAGAGCCCAGAGCGCGGGAAGGACGCACTCGCCAGGTTGGCGCAGCGCGACCTGCCCCCCAAGCGGTTACGCGCCTCCCCATACACGCAGTTAGGGACAAGCCCAGAGTTGGGACAGAGCGGTTGCTTGGGACGGCGAGCCCTGTGGAGAGTA
Source organism: Daubentonia madagascariensis (assembly GCA_023783475.1). NCBI lineage: Eukaryota > Metazoa > Chordata > Mammalia > Primates > Daubentoniidae > Daubentonia > Daubentonia madagascariensis. The sequence goes on from JAKFHU010002088.1 coordinate 81,697,835, forward strand.
GGAAGTGGCGAGAGCCAGACACAACTCGCAGCTGCAATATACAGAGACTGCCGAGGGCTGGGGAGGAACTGGGCGGGGACGAGATACAGCTTCCCGGGACAGTGCGCGGGAACCCGCAGGCCGGCACTGCGCCACTAGAAGTCAGCGGGACTGGGCCCAGGAGTTTATCGGAGAGCGGGACACCCCCTTAGAGGCTGCTAACAACTACCGGCGGAGAAAAACTGCGCTCCCGGCTCGCAGCCCGGCCGTGCGCCAGGCTGGCGGCAGCCGCCATCTTTACAGCCGCCCGCGCGGAGCCGTGAGCCGCGTCTCTAGCTCCGCCCCGGCCCGGCCCGGGGCTCTTCTGCTGGGGCGAGACAGGCTTTGCCTGTGGTGGCCAGGGACAGCTGCATCCGTGGGTTCCAGGTGGGACAAGATCCCGGAACTGTAGCGGCAGGACCTTTGAATATTGGAAACAGTTTGCAGCTCGTCCATCTGGTCCTGCTACCCCGACTCTGCCTCCGAAAAGTCCACTCCGTGCTGGTCCTAGTGCCCGCCCTTCAGGTCCCAGCCCTCCTGTACCCCAGAGATCGGACATTTTGAAGGTTGCTGGTTATAGTGACTCATTTGGTATAACTGCCAGTTCTCATGACAACCAAATACCTCAAGAGCCACAGGCTGAACCAGAACATCTCCCCATAATCCTGCCCACTTCATTAGGAAATTTCACGCCATCCAAGAGCGTTTCCAGTGGCCACTACTCCCCCCTCCCCATGGGAACATCCCCCCGGTGGAGACTGCTGGGGATAGAGACGGCCACCCGCCTCGCCTTGGGGTCTAGTGGTGGAAAAAGGGTGCACAATTGGAGATCCCCCTATCAAACAGTATCACGCGGAGACACACATCAGAAGGGCAGCCACACGTGGCTAGATGAGCAACCTCTGAGCTGTGTAGAATTTTCCCAACTCAGCTCTCACACTGCAGCCAAAGGAAATTGTGTTTCTACCTGAACCTCAGGAGGAGCAGGGTCAAAGTAACCCTAGGAGCTACAAGGCCCCTCCCAAAGCACAGGGCTTTCGCATACCCCAACTGGGGAATCAGAGTCTGCCACGGACATAACAGAATACCTAGCTAATAGGGAGCAGAGGACTCATATCCTCAAGTACAATCCATTAGCTCAGAGCCCAAGCTGGGAGGTCATTCTCACCACACTCCACTGGGAAGGGGAGAAGACCACAGGTCAGAGTTAACTCAAGATCCAACAAACTTGCTAAAATACACCTAAGGCAATACAGGCCACTACTTCTCTCCCTGGCTTTGCCAAGGAGCAATAATTGTGGGCCTGGTCACAGGGCCATAAACTAGCTCTAACACCCCCAGCTCTCGACCAAGAGGCCAGATGAGAAAAAACTAGCAAAAGAACTCGGGGAACATGAAAAATCAGAGTGAAAAGTCACCCCCAAAAGAAATTATCAGTTCCTCAGCAATGGATACCAACCCAAATGAAATGGGTAGAATGTCAGAAGAGGAATTTCGTTTAGGATTATAAGAAACTCAATGAAATTCAAGAGAAAATTGAATCCCAGCACAAAGAAACCACAAGAAAAATGCAAGAAATGAATGAAAAATTCTCCAAAGAAATAGAAATATTACGGAAAAATCAAATAGAAATCCTAGAAATGAAAGAAGCATTCAAGGATCTACAAAACACAGTGGAAAGCCTTAAGAATAGGCTGGACCATGCAGAGGAAAGAATTTCAGAGCTAGAAGACAGCTCCTATGCTAAATAAATCAGCCGAAGAGAAAGAACACAAAAACAAGAGGCAGGAAAAAAGCATACAAGAAATGTGGGATTATGTAAAAAGGCCAAACATAAGGATAATAGGTATCCCTGAGGGAGAGGAAGAAAATTCGCATGGGCTGGAAAATTTATTTGAAGGAATAATAGAGGAAAATTTCCATGGCATAGTCAGAAATCTCGACATCCAAGTACAAGAAGCACACAGGACTCCTGGGAGAGTCAACGTGAAAAGGCATTCACCACGCCACATAATTATTAGACTGACCAAAGTAAACACAAAAGAGGCACTCCTCAGAGCTGTAAGACGAAAAAAGGAGGTAACCTACAAAGGGAAACCGATCAGATTAACTGCAGATTTCTCAGCTGAAACCTTACATGACAGAAGGGAATGGGGAGACATCATCAATCTCCTAAAACAAAACAAAGGTCAACCCAGAATTCTGTATCCTGCCAAACTAAGCTTCTTATACGAGGGAGAAATAAAGACCTTTCCAGATAAGCAATCACTGATAGAATTTGCAAAATCCAGACCGGCCTTGCAAGAAATGCTTAGACCTGCATTATACACTAAACAGAGCAACAGACACCCACCTATGTAAAACTATGCAAAAGCTAAAACCCCAGAAACCAGATTCCACAATGATGCAAGAGGTAAAACAAAAGATACCACCCAACAGAATAATCAGAAATTTACCCCAAATATCAATTCTCTCAATAAATGTAAATGGCTTGAACTGCCCATTGAAGAGATATAGGCTGGCTGAATGGATTAAAAAATACAAACCAAGTATCTGTTGTCTTCAGGAAACACACCTTACACACAAAGACGCATTCAGACTCAAGGTGAAAGGATGGAATACAATTTTTCAGGCTAATGGAAACCAAAAGAAATCAGGAGTAGCCATCCTCATTTCAGATGACATAAACTTTAAAGCAATAAAAGTAAAGAAGGACAAAAATGGACACTATATAGTGGTGAAGGGAAAAATTTCACAAGAGGATTTAACAATCCTAAACATTTATGCACCCAACACAGGAGCACCCAGGTACATAAAGCAAATGCTGCTAGATCTAGACAACATAATAAGCAGGAATGCCATAATTGCAGGGGACTTCAACACCCCACTGACGGAACTGGACAGATCCTCCAAACAAAAGTTAAATAGAGAAAAAAAAGACCTAAACAGGACTCTAGAACATTTGGGCCTAACAAGTATCTACAGAACACTCCACCCAAATAACACTGAATATACATTCTTCTCATCAGCTCATGGAACTTTCTCTAAAATTGACCACATCCTAGGCCACAAAACAGATCTAAACAAATTCAAAAAAATAGAAATCATACCATGTATCTTTTCAGACCACAGCGGAATAAAATTAGATATCAATTCCAACAGAAACTCACATCTTCCTCCAAAAACTTGGAAACTAAACAATCTATTACTGAAAGATTATTGGGTCAAGGAGGAGATTCAAAATGAAATCAAAAGAGTCTTTGAACTAAACGATAATGGGGACACAAGTTATCAAAATCTGTGGGATACAGCAAAAGCAGTCCTGAGAGGAAAACTTATCGCCCTAAATTCCCACATCAAAAAGACAGAAAAGTCACAAATCAGTAAACTAATGAATCATCTTAAGGAAATGGAAAAGGAAGAGCAAAGCAATCCTAAAACCAGCAGAAGAAAAGAAATAACCAAAATCAGAGCAGAATTAAATGAAATCGAGAACAAAGAACAATACAAAAGATCAATGAAACGAAAAGCTGGTTCTTCGAAAAGATAAACAAAATAGACAGGCCACTTGCTAGGTTGACCAGAAGCAGAAAGGAAAGGACTCTAATAAGCTCAATTAGAAATGAAAAAGGAGAAGTCACAACTGATACCATGGAGATACAAAACATCATCTTTGAATAGTACAAAAATCTCTATGCCCACAAACACGAAAACGTGGAGGAAATGGACAAATTCTTAGAAACACACTACCTCCCTAGGCTCAACCAGGAAAAACAGAATTCTAAACAGACCAATATCCAGCAACCGAAATTGAAGCAGTAATTAAAAATCTACCCACAAAAAAAAGTCCTGGACCAGATGGGTTCACACCTGAATTCTACCAAGCCTACAAAGAATAACTGGTGCCTACACTGCAGAAATTATTTGAAAATATCCAGAAGGATGGAATCCTCCCAAACTCATTCTACGAAGCCAATATCACCTTGATACCAAAGCCAGGAAGGACACAACAAAAAAAAGAAAACTACAGACCAATATCCCTTATGAATATAGATGCAAAAATTCTCAATAAAATCCTTGCAAACCGAATTCAAATGTACATCAAGAAAATAATCCATCACAATCAGGTGGGCTTCATTCCCGAGATGCAGGGATGGTTCAACATATGCAAATCTATAAATGTAATTCACCATATAAATAAAAGCAAGAACAAAGATTATATGATCCTTTCAATAGATGCAGAAAAGGCTTTTGACAAAATCCAGCACCCTTTTATGATAAGAACTCTTAACAATATAGGCATAGATGGCTCATTCCTAGAAACTGTTAAAGCCATATACGATAAACCCACAGCCAATATCATACTGAATGGGGAAAAATTGAAGACATTCCCCCTTAAAACTGGCACCAGACAAGGGTGTCCACTATCTCCACTTCTTTTCAACATAGTGCTGGAAGTCCTGGCCACAGCAATTAGACAAGACAGAGGAATCAGGGGCGTCCAGATAGGGGCAGAAGAGGTCAAACTTTCACTATTCGCAGACGATATGATATTATACATAGAAAACGCCAAAGATTCAACCAAGAGATTACTGGAATTGATAAATGAATTCAGCAAAGTCTCAGGATACAAAATTAATACACACAAATCCATAGCCTTCATATATGCTAATAACAATCAAGTCGAGAAACAAATTAAAGATGCTATACCTTTCGCAATAGCAACAAAGAAAATTAAATATTTAGGAACATATCTAACTAAGGAGGTCAAAGACCTATATAGAGAGAATTATGAAACACTGAGAAAGGAAATTGCAGAGGATGTAAATAGATGGAAAGCCCTACCATGCTCTTGGATAGGCAGAGTCAACATAGTAAAAATGGCTTTGCTACCTAAATTAATTTACAGAATCAATGTAATCCCTATCAAAATACCAACATCATTTTTTGCCGATCTAGAAAAAATAATTCTACATTTCGTGTGGAACCAGAGAAGACCCCGTCTAGCCAAAGCAATCTTAAGCAAAAAGAACAAATTGGGAGGCATCTGTCTGCCAGACTTCAAACTATACTACAAGGCTATAGTAACCAAAACTGCATGGTATTGGCACAAGAACAGATATGTAGACCAATGGAACAAGACTGAGAACCCAAATATAAAACCAACCTCATACAGTCACCTGATCTTTGACAAATTCCAGAAAAACGTACACTGGGGAAAAGAATCCCTATTCAACAAATGGTGCTGGGAAAATTGGATGGCCATATGTAGAAGACTGAAACTGGACCCACACCTCTCACCTCTCACAAAAATCAATTCACAATGGATAACAGATCTAAACCTAAGACACGAAACCATAAGAATTCTTGAAGAAAACGTTGGAAAAACTCTTATGGACATTGGCCTAGGCAAAGAATTTATGAAGAAGACCGCCAAAGCAATCACAGCAGCAACAAAAATAAATACATGGGACCTGATCAAATTGAAAAGCTTCTGCACAGCCAAGGAAACTATCACTAGAGTGAACAAACAACCTACAGAATGGGAGAAAATATTTGCATGCTACACCTCTGATAAAGGGCTGATAACCAGAATCTATACAGAACTTAGGAAAATCAACAAGAAAAAATCAAACAACCCTATTAAAAAATGGGCAAAGGACATGAACAGAAACTTTTCCAAAGAAGACAGAATGATGGCCAGCAAACATATAAAAAAGTGCTCAACTTCTCTAATCATCAGGGAAATGCAAATCAAAACCACAATGAGATATCACTTAACTCCAGTGAGATTGGCTCATATCAAAAAATCCCCAAATAACAAATGTTGGTGGGTATGTGGACAGATAGGAACACTCATACACTGCTGGTGGGACTGCAAATTAGTACAACCTCTATGGAAAAAATATGGAGATACCTCAAAGAATTAAAAGTAGAATTACCATTTGACCCAGCAATCCCACTACTGGGTATTTATCCAAAAGAAAAAAAGACATTTTATAATAAAGACATCTGCTCTCGAATGTTCATAGCAGCACAATTCACAATTGCAAAGATGTGGAAACAACCCAGGTGCCCATCAATACACGAGTGGATCAATAAAATGTGGTATATGTATACCATGGAGTATTACTCAGCAATAAGGAACAACAGTGAATTAACACATCTGGTATTATCCTGGTTGGAGCTAGAACCTATTCTTTGAAGTGAAGTGTCACAGGATTGGAAAAACAAGCACCACTGGTACTCACCATCAAACTGGTACTAACTGATGAACACTTACATCACACAGGGCAATAACATTCATCTGAGGGCGGGCGGGCGGGAGGGGGGTGGAAGTGATGGGAAAAACTCTCACTGAATGGATGTGGGAAGCACAGTTTGGGAGATGACCACGATTGTGGCTCTGACACGGGCAGAACAGGGGCAATGTGTATGGCCAAAGTGTTGTACCCCCATGATATTCTGAGAATAAAAAAATAAATTAAAAAAAAAAAAGCAAAAAAAAAAAAACAACTACATATTATTGTTGTTGAAAGAAATTAAAGATCTAAATAAATGGAAAAGGATCCTATGTTCATGGATCAGAACACTAAATATATTTAAGATGGCAAAAAACAAGTAATACTAGTCTTCCACAAGCTCTTGCTTAATATAGAAGAGAATGGAATACTTCTGATTGCATTTAATGGAACCAGTAATACCCTGATATCAACAGTATATTTGGGAAAACTGAAGACCAATTCTTACGTAAAGAGTGTACTCTCTATAAGAAGACTGTAGACCAATATATCTCATAAACACAGAAGTAAATATTTTTAACAAAATCTTAGTAATTCAAACTCATCAATATGTGCAAAAGAGAAAATAATTTATTATGGTTAAGTGGGGTTAATCTGAAGGATATAAGATTGGCTTAACACTTTCAAGTCAAATAACTATGTCACATTAAGATACTAAAAGAGAAAAATCATATGATCATCTTAATATAGGTAGAAAACAACATTTGACAAAATTTAATATACTTATGACAAAAAAAGTAATCAAATGTGGGAACTATGGGAACTTGCTCAACTTGATTAAAAAGAAAAGGCATCTACAAAACAACAACAACAAACCCTACGACTAAAACCATGATTTTCAAGAATAAGGTAAGAATATCTATTCTTACCACTTTTTCTCAACATTGGAGGTTCCAGGCAGTTCAACAAGGCAAGATCAAGGAAGAAATGGGGTACAGATTGCAAAATAAAAAGTAAAATTGTCACTTATGAAATAGCTACTAGAAATAATGAGTTTATCAGATGTATAAATTTTCCATATTGCATAACAAATTACCACAGAGGTAATAAGTTAGAAACATTTATTATCTTACAGTTTCTTGGGGTCAGAAGTATGAGCATGGCTAGCAGGGTCTTCTGCACAGGGTTTCACAGGCAGCAATCAAGGAGTCAGCCAGGGCTGGGTTCTCATCTGGAAGCTCGACCAGAAAAACACCCACTTCCCTATTCATGTGGTTGTTGGCAGCATTCAGTTTCTTGCAGTTAAAGGATTTATGGCAACTTGCTTCATCTAAGCCAGCAAGAGAAAGAAACTAAGACAAGCCTGCTAGCAAAAGAGAGTCTTACGTAACATAATGTAATCATGGGAGTGAATGTTATCTTTGCCATATCCATTGATTAAAAGCAAGTTACAGGTCCCACTCATGCAGGCAAACCACAAATCATTTTCAGCCAGTCTTCTCAGGAGTCTTTAAATCTGACAACTTAGAAGAAATGTACCAAATTCCTTGAAAGACACAAACTACCAAAACTCATTAAAGAAGAAACAGATAATCTGACCAGTCCTATATCTACTAAAGACATTAAATTTGTAGTTAAGAACTTTTCCAAAAGAAAACTCCAGGACCAGATAGATTCACTGGAATAGAATAGGACAGAATTACAGTAGAAATAGAAAAACAATGGAAAAAATGAAAATAAAAGTTGGATTTTTGAACAAAAGATGAACAAAACTGACAAAACCTTAGCTGACTAAGAAAAAAAGAAAGAAAGAAAACTCAAGTAAAATCAGATATGGGAGAGGAGACGTTACAACTGATTCCACGAAAACAAATGATCACAAAAAAGTGATCATAAGAGATTACTGTGAATAATTATTTACCAACAAACTGGATTACTTAGAAGAATTGGAAAAACTTTTAGAAACTTTTTAAAAAACTTTTAGAAACCAACACTAAATCACGAAGAAATGGAAAGTCTAAACAGTCCTATAACTAGTACAGAGATTGACTCAGTAATCAAAAACCTCTCAACAAAGAGAGGCTCAGGGACCAGATGACTTCATTGGTGAATTCTATCAAACATTTGAAGAATAATTAATGCCAAACCTTTTCATACTCTTCCAAAAAGTAAAGAGGAGAGTACATTTCCAAACTCATTTTATGACACCAGATTACTCAGAAACTAAAGCCAGAAAAAGATAATGGAAGAAATAAAACTTTAGGCCAACATCCCTGGTAAATACAGAAGCAAAAATCCTCAACAAAATACCAGCACATTGAATCCAAGAGACCATTAAAGGGATCATATACCGTGTTGAAGTGGAATTTATCTCAGAGATGCAAGGATGGATTAACACATGAAAATCAATTGAAGCGACAGACCACATAACAGAATAAAGGATAAAAATCACATAATCATCCTAATACATGCAAAATATGGGGATGGGAAAACTCTCACTGAATGGGTATGGGGTGCACAGTTTGGGGGATGTCCACGATTGTAGCTCTGACACGGGCAGTGCATGGGCAATATATATAGCCAAAGTGTGGTACCCCCATAATATTCTGAAATAAAAGGAAAAAAAAAAATAAATGAATAAAAGTAAAAATAGATAAAATGGAAAAAAATAAAATAAATAAATATGCTATGTGCCAATACATATTGGCAATGTTGACCTATAGTCCTTCAAAATAATCTTGCTTTGATGCAAATGAATGAGACCATCGGCTCAACTGAAGCTTTTTTTTTTAACATTAAAACCCTTTCAATACCTTTGTTTTTTGGTTTTTGGATAACTCAGCCTTATAAAATATGTCAAATTACAGTTACCTTGAGGATGGACGCTCAGCCACAGATCTCAACAGCAGGAATGACTTTGAAATGACTTACTGATGGAAGCCTAAGGAAATTCCTTTTGTCAAGTTGTAATTTTTATTTCTTTAAACCTTAAGCAGCTGATACTATTTATGACCATTAAACTATCTGATAATTTTTTAAAAATAGATGCAAAATATGCTTTTGACAAAATTCAACATGCCTTTATGATAAAAACTTTTAATAATCTAGAGATAGAAGGGAAGTGCCTCAAAATAATAAAGGCCAAGTATGATGAATACCCACAGTTAACATCATAGTCAATGATGAAAAACTGAAAGTTTTTCCTTTAAGATCAGAAACCAGGCAAGGGCGCTCACTCTCACCACTTTTGTTCGACATAGTACTAGAAGTCCAAGCCAGAGCAACCAGGAAAGAAGAAGAAATAAAAGGCATCCAGATCAGAAAAGGTATAGTAAAATTGTTTCTGATAGCAGATTGCACAATCTTACATATGGAAATCCCTAAAGACTCCATTTTAAAAAAAAGTCAAAATTGTTAGAACTAATAAATGAATTCAGTTAAGTTACGGAACACAAAATCAACATACAAAAATCAGTTGTGTTTATATATACTACCAAAGAACCATATAACAAGAAAATTAGAAAAATAATCCCATTTACAATAGCACCCCCAAAAATGAAATATTTAGGAATAAACTAAGAAGGTGAATGGCTTGTTTACTGAAAACTATAAAACACTGACGAAAGAAATTAGAGAAGAGAGAGAGATAGGAAAAGACATCCAGTGTTAACGGATTGGAAAGCTTAATATTGCTAAAAGGCCATTACCTGGAACAACCTACAGATCCAAAGCAATCCCTATCAAAATCTCAATGTTATCTTTTACACATATAAAAAAAGCAACTGTATAATTCAAATGAAACCACAAGAAAGATGAACAAAGCTGGAGGCATTGTATTTCTTAATTTTAAAATATATTACAAATCTACAGTAATCAAAATAGTATGGTACTCACACAAGAGGACATATAGACCAATGGAACAAAAGAGAACCCAGAACTAAATCTACACACATATATGGTCAGTTGATCTTTGACAAGGATGCCAAGAATACACAGTGGGGATAGGATAATCTCATCAACAAATGGTGATGGGAAAACTTGATGTCTATGTACCAAAGAATGAAATTGGACCTTTATCTTATACCACAAACCAAAACCAACTCAACGTGGATTAAAAACTTAAAAGTAAGATCTGAAACTGTAAAGTTCCTAGAACAGCAGATAGGGGAAAATCTTCATACATTGTTCCAGACAATGATTTCATGGATATGACAACTAATGCACAGGCAACAAAAACTAAAATTTTTTAAAAATGGGACTACATCAACCTTGAAATCTTCTGCACAGCAAAGAAAACAATCAACAGACTAAAAAGGCAACCTATGGAATGGGAACAAATATTTGGAAACCATATATCTGATATGGGGTAAATCTCCAAAATATGTAAGGAACTCCTACAACTCAATAATTATAACCTAATTTTTTAAATGGGCTGAGGACTTGAACAAACATTTCTTCAAAGAAAGACACTGGGTATATGAAAAAATGTTCAATGTTCATCAGGGAAATACAAACCCAAAGTACAAGATATCATCTCATACCTATACCAGGACATACCAGGACCATACCAGGACAGCTATTATTAAAAAAAGCAAAAGATAATAAATGTTGTTGAGGATGTGGAGAAACTAGAATCCTTTCACACTGTTGCTGGGAATATATAATGATGTAGCCACTCTGGAAAACAGTCTGAAGGTTCCTCAAAAAATAAAAATAAAACTGCCATATGATTCAGGAATCCCATTTCTGGGTATATATGCAAAAGAAATGAAATCAGCATCTCAAAGGGATGCTAGCACTCCTGTGTTCACTGCAGCACCACTCACAATAGTAAAGGTGTAGAAACAACCTAAATGTCCATTGACAGAAGAATGGATGAAGACAATGCCTGGAATAAATATGCATGGAATAGAATCCTATTCAGCCTTCAAAAAGGAGGAAATTCTTCAATATGCAAAAACATGGATGAACCTTGAGGACATTATGCTAAGTGAAATAAGCCAATTTCATGATAAAAAACAATCACAGACAAACAATTACTGCATGATTTCACTTGTATGGGGTATATCCAAAATAGCCAAATTCATAAATTCAAAAAGTGGAATAGCCAACGGTTGTACCTGTGGTCAATAATACTATATGGTACACTTAAAATTTTGTTAAGAGGGTAAATCTCACATTAACTGTTCTTAACCACAATAAAATTTTTAAAAAGAACAAAAAAAAAAAAGGAAAAAAAGTTGGAAGACTACATTACCTGAATCCAAAACTTACCTTAAAGTCACAATAATCTAGACATCAAAGTATTTACTGAAGAACAGACTATTAGATTAACAGATGGGAATAAAGAGTCTAGAAATAGATTCTCCCAAGATCAGTTGTCAAAACTCATGGAATTGAATGCTTAAGATGTATGTATTTCATTATACATAAAATGGTACCTCAATACAATACAAGGAAAAAATCTAAGAGAGAAATGACAGGTACCTGAAGTAGGTGAGGTACTACTTTATTTACTTCTTTGGTTCAGGTCATCATTGTCACCTTTTGCTTCTATTAATTCCACAACTGGTTAGCCCTACTTGAAGTCTGTCTCCCTTGGTTTATCATCCATAGTTATTTGTTTTAAAAACAGTCACTGTCTCCTCCCTTCCTTCAGGATGACATCCAAGACCAGTGATAAACTGAGGGTTTTTGTCATCTACATTATTCCTCTTTCTCCAGTCACTCCCCCTCCCCCCACTTCGTTTTCTGCAGCCACACTCAATTCCTTGGTATGGCTGGTGTACTCTGCGCCGTAGTGCTTCGTCACTCCTCCCAATGCGTGTTGAGGGTGCTTGTTTCCTCCCATTTCCCTAGCACAGTGCCCGAGACGTAACCAATGCTTCCTCAATTACTGTAAGTACAGCCAGCGGACACAGCAGGTCCTGGGCTACAGAGAAGCTCCACTGTCATTGTACCCTCTGATCCTTCTCTCATGTCCTGCATTGGTGCAGACTGTCATTATTGCTGTTACTTACATGTACAGGCAACTAACTGACCAGATCCAAGTTTGCAACTTCCTGCTTCTCTTAGTATCTTCTTATTGGTTCTGAGATATTCTAGGAGGGTAAAACCTAGTCTGTGTTTTCAGGATGTAGTTAATAGTCCAACATTTCATTGTTTTCTGCAATTCTTACTTGCTTCTAGGTCTCCTTACAAACATCTGGAAGCTGGTTGTCAGGATAAAAACACAGAGCAGAGTGGGCAGGAGGAAAATAATGAAATAACGGCTCATGTTCAAGTAAGTTACAGTTCTGGAAAAGTGTCAAGACATGGAAAAAAATCCGATAGCGTGACATTTAACTGCTTGGTCCATGCATATCTCGCCAGCCACAAATTTTGTGTAATCCCCAGAGGCTCGTGACTTTCTAGCAATACTAAACTAACAGCAGTGTGAGTACGGTATTCTCTCTGACATCTGAATCTTTGCGTGGACTTCTTTTTTCTGCCAGATATTCTCACTCAATTTTATCCTTTTCCCTACCCAAGTCAAGCTGTTAAAATTTCAGCTCATGTCTCCTCCTCCATGAAGTTTTTTCTTATATTCTTCTAGATTAGGTTGAGTGTCCCTCTATACTTATACAGTAATGCTTTGTGATAAGAGCACCTAACTCATTCTATTGTAATAGGTTTTTTGTCTGTTGTTCCCACTAGACTGTGAAGTCCTGGAGGGCAGGGATTCTGTCGTATTTATCTCTGTATTTCCCTGCCCAAAACCTAGCCTGATGGGTAAAGTGTAGTCAATAAAGCTCTGTGAGTGAGTTAATGTGTAAAGGAGTGATGGATACAGACTGTCTGATGGCTGGAATTTTAAGACACTTCCCGGAAGGAATAACACACTAATCATGCTTGAGCCATCAATGACACACCTAACGCTCTGGTCAGTGAAAGACTGTACAAAAGAGTATGGTGTACATGACCCTAACAAGTAGTAGTCTAGGGAAAGCATTTTCTCACTTGTGATACTTTCGAGGTCATCCTGAAAGTCAATTTATATGTATTTCTAATTAAGATGCCTAATAAAGAGCAAGTGCTTTTTTTGAGCTTCTGTTCTTAATTTCCCATCGATTGCTTTAATTTCTTGTCTTGAGACAGCCCTCCTATGTAATCTGAGATAGCGCAGTGATCTATCGCTTCCAGTTATGATGTTCAAATATGTAATTGCAAATATTGAAAAAGAAATAAAATTCTGAATACTGCAAGATAATGATTTCAGAGGCCCCTGTTTATCTCATTCCGGGGGTTACACTGCTTAGAGGCTCATAAATAGTCTTTCTCCACTTCCTCTGCTGAGGTCTATGAGGTCAGATTTGATTTGCACTTGCCAATGTCTAAATTGCTCCCAGTACCATTTCAATTGATGTGTTGCTCTTAATTTATTCATTTTTGTATGTTTAAGCTGTCTGACCTGGTATGAATTTACCATCCCCCAGCAAGCCACTTTGCTGCATCAGAGTCAAATTTAGGAATACTGAATGTGCTTGACAAGATAAACGTAAAGTGTATTTGTGTAAAACTCCATTTTGTGATGTACTTGTCCTGATCTTATTTTGTTTGTGTAGTTTTTCCCTGGACTCACCTGCAGAATTTGCTATTGAAAATCCAATTAGATGGAGATTAGAAATGACTGTGGACAAACATGACGGCCAACTGTGGCTGTGCGTCAATCCAGAATCAGATTTGGTAATTCTGAAAAAGTGACCACTTGCAAGATGATTCCTAATTGATTGTCACCATCCAATCAGTAAATTATATACTGAAAATAGCCAATAATTGATTAGGTAGGAAGTAGTTATTTATTTTTTTGTCTTGCTTTACATTTTCCTTATCCTGCTTTGTTTACAAATTTTATATAAGACAATATGTCTATTGAAAACTTAGAAATTAGGAAAAAAGGTGTTTTTTTCTATAAAGCATTGCTACATCTACCATACTCAATCACTATTAAGGTTATATGGTAGAATATTTCATATATACACACACAGGTTGAGCATCCCAAATCCAAAAAGTATCCAAATTTGAAACACTTCTGATCCCAAGCATTTCAGGTACGGGATACTCAACCTGTATATATATATATAAAATTGTTTTTTTAATTTATTTTTTTAATTTCAGAATATCATGGGGGTACAACACTTTGGCCATACACGTTGCCCCTGTTCTGCCCGTGTCAGAGCCACAATCGTGGTCGTCTCCCAAACTGTGCTCCCCACATCCATTCAGTGAGAGTTTTTCCCATCCCTTCCACCCCCCTCCCGCCCGCCCACCCTCAGATGAATGTTATTGCCCCGTGTGATGTAAGTGTTCATCATATATATATATTTTTTTTTTTTGAGAGAGAGAGAGAGAGTACTGTATTACATATACAAATACTTTTTATCCAATTAACTTTCTCTCTGTTAGGTTAGAGCCCAGAGGAAGACACGCAAGCCTGGGGGCATGGTAAAATGCCATTTCTTTTGAGCACCTGGGTGCAGGTGGGTGGAGGCCGGAAAAGGCGTTAGCCCAGAGGAGAGGAAGTGTGGTGAGTTTTATAGAAAGTTTGGGAGGGGGGAGTTCTGCCAGTTTCTGTCGGCTCTATCCCAGCCTTTGTAATTCAGAGTTATCTTTACAACCTCTGGAGACTCCTCTGGAGCCTGCAGCCTGCAGGGTGTCCTTATCTGACTTATCTACCGCATGCATTCCGGGACAGACCCAACATTCTCATAAGAGTATTTATGGACCATCAAAATGTTACACTAGTGTACTATTATTATTTGACATTTAAATTCTTCATAAAAAGATTTGTGATTATAAATAATTATATACAACTAACTCTTTTTGTAGTGATACTTTAGAATATATTCCCAGATGAGTAATTAGTGCCTCACAGATTATGAATATATGAAAGACTTTTCATACATGGTGGCAAATAGATTTCAAGAACTAATATAGAGTTGGCTCTTTTGATTTAAGGTTATAAATCAATTCTTGCATGACCTGGATATAGCTTCTGAGGAGCATGATAATTTCAATCAAAAACAATCCTGACCCACTCTCTACCCTTATTCATTTAAATAATGTTGTAGGATATCGGGAATTTGCTGACAATTTCCCTTGGCTAGGTAGGAGTTTACAAAGGGCCACATCATTCTTGGGAGACAGTATGGTGTACAGATAGTGCTGGGGTAAGGACCCAAACAGACTCAAGTTCTCATAATAGATCTAATATTTACAAATGTTGCAACTTGTGAAAAGTACCTGACCTCTGGGATACTCAGATTCCCCGTTTATAAAATGGATATTCATCCTTCCTTCATGTATTCTCTCAATTATTTATTCAAAAATATGCTTCTATGTTCCAGGTACTATTCTGGGTGTTTGAGATGAAGTGGTTAATGAAACCATCACATTTCTTGGCCTCAGGGAGCTGACACTGTGCTGAGAGAGACAGACAATAAAAAAACAAATGAAAAATAGAGGGCTATGAAGAAAAATTAAAAAGAGCGAAGAGACAGAGGGGCCTGGGGGAGTTTTGTACGTAGTGAGGAAGGTAGTTCTGAGGGGTGTATCAGCCCCCAGGGAGCCACCTGAATTAAGTGGGGAAATGAAGCTGTGGCTTCCAGGGTACCTTCCTTTTTCCACTTCTGGAATTTCCGTTTTCCTTTAGTTGGGGTCACCAACCGAAGAGGCTCTTGGAGCAAACAGATTCTTTATACTGCTGGTCTTGATGAGACACGTGAATTGGTTGAATCCTCTCTCAAGACCTTTCTTTTTCTTTCTCTCTTGGTGCCTACATTTCTGGGGTAGAAGACAGATGAGTTAAATGGAGACGGTCCCTGAGAATCCAGCTCATTCCTTGTTAGGGTACGTTAGAAAGCAGGATTAAATACAGGCTGATGGACTCCAGACATGGGGTGCAGGGGGAATTTGGAGTCTAAAACTTGTGCATCTGAATTCCGGTTTGTTTAGTGATTAGAATGTGACTTGGTGCAAGTGAACCCTCCTTTCGTAATCCTATTTCCCTCACCTACATATGCTGTCTATAACACCCACCTTTCACGGTTGCTGTGGAGCTCAGATAAAATACTTAGTGCTGAGCACATGGTAAATGGTAAAGGATTGGTAACTGTCGTTATTGTTGCTATGAATAAACTGACCAAAATGTCTCCTTCTTCACACAACAGCTTCTTAAGGTTGTCTCTTAGCCTTTGTAATTATGCCTTCACCTGGCATTCCTATCTAACAATTTCCAAACTTTTACATGCATAATTTCTAGTTAAAACACTGCAGTTTGCTCAATTCGACAGCTTCACCTCTGCAAATGTTTTCTGTCAGGATTCTCAAGAGTTTCTTTCTTGCTGCCTTTTGTTCCTAATTATGGCCAGCTGTAAACTAATTAACCTCTCGCGGTGTCTCCCAGGAGGTGAGAGTGCTTGGCAGCCAGGGCAACAGCAGCACGCAGCTGGGAATAAGTGATAACAAAGCATATTGATTCGCCAAGCCTGCTGCCCACGTGGCAATTTCCACACAGTCTCCTTGCTAGCAGAGATAACAAAAGCAATCAAGAGCAGAGCTTTTGCCATGCTGAAGGACTTAAATGTTCTTATTGTTTTAACTTTATTCCACAATCTAGTGTTTAACCACAATATGCTACAAATGAATAAAAGAATGAACTGATACATGAGTGAATGAATGAATATATCTGAGTAATAGAAGAATGTAGTGCCATGGTGTAAAATCAAGTGACCAACTCAAAGGTAGTTTTGGGTGGGTACTGTCTGCTGTGTTGCAAGGGCTTGGCTAGATCCTGGCTTCTTGGACCTGGGGATGGATAAAAAGAGGTAATTGTTGGACTGCAACCTTCAAGGAACATGAGCTCTGATTCAAGGGATAAGAATATTATTCCACTCCATTTTCCACAAACTTCTGTTAAGAGGTTTTGTTAGAGTTGGAGACTAGGAGACAGGGCTGAGACCAGATGCAGGGGCTTGAACATTGGGTGCAGGTGTTAAAATAAACAACCTTCATGCAGAAGCTAACTAGAGGGGCTGATAACTGCAGGCAAGAACCAACTTCAATTGGCTCTCCAGCTACCTTTGCCACCTTACATGAACTTTGGCTAATTATATATCATTTACATTGTGTTTTAAAATTTCTCCACCTTTGAAATCATCACAATGGCCCTGAAACAACCATATAAAGTATGAGAATGGGAGGGAACCCAATTCTAGGAATTACTACCTAAATTCTTAGTAAAAGTCAACCCCTTGGGTTTGAATAATCCTCCCCTCAATTAGTAAGTCTTCAAAAGATCTAAAACCACTTCCTCCCAGTGCAGCTGCTTTTTTCGGGCCCATTTTTCCCTGAGAGTGTACTTTCACTTTCAATAAAAACTGTAGCTTGCTTGGCTTACGTGGTGTGTCCTGAATTTCTTTTCCCAACAAACACCAAGAACTTGGAAAAAGCCCACTAAGAGGCCTGTGACAGTTTCCTCTGTGTTTTATGGGTTTTCTTTTTAAATTAATGGCTCTCTCCTTCACTTTTGCTCCATGTGTGTGTGTTTGTGTGTGTGTCTGTGTATTTTGTCTAATTTGAATGTCTCCCCTAACATCTGCTTCTGGGAAAAGGTCATGCATGTCTTGTGTGACATTTTACCTCAACCAACTTTTATTAGGATTTTTGCATAAAAGGTACTTGGATTGTTGTATCTCTGACTAAAAGAATAAAAAAAATTCCTTTTTACTGAATATCAGATATGAACTGAAACTCCAAGACTGTTAGAGTGAGGAGTGTCTTTGGACAAAGTCCCAAAGACTAAGAATACTTTGCATCTAAAGAGGCTTGGAATTAATAAAATTTAAAGTAATATTAGACCTTGTCATGATTGATAGAAACACAAAAACAAGAGTCAATGACCTAACTAAATATGTTTCTTTTTCCTCTCTATGAAAGCATGTTAAACAATCTTTTCTTATCTTTCACAACGTGTAAGTTATTTTATTTAAAAAAGATCATATAATACTGACAAGTAAATGTATTTTTAAAGAAATATATAAATATGAATACATTTTAAAGTATCTAAGAATAAATATGAAAGATAATCTCGGCTTTAATCATCAACATTAAACCAGCAATAATTTTAGTTTCACTATTTTTAGTCATATTATTAATGTCAAGTGTTAAGAAAAAAATTCAGCTAAAAAGGCTTCACAAATACTGCTTCAATGAATAAATGTATTTTCTTTAATTAGCATTCATTTCCATGCAAATTATTGTCCTTTTATTGTTGTTTTACTTTACTTTCCTAGGTTGGATAAATATACCTTTGGCTGTCCTCCTTACCTTATTCATTTGCTTAGTAACACCTTTTGTATATTAAATGCTGAAATAAGCTCTGCCTGCCCTAAGACTTGATGTATTTTGATCCTTAGAATCAAAGCATTTGTCTGTGTCGTACCCTACAAAAAAGGATAATTAAGTCTCTCAAGAAATAGTGTGTAAACAAATACCTGAAGTCAAATACTATAACTTCAATATAAGGACAAGAAATAATTACTCCTAATTATATAAAGTGATTTTCCAAGGACTTTAAAGACAAATTGCAATTTTACTGAATTTATAATGAATTTTACTGAACATTCCATATGCAAGCAGAGGTCTCAAAAACTGTTTCTCTGACAGCCGTCTGTTCACACCGCTAAAGGAAGAACTTAATGAAGTTGTGCTGTAGTGCTATTAGTTTGCCCCTCTCCCTGATTCCAGTAGAATGGGCTGCTGAAAGATACAGTTATACCAGAGTAGAGTCTTAGTAAAATTTTGTTGAATTAATATTTAAATGAATGAATACTTTTAACTGAAACTTGCAACCAAAGATATCCCTGTGAGTTCCTAAAATTGTCATCACCTAAAAAAAAATGCTGGCTGAGAACCACACTATGGTTGAATTTTGTGTGTTTCATGCTATTAATAATTTTCTTGAAGACTTATCCCAGAAATAAATGCTTACTTTTCCAAAGATAGGGAATTCATACTTATAGGCAATTGGTTATTATATTTACACTTTATGATTACTATTAGGAATATAAACAAAAAGGAATTATCAGATAATCCATATGCAGATTCTTTCAATCAAGCACTTGCTGGTATGCCAGGGAAACAGGCTGCTAAGCTAGCATTGTGCTTGGCAAATAGTAAGCATTCCACATATGCATCCGCTAAATCTCAGCATGCATATTCAGAAGCTATTTTCAACTCTCTCTTCTCTCTCTCTGTTTGTCTCTCTCTATCTTTCTCTCTCTCTCTATATATATATATATGCACACACACACGCACATATATATACAGACGCTTCTTAGTTTACAATGAGGTCATGTCCAGATTAACCTATCATAAATTGAAAATACCATAAGTCAAAAATGCATTTAAACACCTAACCTACAAAACAACATAATCTAGACTAGCCTACCTTAAACAAGCTCAGAACACTTACATTAGTCTACCGCTGGGCAAAATCATCTAACACAAAGCCTATATTGTAAAAGTGTTGAATATCTCATATGATTTATTGAATATGGCAGTGAAAGTGAAAAACAGATGGTTATATGGGTACTCAAAGTATGGTTTCTGCTGAATTCGTATCACTTCTGCACCATTGTAAAATCAAAAAATCATAAGTCAAACCATCATAAGTCAAACCATTATAAGTCAGGGACCATCTGTGTGTGTGTGTATGTATACATACAAACATATATATACACACACCCACACATACACTGTTAAGGAACTTTTTTCAATTGAAATAGGGCATGAGGAATAAAAGGAAGTTGGAGGAATAGCAAAACAGTATCAGAGAAATTCTAAAAACCAAAAGCTTAAGTATTATGCAAAACTGTTGTATTTCCAATTTCAAAAAGACTTACTGGAAGGCAATTTTCCTACATCGAATCTCTAGGAATACTTAATATTTTAAATATATAAGGCCCCCTTGAGCCTCCACATGAACATAAAATCAGACTTGAATTTATTACTGCCAATTACATTGAAAGAATAAAAATGGAAATGAATAACATTTTTCAGTCACCCATATGCCAAAGCCAAAGGCATACCTTCATGGCGAAAGACACTGTGACCCAAAACCTCCCTTTTCTGTGCTTCCCATAAAAAGAGAGGATCAGGTAAGCCACAGGACTTCACTCAGTTGATATGACTCTACAGGACTGCCCCCACCAGCCCTGGTCAGCTCCCGGACAATTTCACACTTACCACATGACTGATAGTTTTCTACAAGCTTAGTTAATGATGCAAAAAGAATAAAGCACAGTCCTTGAGCTACTTGAAATTGCAGAGAAAATACAGCCTGATGTCTAATGTGCATCTTCTAAAGTTGGACTGCTTGGATTTAAATCCTTCCTGAACTCTAATCATGTCTGAGTCATTGCCCAGATATATAACGTCTATAAAACCTTAACACTTTACAGAGTTATGCCAGAACCATACAAAATTGCTGATATATGACTATTTTTGATCTACAAAAGTGCCAATTCTTTATGGTTCAACCCAATAGCAGATGCTCAACAAATTCTAACAATTATTATTAAATAACAATCTAGGGAGACTGGTTTTATCCACCAGATAACTAGAATATAAACCAATATTTTACACAATCAACTATAAATCTGAGAGGACAATGATATTTAAAATTCTAAGTATTCCCTGACGTGAGATGGGTGCTGGCATATATCAAAATAATAAGTAAACATTTAGCTAGAGCAGTGCTTCTCAGCTTAATTATGCATACAGGTCACCTGGGGTATTTTTACAATGCAGAGTGCAATCCAGTAGGGGTGAGAGGGTCTTGGTCCTCTGCATTTCAAACCAATTTCCAGGGGGTGTTTGTGCTGCCTGTAGAGGCCCTCACTGAATGCCAGGAACCAAAGAGCAAAGGGGAAGTGATTATGGCACAGTTGAGGGAAAGTAAGCACAAGCTGAGGGCATCTAGATACCCTTTCGTAGCCCAGATAGAAGATTAGACAGGGCAAGGAACAAGAGGACAGGCAGGGTGGATCCAAGAGGACAGTCTTTTAATAGCCTTGGGCAGTGAAGGGAGAGGCTAACTTAATCCTGTTTGGGCAAAATGGATGCTGGTTCATTAGGTGGGACCAAAACAAACCCTGGAGTCCTAGGTAGGTCCAGGTTTTGTGAAGCCTGAGGCTTATTTTACTGGGGGAGGGTGTGGCTCTTTTAAAGAAAAAAATGCAACTTAAAATATCAAATCAGAACAAGAAAAAAAATCCTCAAAATATACAAATTTTAAAAGTAGTTAAATATCATCAATATCACAATATCAAGAAAAATAAACATAACTTAAGGAAGTTGAACCAAATGAATCCTCAACAATTTTTTCTCACTGTTCCAATACCACAGGACACAAGGAGAAGTGTCACAGAGAGAAAGTCAAAGTACACAAATGGCAGCAGTTTTAATCTTCTGTGGGCAATATATCCTACTTTTGCTGATTTTACTGTGTATATGGAGATGTGAACACAAACTAGGTAAAGTTTATGCAGAAAAAAGTGGAAGCTTATGCTTCATGGCCTACAGAGTTAATCTGCCTCAGCCTGGGCTTTCATATTTTGTAATTAATAATTGTTTAAGTACCAAAGCTTGGGAAGAAGTTCATTTTTTCCCCCCAATGTAAGGGATTATTCCCATCACAATACTATCACTCACCTGCACTTTGAAAATATTTTCTTCAATGAAGAGGAAAGAAGTGAATTTAGAAATATTATGCCTAGTTTGGGCTTAAACCTGGGTGGATGATGTGAGCTGGTTGAGGACATGAACATACTTTGTTTGTCACATGAGCCGTCACACTGAGGCAGAATGCCCTTGGCCATCTTCCAGTAACTTAGGGGATTTAGCCACTGACTTTGGAAAAACAACTTTAAGTATGATGAGGAGATATTTTTAAAACAAGACCTTATCATACAAAGGACATCAATTTTTAAAGAGCTGTCTTATATTTCAGTCCTTTACATCTGTCACTTTTTTAAACTTTCAAAGACAACACCCTCAAGTACAGCTCTGGTCAACACTGAGGTTGCCAGGAGATTCAGCCAAGCATCTGGAGAGTCTGCATGTCTTTCTTTTAGTCCCTCCTCACCTCTGTTGACATTTCCTCAGGGAGTGAAGGGTTGATGCTGTCAGACTTTTTGGCATACCTGTCTTGCTACTGATGAGTAGGACAGAAAGGTTACACAGTCTGCTAGAAAGACCAACAAACAAGAAGAGTGTCTGGGCATGAATGTCATGTCAGATCATCTTGGTTATTCACAGCTCTCCTTATGGTTCCTTTCCCCCGAAAGCAGGGATTATTTATAATCCACTTCTGAAATATCTACCCAATTTCTGCAACATGTTTTGAAAGAATACTTCAGTAGCTATTTTTAGTGGGAGCCTATTATATGCTAGGCCCTAGGATAGCTGCTGAATATTCATGGAGATCTGGCATCTTGGCCACAAAGAATTTGCAATCAAATGGGGGACACAGGTACAGAGCAGGTAATTATAACACATTCTGGCAAAAGCAATGCTTGAGCTACCTATAGGGTGTGATGAGAACGCAATGAAACAAAACACCAAGGATTGCCAAAGAAGAAAGGAATTTTTTCATACCAAAGAAGTCTTCTTGGGAGAATGGGAGAAGCTGCTCCAAATCCATCTCCTTGACTAGCAGAGATCATAGGCTTTTAAAGCAGCGAAGCTCAGTGAGAACTTCCCAGAAGAGGTGACAGACGCTTAAGGCAACTGTGGCTAGAGCGTGGGGGAACAAAGAAGAGAGTGGTAGAAAGTGTAGGTGGAAAGGTAAGTAGTGATAAAACATGCAAGGCTTATAATCCATGGCAAAGACTTTGTAATTTATTCAAAAGTAATGAGAGTTTTTATCAAAACAATGTAGGTAGAAGAATCAAGGGATCTGCTTTATAAACTTCAGAGTCCAATGCAGTTAGAATTGTATTGCATTGGTCCAGAAAAGGGAATGTGGAGGCTTGGTTTAGCGGTAGTGGCCATAATTTTAGTGAGGAATGGATATATTCTGCATAAATTTGGGGGATAGAAACAACAGTATTAAGTATCAGATTAGATGTGGAATACAGAAAACATTAAAACCAAGACAGAGCAACAGAGTTATGGCTTAAGCAATTGAAAGGATAACAGTACTACTTACTGATATTTAGGATGGTGGATGACAAGAAAGAGTTCAATATTTTATATATTAAAGTCTGACATGGCTATAAGTCATCCAGTGGAGAAGGTGCAGTTGATTTTCCTTATCTGCAGTAATATGTTCCATCAATTTGCTGTGAACACTGAATGAGAAAATACTGAATGATTGCTCCTAGGGGAAATACAGAGTTAGGTTCCTACCAGCCTCTGGTCACAATTTCATCAATCAGTCAATCCATAATTTAGTTTTATGGGTGTTTCTGCTTAAACATTTGTTTGAAGAGCAACATTGCCTTCTTGCATGTAGGAACACTAGAGAATACTTAGGCTCTACACTTGGGGGTCTTGTAAACAGTGAAATCACAAACAAAAACCATAAAAACATGAAAAATGTGGCAATAAATAGGCGATGAAAAGGACACCTGTTTATAGCGTAAAAGATGAAATAAGAACACAGAGCACTACCTTGTTGAACCTCAGCAGGGAACATGCGTGTTGGGTGATAATCAAATTTTTCACCATCCTACACATGTCTGTGAATGACCACGAAAATTGTCACAAGTTTAGAATAAATTCTAACCAGTGTGCCAATTCACAAACACAGAATCCACAAATAATGAGAATTAACTGCATTCAAGCCTAGAGCCCTGAAAATTCTAGGAAGAAGATATCTCTCTGGGAACCATCAAGAAAACAATGTTATTTCCAAGGCTGACAAGGAAGGAGATCACTTAGAAAAAAACAGAAAGAAGAAGGCCCAATACGGCAATGTGAGGGGCTCCAACATTTAGCCCAAGGAGAGCCACCATTTGGAGGAAGGTAGAAGAAAAGAAGGTAGAGCCAACCAAAAGCATCCAGAAAGAGAAAGGGACGTGGTGCCGGGGCAGCAGAGGGAAGAGACTGTTGTTAAAGGGAGAGCACGTTCCTGTCCCAAGTGCTGATAATTGGGTTAAGAAAGGAAGCAAGAATCCTGTCCTTGGGATTTGGTATCCTGAATGAATTTGGTGCCCTTGACGTCAGTTTCAGTGGAGTGGTGAGTGGGAGCTGCAGTGGGTGGAGCTGAGACACTGAGGGACAGATGAGAGAATTGAACCTGTTAAGTATAAATAGCAACTTCAACGCATTTGGTTAAGGATGAGCGGAAAGGAGCATCCGGAGTGATGAGAAGGCAACGGGAGACACGCGCTATCTAGAGGCGTATTTTAGCGAGGAGTGCAGACTGTCATTCCTTTAGAAGAATGCCACAGCATCTTTCGGAGCAAGGAAATTTAATTTTACTGGACTGCAGTAAGGGACAATGCCATCTGGATGGTGTTAGTAGTTCTTCAAAAGGGAATAGTCTGGAGAAAATATTTATAGGATTTTAGGATCTAGGCTGGTTGACTGAAGGAAATTCTTGTTAGACAGAGAGTTACTGGTGATCAGACATAGTTTATGACATAAGAGTAAGGGATGGGTTTAGTGAGACATTATCTGCTTGAAGATTACAGGGCCATGTGAGGGGGAATGAGGCCAGGTATGGTTTAAGGACCTGAAACCAAAGCCCCTGACTGACAGTCGAGGAAGAGCCAGAAACCTCAATCCTACATCTTCTGAAAGCCTGAATGAGCTTAGAAGTACATTCTTCCCCCAATCTCTGCAGGAGGGAACACAGCCTTGCCAACACTTTGATTTTGGCCTTGTGACCCTAAGCAGAGAAGCTAATTGTGTTGTTTATACTCTTGACCCATGAAAACCATGCAATAATACATTTGTGTTATTTTAAGCCACCAAATTTGTGGTAACTTTTTATGAAGAAGCAGAAAAATAATATATTATATGACTCACTCACTTAGTCCAGAATAACCTTGACAAAAATATGATAAAGACATTTCTTATAAAATAAAAAGAAAAAAACTGTATCTTTTATGACAACAGAAGCAAAAATCAAAAACAAAATACTGTTACCAAAACTACAAGGGAGTTTCAACCTATGTCTAGTTACTCATAGCACAAAGATCCAATTATTGAGATAAGAAGGATTCCCAAGGAAGAAAGGAATTTTTTCATACCAAAGAAGGCTTGTTGGGCGAATGGGAGAAGCTGCCCCAAATCCATCTCCTTGGCTAACAGAGATCATAGGCTTTTAAAGCAGGGGCCATGCGCCCTGGGGCAGGTCTTGTAACTAACAAGGGACTAAGTGCGTGTGGGGGCTGGTGAGTCTTGGCATCAGGAAGTCCGCCCAGGGCCCTTCAGAATCTCAGCTGCTTTGTCTTGCAGAAATCCACCATTTCTGGGAAACAACGCAAAAGGTACAGTAGTTACCCAAGGGAGATGATTAAAAAAAAAAAAAAGGGGTCATTGAAATTTGTTCGTGGAGCCAGTTACGATACAAACCAATTCCAGCATATGCTAACAATTATCATACATCATGACTAAATTGGGTTTATTCTAGGAATATAAGCTGGTATGTCATTTATTCAATAAGCAATTAATTTGACATTAACATAATACAGAACAAAAATCAGTTTATAATCCTGAAAGATGCCATTATCATAGCTTCTATTCAGCATTTTATTGATGGTCCTAACTCGGTCAATAAGCCAACAAAGTTAAATAATGGCATAAGTGTTATTGAAACTGCAAGGGGGTTTCAGCCTAGGTTCAGTCACTTACCATACAAAGATCCAATTATTAAGATAATAAGAATTGTCAAGGAGGAAAGGAATTTTTTAATATGAAAGACATCTTGTAGGGAGAAAGGGAGAGTTGTTAGTTAAGGCAGATGTTTATAAAAAATATATAGGGGTCAGTGAAATTTGTTCATAGAGCTGGTTACAATACTATATATCTTTATATTATTCTACTTTATAGAATTATATATTATTATTGTCAGGTAGAGGGAGAAAAAGAAAGAAACGGAAAGGTGGCTTGGTGGGCAAGACAGGTTTTAATGATGAAACCTGAAGACAGCCTTTGTCTGAAAACAAAGACCCGCTCTTACAGGCTGAGGGGTTTTAAGGGCTCTGGGTGGGGACTCTCAAGGGGGTGGGTCTGAAGTCTTGGGGCATAGGGAGGGGGATTTTCATTAGGGAGAAGGGCTTGAAAGGGGGATTCTTGACAAGGGAGGGAGTCTTCTGAGCATCGCCAGTCTCTGCGGCTCCATCCCAGCCTTGAAATTCAGAGTTATCCCACGGCCCAGAGTCCCCGGCCCCATGCTCCCCTCATCCTCCCCCTTCCTCCCGCATTCCTCGAATTCCTGCCCTGAGCAAGCCCACAATTATTACAGTACCCAAAACCATAGTTTGACTCTAGTCTAATACTGTTTTTGTAACTTAGGACTGTGAGATGATTTGTTGGTCTGTAATCACTTTTCCAACATTAATGAAATATTTTTAAAAAATTGTCATTGTGAAGTTAGAATAAAATTAAAAGCACCCAAAATCCAATAGAATTAGTCAATACATTGCTTTTTATACTAAAATAAGTACTTTCTGCAAATCATTAGTTTACAAAGGGCTCCAGTTTCCTTTTGGGACTCATACACAGTGTTCTCTCTCTCGTGCGTGCACACACACACACACACACAGTTGAAATGGTCAAAGTATATCAAGGCTTTTTATTCTTGCACTTTAATGTATGTTTTTATTCCCTCAAGGAGAAAGTATCTGGGTGCATGGGATCATTGCAGTGCATGTCACATAAGAGGCCTTAACAGATTAAACATGTGCCTTATTCATGTCAAACAGAATTTGAGTAGATGTTGACTGTTATGAGAAATCCAAGTTAAAGGAATACTTACTGTTTTTGAGATCTTGAATTACATTTTAATATCTTGTGGCAAGAAGCAGAGAAGGCAAAAAGGTCAACAAATAAGTTGCATTTCTTAAGTTTGTTGAATGTGCCCTCAGTGACCTGCTTCTCCCAAGGGTGCAATAGACACACAGTTGGAAGGGATGCTTTGAACACAGCAAAATTAATTTAAAGTGAAAATAAATGTTTAAAAGGAAAAATCAACTGTATGGCAATATTATGGCAATCTATTTAAGTGACATTTTCTGTTCTTCTGGAAAAAAATTGTGAGTCAATAGAGAATTAAAAAGCAATAATGCACATGCCTAATATATGAGTTTAAAAAAATCAAGCATTTGTGAATTTTGTGGTCTTTCTATGAAAAGATCATACTTTGGGATGGTACTGGAAGTGAAACAAATGATTTATATCAGTGGTCCCCAACTTTTTGGCACCACGGACAGGTTTCATGGAAGACAATTTTCCACAGACTAGGGGTGGGGTGGGGAAGACAATTTTTCCACAGATGGGTGGGATGCAGGGGGAGCTCAGGAGGTGATGTGAGTGATGGAGACCAGCGGCTGTAAATACACAATACAGATGAAGCTTTGCTTGCTGGCTGCTCACCTCCTGCTGTGCAGCCTGGGTCCTGACAGGCCATGAACTGGTATTGGTCTGCGACCCGGGGGTTGGGGACCACAGATTTATGTTATAGAAACTGAGCTGAAATATAGGAATTCATTTAAAATAGTCTTCATTTTTGGAAATGTGCTTACTTACTTGAGAGCTCAGTTTACGAACTCTTTCTCTCTCTCACAAACACACAAGAACAAAATAAATATACATCCACACACAAGATCATCTCCCTGTGAACTCATTGGATGGTGCCAGATTTTCCTAGAGCATGTTTAAATTAATGTCTACTGGAGAAATACCTGTGCAAGCATCTGAGGGAAGAGTGTGGCAAACTTTGAAAGGGAATGGATGTAAAATCATTAACAATGGCCTTAATAATGTTTACTTCACTTTGACATTCTGTCAATGGCAACATCACCTAATAATTTGTGTATGTATTAAGATTGGTTTGAGACAAAAAAAAACTTCAAGAAAAAATCAGTCATTGAAAAGCTTGTGGAAAGGGAAGAAAAGGAAATAAAACTATACCCGGCTAACCATGAAGTGTGAACATCAAATGTGAACTGGTTGAGAAAGTACATGTTAGAACAAACACACACACAGCAGGAAACATCATTTGCTGGTGTAATAGTCAAAAAGAACGTGACATAATTTGCTGTGTTTTGGGTGGTAGTTTTAGTAGTATCTTGTGATGTAAAACCATAGTTGGCATATAGGAAAGCTTTATTTTTGGTATTTTGATAATGTCTCTAACATATTTCTTTCTTTCTTCTTTTTTAGGACAATAGGACTTTCAAATGTATTTCTTAATTTTAACTCTCTTTCTGGTTCTAATAATCTGTTCATTGATTCTCTTGGATTTCTAGTAGAAAATTATAGCATCTAGAAGCATAACAATTGTAACTTTTAGTTTTCAATTATAGGTCTTTCATATATGTGTGTGTATATATGTAAAACTTCTTTCAGTGTTCTGGCTAGAACCTCCATAACGATGTTGAATCATAGAAGTGATAATAGATGTCAATATCCTCTTCCTTGCTTAATAAGAATGCTTCCAGTATTTCAATCACCAACAGTGTTTTCTTCAGATGGACACTTTAACAGATTAGGAGAGGTTCCTTTTATTCATTATATGAGTATTGAGTTTTGGCTCTTAGTTAGGAATTATGTCTTATAGTCATGTGTGGTTGATTTAACTTTACCAGATTTATTAATACATTGTTGCCTGTTAATTTTTTTCTCTAATATTAAACTTCTTTCTGACTCTGGAAAAACTAGAACTAGTTGTCTGGAGACATTTTTAATATGCATTGGTTTCAACTTGTCAAGGCTTTATCAAAACATTTTACTTCTGTTCACAATGATATTTTCCTATAGTTTTGGGGATCTTTTTAATTTGTTTTTACAGGGAATCTGTACTGCATTAGCCTTATACAATGATTTATTTATCTGTGCATATGTTTCTAGACTCTGAAACAGGATATTTAATGTGAATATTACCTGTTTCTTGATTCCAAAGTAGAGTAAGCCAAGTAAAACCTTTTGGGTTCCAGATATACCAAAAATACAAAACAAACAAACAAACAAACAAAAAACCATACTGGACAGCCTGCTGTGCTTGTGTGCGATTCTCTGTGTGTAAAATAGAAGTACAAAACTTTAATGGGAGTTTATCAGTCTGGTCACATGTTTTACATTTTATCAAAAAAATGAAAACAGTTCTAGTTGGTTTTCTAGAAAATCAATTGTTGCCACAAAATCTTTTGATAATTTAAAAAAAATTATATACAAAAGTATCCTTTCTTTTTATTTGTAATATTTTAATTGTCTTCTTTTTTGTCTTTCTCTGAATTTGTAAAATATACAATCATATTGTACTTATCAAATCAATTATTTTCTTAGTTTTTCCTTTTCCTTTAAAAATTTGTGTCCCTACTCTTATAAAAGTTTTTAATTATTTAAGGATGCAACTTCTTGGATTAAAGTTTAGTTCATTTTTTTGTAGTCTTTCTTGATTTTTATTGAAAATATTTTAGGCTATAAGTTTTCCCTACTTAGATTTTGGTTATATCTGGAAGCATTTATGTTTAATATTTCTCATTGTTATTTATTTCTAAATGGTTTGTAATGCTAGTTCATAATTCTCCTTTAGCAAGATTATTAAAGATGTTACACATTTAGTTAAGTTTTTCCATTTTCCTGTTCTCTTGTTATGCATTGGTAGTGATTAAGTTTGAGTTCTACTTTGAATTGTTGATATTCATTGTGTGGAGTGTGTGTGATGTTCATGTAGTTCAAATGAGTATAGTTCTGTTATGAGGTCAATATTCTGAGATTAGTATTATTGTGTCAATCTTTCTATCCTTTATCAGGATCTCTCTAAGCCTGTAATTTCTATCTAATAACACTTAAAGATGTTGTATTGGGTATGTAAGAAAGTCAATATATAGACCAAGTGTTGTTTAGCCCCCAACATTTTACATTATTAAAGCTAACAGGTTATCATTAAATGATTTTATTCTTTCTTCTTGTCTGAGTCCTAGGTAGTCAAGCAGGAAAGAACAATTTTTGGTACTTTTGGTCATTTCTCATTGGAAAGATTGCTGGATAACAACTCCAAGACAATTTCTCCAGGGTGATAGTCCAGTGGTTAATAACCTGTAATACTGATACAAGATTGGATTACAAAAAGTGACGTTTCTGAAATAATAGAAAATATTCCCTCAAGACCAGTCAGGGGGCTAGTACTGTAATTCAAGTTAAGCAGAAAATGGCAAATGATTTTTGCCTTTTATAGTATAGTTTATAAGTATTTCTAAGGTCCAATGTTCCCTTTAAAAAAAATAGAGGGATATAGAATTAACTGGAAGAATATACAGATGTATCTGGAACTGACTTTCAAGGAGTTGTTCAGCTTTGGTTTTTTTCCCTACTTTTTTTGTTATTCTTTACAAAAGGGAAGGGGAGTTTACCTTGGGGTCTATAAGTTCTGTGAGAACAATGATTTTTTTTCTCCACTATTTTATCTCTAGCAATAAACCTGTTACACACAACTTTTAAAAATTTTAATGAATTAATGGATGAATGAACAAATGTCTGAGTTAAACATCTGCCAAGAGGTGATGAAACAGATTAACTGGCTCCTAAACGTCTCTAGATATGATAGGAATGTAATATTCGTAATCACAACTAACCTATTATCTACTATATGGTTATTTTAAACATTTTTGTTCACCAGCCAGGAAAAAATTTTTTTTTTCGATACTCTATACTTTCAAGAGTCAACCTGTGAATAATTCTTTCCATATCCTTTCTTGCTCTCACTTTCATGACATTTTAAGGCTGCTCCAAGGGTGGTTACTTAGTGAGGTATGTTCTTCCCCAACCAAATGATCTCATATTCTGCTTCTCACTACTTTTCTTGGCTTGCTTTCCTTTTGGCTAAGAAACTTCTCCTGAATTTCTTATCATATTATCATTTCAACCACCATTTATTGGTATATGGGTTTTCATCACTGAATACAAGTTCAGCAGTAGCAGCAGGTTGCTGAAATCTTGGGTCCCAGCATAAAACAATTTGCAATAGCTGGTAGGTGCTAAAGATCACACAGTTTCTCCCAGAGCAAGAAATTTTAGCTAATTTTTCTACCTTTCATGAAGAAACATATTCTTTCCAACTCTCTAAAGTAAACAAAATCACAATCTCAAATAATTAGAACAGGGTAGTTAACATTGTAGATTTGAGGGGATAAATGAAGGAAAAATCTAAATATTTAAATAGTCAACTTTATATTCTGAGTATTAAACATCTTAGGTGTTCAACTGCCTCTCTTACAAATCAGAGGGTCATAAACTATGAAATTTTGGAGGCTGCAGAAATGTTGGATGTTTAGCTACATAAAATCAGGCAAAAAGGAATAGCGGTAGAATTTATCTTTGGCAGAGTTGAGCTTCACTACTTTGTGACAGTCCTTCTTCTGGGGCCCAGTGTTCTTTTGTTACCTGAAAATATATCAACATTTAGTTATCACCTTAATAACAATAACTATGGTTTGTTGACTGCACAACTTTAATTACAAGAATCTTGAAAGGTAGGCGTTATTTATTAAGTCTATTTTTACTTATGAGGAAAGAGAGGCACAGAGAAGTTAGTGGGGTGGCCAACGGCCACACAACTCCTAATTATCACAGAGTCTGTGGCCTTCTTACAGTGATTAGTCTCTCAGAAGCAATGGTTTCTTAACTCTTGCATTTGAGTGTAAAACCAAAAGCTTCACTTCCATTTTGAAATTGTTATAGTCTTAATGATTAGATGAGCTATTCCCTATGCTTCTCAACATGCAAGAGCCTTTTGTCCCCGATCCTTCTGCTGTTCAGACATGACAACCATCTCTCTTTGTGTATAGCCATCCGTCAGTATCTGCAGAGGGATTAGTTCGAGGACCCCCCACAGATGCCATAATCCCTGGATGCTCAAGTCCTTTTACTTTAAATCTCTTCTAAATTGTTTATAATACCTAATACCATGTAAATTCTATGTAAATAGTTGTAATAACTGTATTGTTTAGGGAATAATGACAAGAAAAAAATCTGTACATGTTTAGTATGGATGAATTTTTTTGGTTTTTTAAATATTTTTGATCTGCAGTTTATTGAATTCAGAGATGCAGAACCCACGGATCCAGGGGGCCAACTCTATTTACCTGATGCTGCCTTGATAGTGCGTTAGAGCTGACTGGGTTTCCTAAGCCAGGGCAGGTTGTGTCTGCACAAAGCATAGGGAAGCCACTGTAGGCAATGAGTTATTCAGCAAATATTTTAGAGATAGTACCATATATTAAGACTTTCTTCTTTTCTTATCTCTTCTTAACTTGAGAATTTGGAGTAATATAAACTCAAGTGGAGAAGAATTAGTTAAATCTACCATATTAGAATTATAAAGTGGTCAAGGCCTCTTTTTCCAGAGAGTTACTTAAGATGGACCATAAAAACGGCCAGCAACTTCCCAGCAATAAATATAAAGAGGGAAATGGACCAATTTTCCGATTTGCAGGGCTCTTGGGATAAAACCAACTACACTGTCTAGGACTAAGTCTGTGAAAAATTCCTGGGCACATGGATAATACATTGGACAATTATCACAATTTCTATACGAAAATAAACAGAAATCTGTGTTTTCAGCAGGAATATTGTATAACTTACATTAACACAGTACAGTGATTAAGTCATGGCTTGCTGTAGGTTGAGTATTCCATATCTGAAGTGTTTTGGACAAAAAGTATTTTGGATTTTTAATTTTTTTTTTAAATTTGGAAATATTTGCATGTACATAATGAGTTATCTTGGGGATGGAACTCAAGTCTAATCACGAAATTCAGTTATTGTTTCATAGTGTGAGGGAAAAATAGAAATTCACTAAAAACCTTTTACCCTGAAAGGGACAAGTTTTAGCCCTATGTATGTTAATTGCTTAATCTGCTTCTGTAAGACCACTTGTTGCCTTGTGAAATTGACTAATGCCTGCAGCTCATGCTCCCGTAAACAGCTCCCCTTGCAGCAGCTACCTTGTAAGTTACAGTAACTTCCCCACGTGTGCACTTCCTGGTATAAGCCGCTCTGTACCCTCCTTGCTCTTGAAGTATAAAAGACAAGTCCCCCTGACCGGGGTGCTCAGAATTTGGCGGAGGATCCCCGCTGAGCCCGTCAGTGTTAATAAACCTGATCTCTCTGCATCCTCGTGTACCTCTCGGTGTTTCTCTCGGCAATGTGACTCCAGTTTTTGCCTTTACAATATACACCATACACATAGCCTGAAGGTAATTTATATAATATTTTAAATAATTCTGTGCATGAAGCAAAATTTGTGTCCATTCAACCATCAGAAAACAAAGATGTCAGTATCTCAGTCACCATGTGCCCAATCTGCGATGTCATGTTGGCACTCAAAAAGTTTTGGGTTTAAAGCATTTTGGATTTTGGATTTTTGGATTAGAAATGGTCAAGTTTTCTTTCCTTCTCCACTTTTTATTTCCTATTTCTAATTTCAAAAAAATATATAAATTTCAGTGATCAAATACTGTCTGATTTCTGGAAAGTCTGTTTTATTTATTATAATTTTACTTTGTATTTATTTCTTCAGACATTTAATAAATGAATTTCTATAATTAGCTGTGGACTGTGGAAAAAAATCTTTTAACAAATTAAAAAGAATCCTCTCCAACCCCCACACACTCAACTTTTACACTAACCAACCCAAACCAAACTTTCATGCAATTAAACTGCTTCACTGCTTAGGGTAACTTTTTGAAGACATCTTGGAGAGTCAAATACTATTGCAGATTAGAGTAATTTTTAATCTACTGCTCACCTCAAAGTTTAAATACCACATACATGCCCACTTAAGATACTCTAAAAAGTAGCATCATCCTGTGGAAATATGATGCAAGACACATATTCAACTTAACATTTTCTTATTACCCATGTTTAAAAAAGTAAACTGAAGCAGATGAAACTAGTGCTAGTGATATATATCATTTAACCAAAAATGTCAAAAAAGTATCATTTCAGCATCAATGCAATACAAATTCCTAATGAGATATTTTACCCTTTTTTCATAAAGTCTTCAGAATATGGTGTGTAATTTGCACTCATAGCACAGCCCAGTTTGGAATAGCCACACTCAGATGCTCCAAAGCCACATGTGGTGAGTGGCTAACACATTGGGCAACACAGTTTTAGAAGACAGATATTGTTCCTCTTCAGTAGGACTCACACAAATTATCTAGAAAAGAAGACTCCTTCTTCTGTGTATATATGTGTGTGTGTGTGTGTGTGTGTGTGTATATTTTTTTTTTCCCAGTTCAGTGAAGATCCCAATACGTGGTCTTACTGCACAAGCCTGTCAAAACCTGTTCCTGGGCTCCACTGTATTCAACAAGGCAGGGTTTGGATGCCAAGGCAATGTCAACATGCCCAAATGCTTCTACATGCAAACCCTCAATTTCTACTTTTTTCTCCTAACTGGTCAGTAATAGCAATTCCAGGACCTTCTCTGATATGGGAACCACTCTTTGAGTAGAACTACTCTATTAGAATCCTAGAAATTGAAGAGTTGTAAAAACAAAAATACAAATAAACAAAACAAACAAAACCACTCAATCTCACATCATAAATATCTCTCCTGCCCATCAGATCATCAACTTTCTCAAAATCTTCCAACAGTTAAATAATGATGTGAATTTTTTTTTTTTAAGAAATTGGTCTTTGTCACCCAGGCTGGAGTGGTGCAGTGGCACAATCATAGCTCACTACAGCCTCAAACTCTTAGGCTGAAGTGATCCTCCTGCCTCAGCCTCCCCAGTAGCAGGAACTACAAGTGCATGCCACCATGCCCAGCTAATTTTTAAAAAAAATTTTTTAGAGATGAGGTCTCAGTCCACTGCTGAGGCTAGTCTCAAACTCTTGACCTCAAGCTATCCTCCCTCTTCAGCCTCCCAAGTCTCTGGGTTATAGGCATAAGTGACCCCGTCCAGCCGAAAATTCTATAACACAGTATAGATACAGAATATGTTATATCAAAGGGTAAATAGCAAATTCACAGAAATGCTGAAGCATATAACTTTTATAATTAAAATGCATATATATGTATATGTATATAAAATTGATAGTTCAAAGGAAAATTATTTAGCTATCACAGAATTAAAAGATATTTTCAGGCTTGAAAATCTTACAAGGGTATTGCAAACTTGACCTTCTTTCTGGTTATGCCCTAAATGAAAATGTAAACTGAGTTTGTGGTAGCATAGTCTTCTCTTACAAAATTTGATCAGAAAACCTGTATACCAACAAGTTAACACTTGCTGTCTTTACTAATTCTAATAAGTACATAGAAATGATTACAGTTGATTTGATTAAATATAAAAAAGTATTAATTTTTTAAGTCTTTCTTAATAATAAAAATAGGCTTATGAAATTTTGCCTAAAGGTAGTAATAGCCATGATGGCCAAATGATTTGCTTCTTTTTTATTTAACATTCTTCTAACAACCTGTGCTACTTTTTAATGTGTTGGAAAGTTGATGCTGACACGCGTGCACTTTAAAAGGTTTATAATATATGAACATCTGCTTGCCTCTATTCAGAATATCAACAGGGAAAGTGCAGTAGGATATTAAGTGTTGCCCACATCATTATTGTTACAATGAATAAGATAAATACTTGAACATAATGGCATAGTTCATCATAGAAACATATTGAGATGTTTGGGGAATTCATAATGTTTCATTTAGTCACAGGAAAAAGTAAAGGCAGGAAGTGTGTGTAGAAAATGGGCTTGCGGACATGGGAGCTGTGTCCTTGGCTGTGATATTCAGTAAAACACCGTTAACTCAGACCCTACACAGTTTGGAAATTAAGGTTATTCAGACGTGATATATTTGATTCTGGGCTAGTAAAAATGTGAACATTATGTATTTATTTGTGAGGTCTAAAAGTATTGATAACAAGAAAGGAGAACATGGAGTAATCAAAGCAAGGCTCAAAAAAAAAAAAAAAACGGAACCAATACAAAAACAATCTGTCTCTGTGCAGGTGTTAGAGTTCCAAATTCAGGAAATGATATTGGCTGAGAAAGGGCCAGAGCACAGAAGACAGACTCAGGTGGTCGCTATGAGCCCTAGTTACTCCCCGCCAAGTACCCTCAGGCTGTTAGAATCCCTGGGCTTCTGCTTATTCGCCTTAAAAAAAAAGTTGGAAGGGATGATCATTAATTTTCCTGCTGCTTTAAGAGTCCATGATCCTAACTTTTATAGCCTAAATAATATATTTGCTAAGGACATATTGTTATGTAATTGAGATAATTGGGCACTTATTTCTATTTAATAAATCAGGGCTCATGTAAAATATTCTCTATAAGCCTTTTAAAAAATCTTTTCCTGTTTTTCTTCTTCACAGGTAGAGGAATTAGCCATCAGGTGGATGCTAGTCTCAGATTTCTAATTCTGCCCATCCCACCACTTATTTTGTATAGACTTCTTCAATAAAGGCAAATATATATTATATTAATTTTGTATTGGGGCTATTTTAATATTTTTACATAAGTACTAAAAAGATTTAACATAAAAATTTATTTCAACCCAACACAAAATTTTAAATATGATTTCAATGTGCTTGCAAGTGAACATTGTTCTTGGATTCTTTCTATCTGCTTTTTTAAACCTGGAGGGTTTATACACAGATGACTGTCTAGTCGGCTCATAAACTGAGCTGCAAATGCAATTTTTTTTAGCTTCCAAAAAGTTGCATCACATGATCTACTGGAGATCTGGAAGAAAGTATGACAATTTCTGTCTCTGTTTTTATTTTGCCTTTTTAGAATTTCTATTTTTCCACACATTTTATGTGCAGCAAGTGCTTATATTCCTAGGCAGCTCAGTTCTTAAAACTACAAAAATAATTCCTCTTACAGTTGGTTTGGTCTTGACTCTCCTTGCTGTTGTTTTCTTCCTGCACATGGAATTTCATATTATAGCCCCATTCCCATATCTGTGTCGGAATCTTTGATTTGAGCTCAAGTATCAAATTTAGCCTCCTGGTCTCAGTGTTTCTGCCACACCCTATCTCTGCTGCCTACTTGGATTTTGAAGGCTGTCCACCACAGCCTCCAGGAAACACCATAGTTGTGGCTTGCTGCCTTTGGGCTATTTTGATGAGCTCCAAATATTAAGGAAATACAGATAATTTGGTTAGCGTGGAGCATCTGTGATGTGGAAGTGAAGTTTGCCAGGTGACCATTTCCTCAGTTTGCCTCTGTGCTGTCCCCCCTAGAAGTGAATATCATTTTGTGAATGTTGGCAGTGATTGTTCCATGGACTATCACAGAAACTGTCTCTACTTTGGTTTCACAATAAAATAGAGTACTTTTCTCCTTAACCCCTAGGACTATGGTCCCCAATCCCCAGGCTGTGGCCCAGTGCCGATCCATGGCCTCTTAAGAACAGGGCTGTGCATCACGGCCTGAGCTCTGCCTCCTCCCAACCTGCCCCTGACCTTCTCCCATTGTGCCCCCCATCTATGGAAAAATTTTCTTCCATGAAACTTAGGAACCCAGATGCACAGCAGGAGGTGAGCAGTGGGTCAGAGAGCAAAGCTTCATCTGTGTTTACAGCCGCTCCCGATGGCTCCCATCACCACTGAGCTCTGCCTGCCCCCCATGGAAAAATTGTCTTCCATGAAACTGGCCCCTGGTGCCAAAAACGTGGGGGACGGCTGATCTAGGACACTATGAAATTTAATGATATTATGATGACAAAGAGTTTAGAAAAGAATGTGTAGGAAAAGGGGTAGGGAGGACACTGGGATTATTTAAGCCTGACAAGAAGAGCCTGAATAAAGTGTGACAGGTGGCTGATATTTGGACACTCGCAGAGTGATTATATAGAGCAGAGCTTTTCTAGCTGTTTTTTGGTGCTGAGGCCTTCTTAGGAAGAGGTCACATTGACATGGCCCATGGGACAATCAGGTGAGGCTGCTCAAGACTAGACCTTGCCCTAGGATGTGACACTCCTGGGTCCCACCTTGCCACCAAGTACTGAGGGAGTCAATAGCTTATCACATAGTGACCTGTGCTGGCTTGGGGGACTCACATTCCTCCTGAGCCCCAGCCCTGCCCACCCTCTTCCCCTAGAAGGGTGATGTTACAAAATTGATGCAGAGGGTTGGGACTCTGTATTTCAGGTGCAGTTAGAAAAAGTGTGGACAATATAATGAGTGAGAGATTGAAATAAAAGCAGGAAATGATCGATTCCTGGACTGGAAAATACTGGATTGAGTAGTCAAAGGATGGGTGTGCGTCTGGAGCACATCCCCAGAGTCGTCGCATGGTTTAAGCTTCACTAACTCCAGAAAAATAAGTGTTATAAATTTACCTCCAAAATCGCTTGAAGTTTTAATTATATACATTTAATTAATACTTATTTTAGTTTTGTGGATGTTGAGTAATTAACCATCAGTTTTATTACTTGAGTCAGCCCCTCTGCTTGAAAACAGTAAAGGCTGACTTTAAAACAAAAAATTCACTATTCAACATTCATAAAACTAAATAAGTGTAAGAGAACTTTAGGTTTTACAACTTCAGGTTAGTGGAAGGCAAAAACATTCTGTAGATAACATGGATTTGGGGATATGGGTGATCCCGAGAGTATAAATGTCTGGGTACAAGCAGAAATTCAAGTAGTATTTGGATTCAAGGTCCAAGTCAAGGCTCCGCACAGTAACAGGGCACTCAGGTAACATGGAGTACAGATGAAACAAACAGAAAATGTCACGTATGAAGAAAGGGTGGAGGTGGAAAATGGGATGGCAGGGAGGGCAGAGGCCCAGAGGGCCCAGGAGGGGTGGAGGGATGTGTGGGCGGTGGGTGGGGGAGGGTTGTGCCACACCTCTTTCTGTCATCCCTCTCCCGCCTCAGAAACCTTTGTGACTCTCTTGTGCTCTGTGATGCGGCCTGGGATTATAGCCAGCCCGGCACCTTCAGGGCTCAGTTGCTTTTGGCAGCCCTACGTTAAAACAATGGAGTATATTCCCGTTTCCTAATAGCAATACGCAGCCTTGGCTGGCTTTAGCTCAACCATTTGGGTACAGACGCCCAATTCCCCAATTCACTGTCATGAGTGGATTGGGGCTAATCTTTCTGTTCTGTTCTACGTGATGATGAATCCTTTTCTCAACCACCTGGGAAATAAGAAATGCAAAAGGTAAGGATCACCCAAGAGCGATTCTTGGCTGTTGTTCCCGTTCCTGTTCCCACATTTCTGAATGCGTTTGCTTGGCTGGGGATGGACAGAACATCACCCTTCTGGGGAAGAGCGTGGGCAGGGCCGGGGCTCAGGGGGATGAAGGTCCCACCTCAGGCTCTCAGGCTACCGATGTGGGTGTGGTGAGGGCTCCGGGATAAAACCCCAAACACACTGATTCTGTGGCCCTGGGTTGGCATATTTAGAAAGTGTGGGTTCTCTGAAGGAGACAGTCGCTCCTGACACTTGATCCTCACTTTCCCATGTCAAGTGTCACTCGACCGAGCTTCCTTCGTGTCGAGCTGATGAGGACAGAGATGTCAAGAGCCTCCGAG
This sequence comes from Daubentonia madagascariensis, assembly GCA_023783475.1. Classification (NCBI taxonomy): domain Eukaryota; kingdom Metazoa; phylum Chordata; class Mammalia; order Primates; family Daubentoniidae; genus Daubentonia; species Daubentonia madagascariensis. Next base: position 81,737,878 of record JAKFHU010002088.1, read on the forward strand.
CTCTGTCCCAGGATCCAGGTCCTCTGAGGGAGCAGATGTGACTGTTGGCGTCTGGTTCCGTGTTCTCCTTGGCACAGGACCTCTGAGAACACCAAGTGGGGCTTCCACAGACAGAATCCTCCTTTGAGTTTGTCAAAGAAGGAAACACTGGAAATATTTTAACTTTTGAAAACTGATAAAGGAACAAATTTGTGTGAGTTGAAAGGAAGAGCCATGGCATTGCTGGGCGATGGGCGTGTGCGTGCGGAGGGGAGAGCAGCGGGAGAGGCGAGTCCCAGCCTCTTGCTCTTTCCTTCTTGTTCTCAGCAGCGTCGGGGCAGAGCCAAGAGGAGGAGGAAGGGCGGGACCTTGAAAGGTAAGGTTCTGTGTACGAGACCCGAGCTCTCCAGGGAGGGGCTTTCCTGCTCCTTTGCGGTCCCCAACCTTTTGGCACCAGGGAACGGTTTCGCGGAAGACAATTTTTGCAGAGACTGGGGGTGGGGTGTCTGGGGGGACCGCGGTGCAGGGCTCAGGTGGTGACGTGCGGCCCGTTTTCTAACAGGCCACGGAACGGTACCGAGCGTGGTCCAGGGTGTGGGGACCGCAGCTCTGTAAGCTCCCAGGTCCGTGATCACTGAGACGGCAGTTGCTAGACACAGTCTCTCTGGGAAACCAGAGCCCTCGGAGGAGGCGCTCACGGGATGGCGTTGGGACCTGAGACACGTCTCACCGTCCCTGCTCGGCCGCTCTGTGGCAATGGGGGTCGCCCGATAGGTGGCCACGTGAGATGTCGAGGAAGGACTACGGAGTGGTTTGGAGTCAGGACTTCTGTTCCTGACTCTGTATAAGCACTTTGACTTCCTGGCTGCTCACATCCCTCTTTGAGGTGACCACTGATGTGTGCGCTTCCTGTGGTGGTTTTGAGCATCATGTGGGATGACGTATGTGAAAGCACTTTATAAATGAGGCCACATACACATGTGAACCTTGTTGACATTACTGTTGACCATTCGACCTTGTCTGCTGATCAGAGTTTCATATCCCAAGCGTCTCCCATAAAGAGACTCCTGTACGACCCTTATGCTTCTACCTTCCTTACACTTAACCTAATCTCCTGGTTTCCCAGGTCGCAGAACTTGCCAGAGACGAGCAAAGGAGGAAGAGAAGCTGATTTCTATTCTAACAAGGTGATTCACCTCTCCCCTTCTTTCCTGGTCCCTTTTTAAAGCACGTTCTATGCATTTCAGGGATTCGGAGCACCCTGCTGTGGCTGGGGGTGGTGGCCATGGGAACAGGATGTGAGTGCAGGCCTTGGGGACAGGCTAGAGAGCATTGTGAGGTCGTGGGTGGGGGCAGGGCGAGGCGGTAGCAGGCTTCAGGTGGCCCCACCCAGGCTAGGCCAGCAGGCCCCCCTTGCCTTGTTCTGGTCCCGGCCACAGCTTTGTACCTCCTGTCTTCTGCAGCCCCTGGGGCGAGGACCACGATAACATGAGATTCCGTCAGCTGCTTTGTCCAGACCCGCTCTGTGACACATGCAACAGCGCAACGTGTGAGTTAGTCAAAGTGCTATTCCAGCAGTCCTGGGAAGATTCTGCTTCCTCTGTGTTGTCCTCAGATTCAACCGTGTCCCTTACAGAGTCATCATACACTTCGTCCTCTGCCCTCTCCAAAAGCCCTCCGGGAGACCAAATACCAGCCCCTCTGCCCCAGCCTTCTCCACCCCCACCCTCCACTCTCTCACCTGCCCTGACGGTTCCCTTCCCTGACTTCCCTCCACCCTCACCACTGGGAGACTCTCCGACCCCAGATCCTATCCCTCCCTCTTATTCCAAATTCCCCATGCACAACCCCCCACCCCAGCCACTCGCCTTTCCCCCTCCCCCACCACATCACTCTCAGGGAGCAGATCCTGTTCTCCAAGCAGAGGCCACTCTGTCTGTAAAGACCATCTTTGCATTTCACCCCATCCTTCTCCAAGATGTGGACCCCTTACAAAATTCATCCCTGCCAATGGATCCTACTGATTCCCAGGCCCGTCATCACACATCACCAACCCCGTCTGTGTCACCATTGCCAGACGGCACTTTAACTGTGACAAAATCAGTTTCCATCTTACCAAAGCCTGTTCCGGAGATGTCCTCTCCAGACAGTGCTGACAAATTGACCACTCACGTGCCGACAATCAGAGGCACTGGCCCTTCAAGCCTTGCGACTTCAGAGTTCTCCTTGTGGCAGCCTCATGCCAAGGGCTTGTTCCCCTCCAACTTGGCGCAATGTGATTCCAACCAAAAGCTTCTGGCCCCCCCTCCTTCTGAGGCCTCTTCTGTGGGAGACCCTGAAGCCATGCTTGCAGAACCTGGTAACTTCTCTTTTTTCAACCCTGATGTTCTGTGTGTCTTGGAGAGACAAGTTAGAAAAAGGATGTCAAAAGAAAAGGAAAAGAAAACGGGATCTCTCCCAAACCAACTTAAGTCAGAATACCAACTGAATTCTTCCGGAAAAATGTCAGCATCCATTGCTGATAAGCATGACTCGGCTGTTCCCCTTCCTTTGGGGACCAGCAAAGACAAAACCGAAGAGCTGCACGAGCATCAGCAGCTCCCATATTCTAAGACCTCTGAGGTAGCTCAGGTCCCGTCCCAGATCCAACATCAGTCCCCACTCCCAGGCCTATCACCTGATCCTCTAGCCCAGGTTAGGCTTTGTGGAGTGTGTTTTCACCAACCCCAGAGTGAGGCACAATGTCCTACACCAGCGGAGACTCACCACCTGGAATGGAACGTGCTGAAGAAAGAGCAGGAGAGTGTGTGGGGTTTGCCCTCTGTGGTCAAGAAATCTCAGCAAGACTTCTGTCCTCCGGCTCCCAACCTCACACTGGTCGGCCAGTCCTCCAAGGCTTATGTTCCCCTCTCCATCCTTCCCGGAGATTTTCCTCTCAGCAGTGAGCTTCGCAAGAAACTAGAGCACCACCTGCAAAAGAGGCTCATCCAACACCGGTGGGGCCTGCCCCGCAGGGTGCATGAGTCTTTGTCACTGCTGAACCCCCCGAGAGATGTTCCTGAGACAGCCAGGTCAAAGTGCCATTACGGACTCTCGTGGATCTCTGCCTTTAGAGGTCAGAGCAGTGAAGATCTGGAGAATTTTGGGTTGAGCTTTCATAAAAGATGCTCAGAAATGCTTCTGCTACAAAAGGATTTGAGGAAGAATCGGGGCCATAGCCTGGAGAATGGCTCAAAAGATCTTTTGTTGAGTGACCCAGAGATTTCTTTAGATAATGGTCTGGGGTCTAACTCTGTGGAAGACCTAGAAAGTCACGTGGTGAGCCTGTCAGGGAGTAATTCAAAGGCCTCAAGTGTGAGCCTAGGTCCAAAACCACTTGAAAATGCCCTGCCCGTACAACTGAGCAAGAAATTTGAGGAAATCAATGAAGGCCAGATTTCTGGAACTGTGCATAATTCGTGGCATTCTATCAAGCACACAGTGCCTTCTCCTGAGAAATCCCACAACCAAATAAAACATGGAAATTCAGCACCATTGGTGGGTGGGGACCACTGCCTGAATACCGCCCAGGAGGTTTGCTTTCTCGCCTCCAGCAAGAAAGAGATGTTGGAAGCCCATATGAAAAGTTGTTGCCTGAGGACTGTGTGCGGTCCTCCCTCCAAGGTCCTTGAATCCATGGAAATCTTTAACTCGAAAAAGGACTCATTCAAGTCTTTTTCCCCATCAAACTTTGCCTCTTCAAACAACCTCATTTCTGGGGTGGATTCCAGAGATGGAGTCTCCAGGCCCCTTAGAAGAAGCTCTACTGCTTTCCATTCAGTTCCCAGCCAGGATCATCTCCTCCCTGCCACCTCACCTGCGGGCAAAGGAGGACAGGGAGCCCTAAGACAATCGCCCACTGATACCAAACGTGGGGTTTCAAAGAACGTCCAGACAATTGAGGACGGCAGGCAGACTTTTCTTTCCCTGCCTCGTAGCAGCATAAACAAAGCGAGTCAGCAGCAGACTGTACTAGCCAATAGATACAGGCCACAGCTGCCCACAAGGCTGTGAGCCAATGGGTGAGAAAGTCACTTCCAGTGATGGAGTAGAAAGGCTTCATGGCAAAAGGATGAAGAATTAAGAACATTTTCCCACATTTAATAGGTCCAGGGAGCTATTGAAGGCAGAGGAGCTCCATGCTCCTCAGTAACAACTAGTAACAACTTGACAACCAGCGAGTCGGAAAGCTCCCCAATAAATGTGTTGCATTTCATTTAGTTTTGCTCTGATCTTTGTTATTTGTTTTCTTCTGCTGGGTTTGGGTTTGGTTTTCTTTTGCTTTTCTAATTCCTTAAGATGTGATATCAGGTTGTTAATTTGTGATCTTTCTGACTTTTTGATGTGGGCATGTAAGGTGATGAATTTTCCCCTTAGGAATGCATTTGATGAATCCCCAAAATTTTGATAGCTTGGATCCCTTTTGTCATTCAGTTGAAGGAATCTTTTGACTTCATCTTAATTTTATTATTGACCCAATAATCATTCATCAGCACGATGTTTAATTTCCATGAGTTTGTGTAGAATTGAGTATTTCTCATGGAATAGATTTCTAGTTGTATTCCACTATGGTCTGAAAAGACACATAGTATGATTTTGATATTTTTAAATTTGTTGAGCCTGTTTGTGGCCTAAGATATGATCAATCTTGGAGAACGTCGCATGTGCTGCTGAGAAGAATGTATATTCAGTAGTTTTAGGGTAGAACATTCTGTAAATGTTTGTGAGGTCCATTTTTTTTAGGGTACCATTTAAGTCCAGTGTTTCTTTTTTTATTTTCTCCTTTGATGATTTGTCCAGTTCTGACAGTGGGGTTTCAGTCTCTGGAAAT